>JAXRJS010000030.1:630000-792500 GCA_037127375.1 Dione juno
AGCCATGTCGCCGATCGAGCCAGTCCCCCAGGATGGGCCCGATGGCATTCAGCAGCCGTCGCCCGAACGGCGCGGAGATGAGGTCCTCGGCCCAATGCCGAGTGGCGGCGTCCCTAATCTCCAAGCGGATTGTCTCACGCTCTCCCGGGTCCGGGCGCTGGTTCAGCGCCCTCTGACCTGCCCTCCACTCGTACACTCTGGCGAGAACCCAAGCCTCGAGCTCCCAAGGATGAGTTCTCGCCAGAACGCACGCCGCCGCAAAACTCACTGTGCGATACGCCCGTGCCACCCGCTGTGCAATGGCCCTTTGTGGCCTGCGGATGGCAGCGGCGTTCTCCCGTCGACACAGTGAGTCCGCCCATATCGGAGCCCCGTAGAGGGCCATGCTCTTCAATCCATATCGGGCCTGAGCCAACCGTTAAGTCGGAGAAGTTCAGGTACCTTGGATCCGTTATGCATGAGTCTGGAGGCATCGACCACGCCATCCATGCCCGTATAAATGCTGCCTGGGCCAAATGGCGGGAGGTCACTGGTGTGGTCTGCGATCGCAGAATACTCATATACAAGAGCATTATCCGACCGGTTCTTTTATACGGCAGCGAATGTTGGCCAACATTATCTCGGCACACCCAGGAGCTTCACGTCATGGAGATGAAGATGCTGAGGTGGATGTGTGGCGTTACGCGGTCTGACCGCATACGCAACACATTCATTCGAGGTAGTCTTCGGGTCCGTGACGATAGCGGATAAGCTCCAAGAGCGTCGCCTGAGATGGTATTGCCATGTTATGCGCCGACCTGAGAACTATGTCGGAAGGAAGTGCCCTGACATACCTGTCCCTGGAGTTAGACCACCCGGACGCCCAAGGAAGCGATGGCTGGATGTCGTGACGCAAGACATGAGAGCCAATAAATTGTCCACTGAGGATGTTAAAGACCGTGCAAAATGGAGTAAGCTTAGTCGGAAGGCAGACCCTGGCAAAAGCCGGGACTAATGCCAAGAAGAAAAAAAAAAATATATATATATATATATATATATATATATATATATATATATATATATATATATATATATATATATATATATATATATATATATATATATATATATATATATATATATATATATATATATGTATATATATATATATTATATATATATATATATATATTATATATATATATATATATATATATATATATATATATATATATATATATATATATATATATATATGTGTGTGTGTGTGTGTGTGTGTGTGTGTGTTTTCTAATAAAGAATATTGAAAAATTGATAACGGTCAAAGTGGGTTTTTTTTATTTGGTGGCAAAATTAAGCGCCGCGCTTTATCTAATGACTTCGAAAACACAGATACACACACAGCGCATACACGCACTCACACGCACACACAACATTATAAGTGTATTGATGTTTCTTGGATATCTGAAGAGTGTGGCTTTTCAAACTTTTCAAATGAAAGGGACAAACTTAGAATTTACCTCGCCCTAATACGGGTGATATACTATACTCAAAGAATAGCACGTAATACTAAAATATTTAGACTTATATACACACGATAGATCTGAAGATAGGGGGTAAAATGAAAAATTATATTTTGACACATGAAAAATTAAAAGCAAGCAATATAAATATCATCAGCAACAAGTACCTAATTAATACGAAAATAATATGTAATTACAATTAATTGGATTGCTGACATGTGGAAAGTGGCTAGCAGCGGTTAGAACTGAAGATGTGAAGATCAAGCTTAATTGTTCGCTTTTGAAGAATATGCCTCATCGACAGAGATAAGCTCATCATCATCCGATATGAAGATAATATGATAAAAATCCTTCTAGCTTGGGCCACCTTTATTACTTTCTTGTGGAAAGTGGAAAAAGAATTGTATATTAATATAAATAACGTATGAACTTTCTATTTACATAATATGTAATAAAATCACATAGTACGGACACAGCTTTCAATATTTCAAACCACGCACTTTATTCAAAGCAAAATAATTTACACACATGCATGTTATCTAAGACCGGTATCAATTTTTCAATATTCTTTATTTCAAAACTAATGAAACGTGAGACGTGACTATCCATCTTACAGGAGATAGTAACGTAGCGTTCATGCCGTCTGCGTTGCTCACACACACATACCACACACACATTTGTATATAATATATATATATATATATAATATATATATATATATATATATATATATATATATATATATATATATATATATATATATTATATATATATATATATATATATATATATATATTATATATATATATATATATATTATATATATATATATATATATATATATCTATATCATCTTCTACTTAACATTATCCTATTGCCAGGGTCTGCTTTCCTACTTAATCTACTCTACTTTGCGCGGTCTTGAGCATGGTTAGTCCATTGCAGTGGTTAGTCTATTAGCTCTAATGCCCTGCGTCACGACGTCCAGCCATCGCTTCCTTGGGCGTCCGGGGGGTCTTACTCCAGGGACAGACATGTCAAGGCACTTCCTTCCGACATAGTTCTCAGATCGGCGCATAGCATGGCCATACCATCTCAGGCGACGCTCTTGGAGCTTATCCGCTACGTCACGGACCCCAAGACTACCTCGAATGAATGTGTTGCGTATGCGGTCGGACCGCGTAAAGCCACACATCCATCTCAGCATCTTCATCTCCGTGACGTGAAGCTCCTGAGTGTGCCAAGATAATGTTGGCCGACATTCGCTGCCGTATATAAGAACCGGTCGATAATGCTCTTGTATATCAGTACCTTGAGCTTAGGCGGTATTCTGCTATCGCAGACCACACCAGTGACTTCCCGCCATTTGGCCCAGGCAGTGTTTATACGGGCATGGATGTCGTGGTCGATGCCTCCAGACTGATGCATAACGGCTCCAAGGTACCTGAACTTCTCCGACTTAACGGCTGGCTCAGGCCCGACATGGATGGTGCTCGAGTCCGGGTTCCCGCAAGCCATGTACTCGGTCTTTGACATATTCAGTTTAAGACCACCGTTCTCAAGCGCACCATTCCATGCATTCACTTTACGCTCCAGCATCAGTCGGTTCTCGTCAATGAGTACAATGAGTACTATGTCATCGGCATACATCATCAGCCATGGAGGCTGGTCCTGGATGTGAGCCGTGACAGTATCTAGCATTACATTAAACAAAAGTGGACTAAGAGCTGAGCCTTGGTGACCCCTACTGTAATTCGAAAGGGTTTGGTATCGCCAACAGCGGTCCTAACTGTAGAAACGGAGTCGTTGTACATGTCTTTGATAATAGCAACATAGGATTCAGGGATCCCTTTGGATCGCAGTGCCCACCAGATACACTGACGTGGCACACAGTCAAAGGCCTTCTGGAGGTCTAAGAATGCAACATGCAGAGCTCTCCTCTTTTCCCTGTGTGCCTCCATCAAAATTCTGAGGGCAAAAATGGCGTCCGTAGTGCCTGATCCTGGTTGAAATCCATATTGACACTCAGAGACAATACACTCTCGGCGGATCCTCGGCGGAGCCTCGGCGGAGCGATCACGCGCTCGAAGAGCTTCATGGTGTGATCTTGAACACTGCCCCTTCCTTTGTAAATAGCGGTAATAAAACTGTGTCGCCATTGATGTGGCATCGTCCTGGTGTTCAAAATGCGGTTAAAAAGATGAGTAAGCATGAGCACACCACGAGAGCCCAACGATTTCCCCGCTTCGATCGGAATATCGTCGGGTCCCACCGCCTTGCCGTTCTTCATGCGTCAAAGACAATTCCGAGTTTCGTCAAGGGTTATTGGAGCAATAAGTCCCAGGTAAGCAGGTGGTTCAGACGGAAAACTACCCGGGTGCTGAGTATTCAGCAGCTCCAAGAAGTAACTTCTCCACCTCTCCTTCACAGAAGCATGACTTAAAAGCAGCTTGCCCTGGGAATCTCTGACGAAAAGACATTTTGTAATATCTTGCGTCGCTTTATCCCGAGCACGCACCAATTTGTTGATGAGCTCTGCCCCTCCACAGTTTCAAGTTTATCATATAGAGGTAATAAACTTTCACTGCGGGCTCTGGCTACAGCTCTTTTGCTGGCGACGTTTCGCTGCTATGTACTCCAGTCTGTCTTCAGGAGAGTCCAACGCTGCCACTCCTTACATGCAGTCTTCTTATCATGAATCACCTCTTGTACCTTGTCATTCCACCACCATGTCTCCCTGTCTATAATACGTCCTCCCCTAGAAACGCCAAGAGCATGTTTACCAGCCGTAATGACTGAGCTCGATCCCAAGCATCCTGAGCAGTTTCGGTGTTAGTTGATAAATTTTAACTGTTAACCTCTGCCAGAAATTCGGTCTGCGTTGGTCCATTCAGCAACCATCACTTGATCTTAGACTTACGCACATAACGACATAATCATGACAAGAAGACGATGTTGGGCCGTGAGGCTTTCACCAGGAATGACTTTACAGTTAGTTACCTTGCCAACATGACACCGCCTGGTCAATAGATAATCTATTTGAGTTTAGTGGAGTCCACTCGCATACGTAATAAGATGCTGCGGACTTTTTTGCAAGAATGTATTCACGATGGCCAGATCAGATGCAATACAGATTCATTAGGATATTTTCGCCCTCTATACTGCGGCGACCGTGACCAAAACCACCGTGGACACGTTCATACGTATCCGCAGCCTTACCCACGTGACCGTTAAGGTCTCCCCCAACTATGATCACCTCGGTAGATGGTATAGTGAGTAGAACCTCTTCATATTGCTCCCAGAATGAATCCTTTTCGGCCCCGCTACAACCAGCCTGGGGAGCGTAAGCACTGATTAAGTTGGCGATAGCCTCCTTAACCAGTACCTTCACCCGCATCAGGCGGTCACTGCGTCGGTCAACTTCGAGGAGACCATTCCGTAGCTCTTCAGATAAAACTACTGCTACACCAGTTTTACTGGAAGGAGACTCAGTGTATATGAGCTGGTAACCCTGTCCGATGATACGGGACTTATTGCCCTTCCAGCGCGTTTCCTGTAGGAAAACACACTGGACTCACCCCTCATGAACATCGTGGCCCCTCATGTCCGGTTAGAGAGCCATATTCCACGTTGCAAAGCGGATTTCCTTTTGGGTCATCCTTAGCCGTTCCGTGTTGACACGGTACCCCTTCCCCTTTCCCACACGGGTGTGGCGATGTCCTACGCGCTTTTAGCGGTGACCCCTTTTTTAAAAAAAAATTTAAAAAAAAATTTTAAAAAACATTTTAAAAAATTAAAGAAGGGAAAGGGAAAGAAATCCCGAAAGGGGGATTTAAATTCTCGGGGTTCTCGTGGACGCCCTTTAGAGGAATCATTATTTTGGCGTAAATTTTTTTTCACGACAAAATCGACAGTAATAGAAGCTCAAAGACGGGATTAGTTTCGTTTCCCCGAGTCTTGATAATTTTCGACAATTTGTTTAAGAAATGTACCCACGGTTTTGAGGAAAATCCTGTGGATTTACTATCCTTGAAACTAAGGCTATTATTGAGAAACGATATTGAAAATGTGTTTTTTCTCGGGATTTTACGCGCCTTGTGAATCTCGTTTTGGTGGGAATTTGCATTTTTTTCAGAGACTTTTAGAGTGTGACCCATGAGGTTTATAAAGGGCCCCGGGCCCTTTCACCCAGTAAGTGAGTTAGGGGTAACTAGATGGTTGGATCAGTATAGGAATGTGGCAGCAAAGCAAAACGTCAAATCTTGATGTTTAACGAGGTGGGGGTCAGACACTGTCCACTTCTAATTTCTTGGATCTAAATAGTTGTAAGTAAAAATAATAAGCATTTTTTAAAAAAGCTCCAAATAAGTTAGATGGGGGGCAACGAAATCAATGCCAAAGAAGGTAATTTAAAAATTATTGTTGAATCATCTCACAAATAGGCTGTATTAATTGGATAATTTATTGCACGAAAATTTATTTTTTAAATTTATAAAAATTTTAATGAAAATTTTTTTTTTTACAAAAGGGATCGAATTGAGCTTCGTTTCTTCTCGTTGCAATGGTATACGAGAGCAAAACAGGGTTGGGTGGAACATCCGTTAGTGAGTCCCCTAAAATAGCTGATTTTATTTTTATGTTGGCAGTTTGGGTAAGCCCTCTAGGGGGTTTCTTTTAAAACATATGTAAATAGCCCTTTAAAAAGTTTAGAAATAAACTAAAATGGTGTCAAAATACAGGGAACAAAAAAATTATATTTTGGCCCCCCCCAAAACAAATAAAGTTTTAAAAAGTTTTGCCGGGGCCACCAAAATTCAAAAGTGAATCACAGTTTCCCCCAGTATAGGTACACGGAAGCTACGGATAGCGATATGTTTGCAAGTCTTTTTCAATGAGCCCTTACACATGGAGGATTGCAATTTCAAAAAGGGTCTAAACCACCCAAAAAGAAGTTTATTGAATTGTACCAGATAATTACAAAGGTGTAGAAGCGCGGTAATTTTCCCCCGGGGGTTGGGTGGGTTAGCTTAAATTTCAGAAAATCCGCGGAATAGTAGATGTATTTGGGGTTTGTTTAATTTTTGTATAAATTTTAATTACTAAAAAAATTTTTTAAAGACGTGGTATTCCCCTTCCCAAAAAAAAACGGTTATTTTAAAGAAAGTTGAAAATTACCTTTTCATTTGGACTTAAACGGTTTTAAAAAATGACGCAAGTTTGGCTCCGTCCGATGTTTCAACAGATCTGCATTTTTTTAAAAAATACTGTAAAATCAGCAAGAGAGTAATGTATCGAATTGTTTTGCTCTTGTCGAGTTTCGATTTAGTTAATTATAATCTTCTTTGGGCAAATAACAACAAATGTTTCCTTTCAAAATTTAGCATTATTTGGTTGGTATGAAAGACAAACTAAATGTAAGAGGGGGGTCCTCTTAATGGGAAAAGGGGTTTTTTGTGTTCGTCGGGGGGCTCACTTCCCCGGAGCATAAAATTTGAGTTACGCAGATGTATGGGGTGCTTAGTCCCTCGAAAAAGGGCCTAAGAAATTGCTGGAATTGTGCAATTTTCTTTAAGAATGGTTAAAGTACAATGTTTTAAAAAACAAATGTATGTTTTAAGATGGTAGAGGGCCGGTAATGTACCCACCGTGTTATGTGTGGTGAACCATTTCAAAGGTTTAACGTTAGGACCAGGTCATATTTGAGGAGAATCTCGGGATGACATTGAATGAGAGCGCCTGCTTGCAGTAACAAGGAAACATGATTGCGCGCAGATTCTCCGTTGCTAGCGGTTAAAAAAAATTTTTCAAACTTACGTCAAATTTATAAATGTAATTGGGTTTAAAATTTACCGAAAAGCCTACGCGCCTCGAGTGGGTTTAAAATGGTACCGCACCTGATGAAGTTGCCGAGATTCTGCAGCGCGTCAAATATGTTCGCCTCAAGGGGGAAAAAGACTTCTTGCGGGTTTTGTGCGGAAAAGCTTTGTTTTGGTCGATTGCGAGAAAAGCAAAATGAATTCTCTAAGTAGGGGTCGGGGGCCCGGGTGTAATTTTCTTTGGATGGGTTGGCTCAAAACAGCGGAAACGCAAATAACTAGTTTTTTTAAATATTTTATTATTATATTTTATTTTATATTTTTTTTTTTTTTAAAAATTTTAATATAAAATTTTTAAATTTTTTAAAATAATAATATTAAATAGATTTATTATATATATATATATTATATATAATATATATATATATATATATATTTTTATAAATATATATAAATAATATATATATATATTTATATAATAAATATTTATAATAATTATAATATAAATTAAAATATAATTTATATATTCTTAAAGGGTTTTATTAAAATTTAAAAAATTAATAATAATTAAAATAAAATAAATAAATGACGACCGTCACTTTCCCTCTAAAGGGGTTTATTATTTGTGGTTAAAATTTTTCGATTTCACATTGAAATATAAGGGGTTTCGCTCTTGGAGTCCAAAGAAAATCAAGGGACCCAAAAGGTCCTCGTGGGTCGCAGAATCACCTATATAAAAACATAAAGAAGACGGCCGACGGGATTCAAATTCTTTTTTTTTCCTGATTTAACTGTTAATACAAAATTAAAGAATGAGAAACAGCTTTTATTCCCCCATTGTAATCATAAAAATTTTCAAAAGCAAAAAATTTTTTTTTAAAATGAACTTTCCCCCAAAACCAAAAATTAAAAATCAGTTCATTCTTTCCCCAAACTAATTATTGAGCTTCTTCCGCTCGAAAAATTCATTTCACCAAAAAATTTGTATCAAAGGGGTTTGCACTCAAAGCGAAAAAATAAAATCAAAAGTGAAAATTTAAAAATTGTATAATTAAATAAAAATGAATTTCGCGTACAAACGGTGAAAGGGTTGAATCAGCAAAATGAAATTTAAAAAAATTTTTGCTCCGAATTTTAACTCTTTTATTCTAGGTTACTTGTATATTTTTTTTGTAATATCACGGACCCAAACCACGCGTTTTTGTGGCAAGGTTTTTAATTCTTAAGTAAACTTTAAGGAGACAATAAATCATTTATGGGCCCCGCCATTTTTTTTTTTTTTCTTTTTAAAAAATATACCTTTCCCTATTTCTTTTAAGGGTAGACATAAAATTTTAACAAAACAAATAGAATTTTAAAAAAGCTTTTATAAAAACCCCACTTATTTGAAATTTTAAAAGGGGAACTCTTGGAAAAAATCCCAATTTTATTCAAACGTTTGAATTTTTAAAAATCTTTTATTTTTGGATTTTTTTTTAAAAACTTAACTATCCAACTTTCTTGGATCCGCTTACGTTGCAAATTTTATAAACCGTTTAATTTTTTAGGATTTATTTTAAAAGTTTTATAAAATGGTTTAAATTAACTAAATGGGTTTAGAATTTTTTTCCCTATTTTATCCAAAAAGGGTAAGTATAAAATATGTATATATATATTATATAATAAAAATATATATAAAAATATATATATATATATATTATATTATAATAATATATTAATAATATATATTATAATATTATTTAAAATATATATATAATTATATATATATATATATATATAAAAATTATTAATTATAATATATATTTTATTTAATATATATTTTATCTTTATTATATAAAAGTTCCAAATAGCTTTGAACCCACAATGCTATTGTAAAGACTTAATAAAGCTTATACTGAGCTTGGTTTTTGGGGGAATGGACATTTTTTTCTCGCTGCACGTGATCTTTAGCCTATATCTTTTTTATACCCCAATGTCCTTTTTAACTGAAAACAAATTTTTCTAATTTAAATTTAGGTTTTATGGGCTTATAAGTTAAAAAAAAAATAAAAAGCTTTGACTTCTTGTGTAAAACGTTAAAATTTTAATTGTGGAAGTTTTAGTTCAATTTCCCATTTGTGAAAAAAGGGGCAAAAAAATCGTTTGAAAAAAAATTTTATTAAGCTTAATGAACCCATAGTTTATTCTTTTTTTTTTCCTTTTTTTTCATGTTCACGTTTTTCTCCTGCAAAACAGGTACGAGAGAACAGAGATATTCCATCGTTCCTTTTCCCCTAAATTTGGGGATTCATGTGTTTTATTCGATGGTCAAGTTACCGGAAAATTTGCAAAATCAAAACTAGTTTTTAAATTTAAAAAATACAGATTCTAAAGGGTTAAGACAAAGGCAGGCAAAAGGGGGTGCCAGGGTTGCGGGTTTGGGCCCCCATTCTGTCTACTACCCGCTAGGGGGGGGGAAAGGGTGAACTATGTTATTGTAACTCTTCGTAACTTTAAACAGACTCGTTAAAAAAAAGAAGTTTTTTTTTTTTTCCCCTATGCTTTATATTTTTATATTTTTTAAACAAAAAAAAATAATTAAAATAAATATAAAATTATATATTAATATAAAATAATATTATATATATATAAAATATAATATATAGATTATATATATATATATATATATATATATATTATAGATATATCGACTATTCTGTAAGTGAGTACATGATAGATAACGCACTCCACACAAGCAGCAAAATTTCATGTACGTTCCTTGAGGAATGGAATACGGAAATATTTGCGGAAAAGAATTCTTTATAAATGATGGTATAAAGTTAATTATTTGCGGTGGAAGAACGTACGTATAACAGGAACTACTGTGATGAAATAAAATAAATTGCGTGCGTACAAAGTACACATGACGTCAGAAGAAGCTTTTTTGGCACACAATTTTTTTAAGCTCGTTTATATTTATACTCATCTAAAGCTTTAAATTTCCGAGAGTTAGAGGAAAGGAAAAATCAAGAAATTTAATAAATTTGATTGTTATTAACATAATAAATGTCAAAAATTTAATACCAATTTTTTTTTTTTCATTTCTAGATTTACTTAACTATAAGTTGTTATTTAGTATGTATTAATGTACAAGTATATACAAAAAGTACCTCGGTGGACATCGTGCCACATTATTGCGTTTCATCTGTAAAAATTCTTAATAAGACAGAAATGTTTCATATTAAAAATATGCTTGACGTTAATTTCGGTAGATTAATATTGTTTTGATGTGACCCACTTTACCTGCGATCTGAGCTATCTACAGAACTTAGAACATGTAATAGACACTATAAATTATATTATAGAATTTCGATATCGATTCGAATATCGATTTAAGAACTCATCGCTGTCAACTATCTGACATAAACGTCAAAATTGTATGGGATACTGATCTGTCAGTTTCAGCTGACGACACACATCTGTTTGATATGAAAGTTTCTTTTTAGATACCCATAAGGAAAATAGTTATGGCCTACGTCAAAGGAAGATATTCTATAACAAATTTTTACATTGGTGTAGTTAGTTGCGTATCATTAGGTAGATAGTTGCAGATTTAATTCTCGTATGGGAGAAGGGAAATTTTTTTTATATATTTTTTTAGAGTCCGGTCTATGTTGGCTCTGTCCATTCTATTTGCCTCTATACGTTTGTTTATATTGATCTGTTTGGAACTACAGGACAGGATTTGCCTAATTTTAATTTACCGGTTAGATATCGGCCTGGTTAAGGTATAGGGTAGATTGTAATTGTTGGAAGACTGATACATACTTATTGAAATCTTATATAACTGATAAACTTATAATAAAATTGACAGAAAAGTGGTTCATTATCAGAAGCCACGAGGAAATAAACCGTCCGTTCGTTGAGTATTTTTCTATGCGTCTTAGGTTGCGGCTTTGCAGGGCTGTTCAGCCATTATCACTGCGACCATTACTGATCTATTGTGATCTCCGCATACTACAGTTCACATTCAAGATTGATTTCTGCAAAGAATTGCAGTATTGTCTTTGCTGTGAGGGTCTTCAGGGTACATTTGATGTTTCCCCAGGATGGTATAGCGCCGTTGCATAAGTGGAGGACATTCAGTGAGGATATGGAGAAGTGTTTCTTCAGCCTCATTGCATATTCCACACGTTCTTGTGCTGCAGACGCCTAAATTATGCATGTGTCTATTCAGACCACAGTGTCCAGTCAGCACCCTCACTAATGTACGGAGACAGTTCTTGCTAAGAGATAAGGCGTCTTCTTGTTGAAGGCCTTAATGAGCACCTTAGTTTGATATAAACCAGTAGTCTTTCTCCATAGTTTAATGGCCTCATAGAGGCAATATGTCTTCAGGGTAAGCTGTGTTAAGCTACAAGGGATGCCACAGAATAGTTCTGGTCCGAATTGGGTGCTTTTGGCCCCCTTTCGTGCTAGTATATCCGCCTGTTCATTTCCCTCGATGACAGCGTGCCCTGGAACCCATCTTAGAACTACTCTGTTGTTGTTCACCAGAGCGTTCAGGATCTGATTGCAGTTCTCGACCAGCTTTGATTGAGTCAAATCTGATGCTAGGGCCACGAGTGCAGCTTGACTATATGAGTTGATATAGATAGTATGATTAAGGTAGTTACTTTGCAGATTGGCTGTTGCACATTCTAGTATGGCGTATACCTCTGCCTGGAATATCGAGGAGTGCTTTCTCACATTCAGACTTATAGTCCTTTTTGGTGATTCTCCATATATTCCATATCCTACCTCAGAGCCGGATTTGGAGCTATCAGTGTACCATCTCAAGCTTCCATTATTCCACTTCATTCGACCGTATAACCAGTCGTCCCATGAAGGTATTTCCACAGAGTATAATCTCTGTGTATCGAGTTTGGAGGGCATGGTATCAGTCGGCATCCCCCGTATTGGTATATTGTGCACTGAGTCTTGCAAGGACCTCAGATTCTGCGAAAGCCATGTTTTTGCCTGAGCCCTGGTGACCCTGTACATGCTTGCCTTCGCCTCCTTTCCCAGAATCAGGTGAAGGGGCGGTAGGTTGAGCAGTGCTTCAAGGGTAGCAGCAGGAGATGTAGACATGGCACCCGTAACAATAATGCACGCAGCCCTTTGAAGACTGGTAAGTTTTGTTATTGCGCTTTTCTGCGTCATTTTTCTATACCAGACCACCGAGGCGTAAGACACCATCGGCCTTACGATGGTTGTGTAGAGCCAGAGGGCAATTTTGGGTCTTAGTTCCCATCTGCTACCCGCTAGCCGACAGCATATTGCCAGGGCTCTTTTGGCCTTCTGTACAATTCCGTACAAATGTGAATTCCAAGTTTCTGGTTCAGAGTGATTTCCAGATACTTGGTTTCTATGGAAAACGGAATGATCTTCCCATTCATCTTAGGTGGTCAAGCTCAAATGTGTCATCGAGTCACTGTCACTCGCAAGCATGGATTGTATCCATTTAACAGTAGTGAGGTCGTGCTTACGAAGTAGGCCTCCAATTAATGCTTGAGTAGGCGTATTATCAAACGCTCCCTCCACATCAAGAAAAGCAACAAGTGCTATTTCTTTATCGTATTTAGTAGGGCGGTTGCCGTAGATCTGGCACTACGATAAGCATGCTGGCTGCTGTGTTCGGTTCTGTTTATCATGTTATCTCCCCTGCTTAATATGATTATCTATTACCTTCTCCAGTGTTTTCAGAAGAAACGAGGAGAGGCTAATGGGTCTGAAAGACTTAGCTGCGGTGTAGTCTTTCTTCCCAGCCTTAGGTATGAAAATGACTTTTACTTTGGTTTTACTTTTACTTTACACGCATAACTGGCTCTAAAAATACTTACCAGATATGAAATCAGGATAGCTGAACCCCGTTGCAGGAGCACCGGCGTCACACTATTTGTTCCAGGCGTCTTAAATGGCTTAAAAGAGTTAATGACCCATTTCACTATTCCTGGTCTGATGACAAGAGCTGCTCTTCTCCAGTCCTCTATTTGAGGCTTTTTGGGAGAGTTCAGCTTCGTAACCGTTTCATTTGCCCGAGGAAAGTGTACGCTGGCCAGTAAATGTAGCGTTTCCCTTTCACTTTTAGTGAAGGAGCCGTGCGCTTTCTTTAGGAGCCCCAACTGGTTGGTTGATTGGCCTTTGTAAGAATTCTGTGAAGTCTTGCTCCTTGAGGCTTATTACTTCCTACCTCACAGAACTTCCTCCACGATTTGCGTTTGGCCTTCCTAATATGTTTACTGTATTCGGTTAGGGCTTTCCTGTAGATCTCCCACTCTTGGGTGATCTTAGCCCTGTTGAATAATTTGCGTGTTTTCTCCCTTAGCTCTTTCAACTTAGTTCCACCACAGCACTTTGCGTTTAGAGTGCTTGACTCTCGGTGTGCAGCTTTCCTCAAAGGCATTCTTGATGCTCTCCGAGACAGCCTCGACCGCTAGTTCAAGTTTCTCTATTGTTTTTACACTTTTCGGTATTACCTCTGAGTTCTGCTCTAGTTGGCTGTTAAACTTTTCCCAATCAGTACGCTTAGGGTCCCTGAATGTTTTAATCTCTGTGCTAGGTTCTGTGTGCAGCCCAAAGCAAATATGTCTATGGTCCGACATCGAGTTTTCATCACTGACCTTCCAGTCTGTTATATGCCTGGCAATCCTGTCTTGTGGCTGAAGCCTGCAAATCGCGAAGCTTCGTAATGAAGAGAATCAGCTGGCAATGAACCAGGGACATTTGGTCCTACGTCATAGGTTCAGAGTTACGTATCCCCACTCTGGAGGCCCCAACCATCTCTTTGTAGCTCAGTGGCTTTGGACCACCTGTAGCTGCTGCAGAGATTCTCGGGGCCCTTGGTACATACCCCTTTGGAGATTCGTCCTCCGATCTCTCCCTTTTCAGGGGTTTAACGGAGGGTGGTTTCTCTATCGGAAACTCCTTCCAGGGCTTCCGGCACATGTCAAGGGCTTGCTCGGCGGCTACCCCTGCACCTGCCACTAGCCTCTGGAATCACATCCGAGCTGCACCAGACAACCGCTTACGCTTGTTGTCTGTACGCACTTCTACTTGGAGAGGTTCATCGGGCGAGCTGGAGTTCCTCCTCCAATGTAGAAGGTACTGCAGGCGGTCCGGAGTCCTTCTCGGTCCTCTTCACCTCAAAAAGCTTCATTCCGTCTTGGATATCATCCAAGATGAAAGACAATGGGCTTAGGTTGATAACTTTTCTATTCTCCATAAAATTCCCACGAGAAGCTAGGGAAATAAAGGTAAGAGACGGCAGAGCCCCACTTGCGGCAAGAATGGCTAGATACTCTCCGATTCATCCTGGTTTCGGAGAGACACCGTTCGAAACTGGTACCACCAGCCATTCATCCCTCGGCACGGTTCGTGTTACACCTTGGATTGGGTTTTTTTTGGAGTCGAGGTTAGCTCCTCCAGGATGGGGAGAGAAGGTAGGATAATTGGGAGTTAGGAGGGGTGTGGAATAGTGTAGAATTTGGACTCTGGAGTATTTAGAGGGATGCTGGGTAGGGGGAATACCTGTAAGTTGGGACAGCCATTAACAGGTATCGTCCTCATACTTGGCTGCTCGACAGTCCGGAGTAAGATGGCAAAGTATGCGACACCCGTTCCAACCGTAGCATTTCCAGGGTGTACGACTCACTGACCAAATAGAGTGAGTTCGGCCTGGGCCTGTTCGTCGGCAGACCCAGGACGACGTGAACGTGTATGCAGCACTTGGGAAGGAGAGTCTATAGGTCGACGTCGCATATCCAAATGTACTCAGCTCCCCCTCAGCTCCCCTTTGTTGAGTAAAACTTCTAATGAAGAAGTCTGGAGACAAGAAACATGCATCTTTGAAATGTTTAATTTGGCCATAATATTTTATTGCCGTACAAAATTAAAAGATTTGGAAAGAAAATAAATGCGAAAATTACCCAGAAAAATAGTTTTCATGAAGATTTTTTCTTACTTAATAATATAAATATCTTCACCTCCATAGTGAAGGCATAAGTACCGCTTCAGGCCCGATAAAACGTAATTTCAATATTAAAAAATCTCCACTTACACTTTACACATTATTAAAAAAATAAATTTTATCATTCGAATAGAAATCTATAGAGTATATCGTCATTGATCTATAAAATATGAAATTTTGATAACCGATCAACTTTCCTACGCAAGTCATGAAGCGATCATAGCATTTCATAATAATATCGTTATAGCCCAAAGAAAAAATGCAAATTTCAGTGGAATTCTGAGGCGGACGAGGATACGTGTCTGATTGGTTTAAGTAAGTAGTTGAAGAGTTTTAAATTCTATATAAAATTAATAAAAATATAACTTTTTTTAATATACTTTATACAGTGAATAAATAACAATAATCACATTATGCAATGCCTCGAAAGACGGAAAGCGGGAAACAGAGTGTCTTTACACTAGGTTTTCTCGGCCTATTCAGCTGTGTGCGGGGCACAGCGCATTTACTCTTATATATTATACAAATATTAAATATATATTATACAAATATAAATTTTCGTTTTATATTACGCAATCTATTATTGAAAATCGTATATTGTAATATACAATGTATTTCTTTCTTGCATGATAAATATATGTTAAATATATACATAGATACATATCTTTTTATATATATATATATATATATATATATATATATATATATATATATATATATATATATATATATATATATATATATATATATATATATATATATATATATATATATATATTTATATATATATATATATATATATATATATATATATATATATATCTATATATTTCTGAAATTACACTTTTTTCTATATCAACATGATAAGGCAAACTAAACACAATATATATCCACTTCTCACAATTGCAATTTACATTCCCAAATTATTCCAACATCATTCACTTTTTTATTTTCTAAGCACACCGTCTTTACATTTTTTAACGTAGACAATGCTTAAAATAAAATTTATATAGCACTAAAAACCATTCTTTTCTTTTAAAAAATTGTCAAATTTTCACAATTTAATTAATTTGACGAAATCTACAATTTTCCTCAAAATTGACAAATAATTTAGTTTCACTTGCGCATAATCGAAATATAAATAAATTAAATTTATTGTTTGTTTTCCTTATGGTGATACTGACTTAACTAAAATATGACAATACTGAACTTTATTACTTTCTATCCAATAGTGTTTGCGTAATTCACGTTAAATTAAAAAATCAGACGAAAATTGTCCTAATAGGTCTTTCAGCGTCTATTTACCATATTAACTGACCGAATTATTAATTTTTAAACGTTTATAATGTATAGAATTGATTTTTTTATCAGTTTGTATGTACTTTTTAATAACAACTGTTATATCGTATGTTACTCTTATAATTGATTTAATTTAATTCTTCATAAACAGCCTTAATAATTAAATACCTTTTTTTCTTACACGGGATATCTTTATATATAATGTGCAAAGCATTATTTATTGAGATAAAATAGACATGGTTTGTTTTAGTCTCGAAGGTTCAACAGTGTATACGCTGTCCCTACGATTTAATTAGTATGATTCGACATACACTAAAATGCAATTATGCCCTACAGTAAATGCACAATGCATCTAGTGCATTTAAAAGTAAATTATTTAGAATAGTTTCGTTAACAACCTTTTAAAACATCACAAAAGCTACTAAAGGTTAAAGCTTATTAAGAACTTTCTAAAGGGAACAATTTCATCATACACGGTTCTTGTGAACCTTAAACAGTTTCGCAGCGCACGCATCGGAATTCGAGCTTTCGTTTTCGCAACATATTATATATATATATATATATATATATACATATATATATATATATATATATATATATATATATATATATATATATATATATATATATATATATATATATATATATATATATATATATATATATATATATATATATATATATATATCTTATGCCTTGTACCAAATCCACTGACAGTCGGAAGGGTCGCTGATGATTCAGGGATTTCTCGATAATAGAACTCGCCTCAAACTAACTTAGAGCGTGACTCTTATCGTTAAAGTGATGTGTAAAGATTACTGTGGCAATTGTGTGCTGCAAATTACTTTAGTTTTAATGGTTTAATAGAAAGTTTTTTATACTAATCATCTTACGATTACCTACTGTAGCTACTGGAGCTTATATTTGTGAACTTTACTTCCTTTACATATTTTTTTTCCTTATTCTTTATTTTTACAAAATATGAATATAAAAATAAACAATATAAAACAGAAAAAAATTAAAACAATGGACAAAGGGCGATTTATGGCCTTGTAGCCATCTCTTCCAGATAACCTTTTGGGCGAAATGGAACACTTTTCGCACAATTATAGAGATTTAGGTAGAGAAAGATACATTATAACATATTATAAGTAGACAAACGAATATATAAATATGATAAATAACTATATAATAATATCTTAAATTAATACATATATAGTACACAATATATATAAATTTGTACATACATAAATACATACACATTAACATACATACATACATACATACATACATACAATAGACTATATAAATAAAACATATAAACTATATACTACGTGCTTGTATGTGTCTTTGTTACAATATTTTTTTGTTTTTCAAAATTATTTGTGTTTTTTTCTTTTATCTTTACATATCTCACGAGCTATAAACTCTACATGTTCTACACTACTACTCTCTTCTCTATGTATTTTAGCTTTTTATCTCCATTTATATCGACTGTGCGTGTTTGTCAGACACTCGGTTAATAAAGAGTTATATATATACCTATATATAAGAGAATATATAAGAGAAACTATTAAAATGGAAATTCCTCGTTCATATACGTACCTTCATATTACAACTGCAGTTGGGGCAAGCTGTTGTGAACGTAACAAATGTCGAATGTTAATGTATTTATTACGAGTATAACTAATAGCGACGCTCCTTTGTTTCATAAAAATTCTCCTTATAAGAGGTAGGAAAAAACATTACCTAAACTTATTATGCTAGACCAAGCTTCTACGATATACTACGCGTGTCCACGTCCACTATTCAGATATAGGCCTCTCGAATGGTAAATTAATGGCTCTACTTTCCGCTCTCTGTTTCAAACAGTTATCAGCTAATTTGCATATAAATTTCATCCCCATTTAGCTAGAGACTTTCTACTTTCCGCTAGTATCAGGAACAGTGTCAAAATTCGCACTCATCCATAGAATTAAGACCTCATAATCTCTATAATATGGAAAATATTGTACAAAGTAAAATAATAATGAAGTATACTTTCCGATGATATTTGAATTTTAAATTGCTTTTTGTCTGTTTGTGGATACCATTATCACGATCTTGGAAAAATCTTAGCCAGCGAAAACCTTGATAAGGGTTTAGTTGCACGTGACCGACCAGTACGTGACGATTTGGCCTTAATTTTATAAAAATTTATGATTAATTTTCTTCGGATATACATTTTAAAAAGTTACATTTGTTTTAATTGAATTTACATCACGAATATTACAACATAAGCAATTGTCACTTAGTGTCAAGACACTCTTTCTTATATTATACTAGGGTTTTAGATCCGTATCGAGTGATGGAACTCAACGTTGTACTTTGTCATACCAGAGGGGGGAAAGAAACCCACCCCCGAGTGGGAATCGTACAAATGCAATAAGTACATTCAGGCACTTTTCAAACACTAATCACTATCATCGTTTTGACCATCAGACACTATCCCAATACATTATGATTCTATACTTTCATAAAAAAAAGAATTTAGAATTGCCACTCTAAACGTGACATGTTATGGTAATTAACCAGAATTAGTAGGTATGGCAATATTCATACTATAGGAAAACAGAAGAGATAGTATCTCTATATAGAAAATTATAATTAAATAATTATGCAGTTAGATGTAAAATCACTATAATATAATATTACAACTTTTTTATTTTTATATGTTCCTTTGTCCGTTTGTATACGTATATCTTTAGATCTACTGGATAAACTTGAAGGAAATTTTTTGAGAAACATGATGAGCATGAACAAATGATACACATCTAAGATCTGAAACATCTCATGATGAACCATAGAGTCCAGCCAAACTATGTGGAATAAGGAAATGGAGCCTTAATAAAAGTTGTTTAGCGTTATATAAATTTTTCATTGGCCTGTTGTATAATTCAATAAGGGCGGGTCGATGTTCGCCATGTGGCACGTAGCGCCGTCTTCTTGGAAACATGTCATCCACGTCCATATTGCTCAAATCCGGCCAAAACAATTGGCTGTTTTCGCCGTTAACAGTGATGGCGTTTTCGAAGAAGTACGGACCAATGATGCCACCGGACCAAAATCTGCACCAAAAATAGTAACTTTTTATGGATATGGATATTAATAATAGTATCTTTTTATGGATATGGATGTATTGGCACCTGATAAACCTCATATGGGTTATTGTCGTCCCATATATGGTAATTTTGCTTATTAACAAAACCATTCATCTAAGAATGCGTCTCGTCACTAAAGATGACTTTTCGCCATAAATCGGGGTCCTCTTCCAAATAAATGGCCGGGGTCTGCTGGATTTTGTACGGATGTAAGCCCAATTCCCGATGCAAAATTCACTAAGTTGATGTCTGCACACTCTCATGGCGGCGATTTTTTCGACCGATCTGGCGTTTCTTTCGCGTAAGGATGTTGGTTGGTTCTTTACCGAATCGTTTGTCTCAAATTTGGCCACAAAACGTTGGAGAGTCGACTTTGAAGAGCCACCGCGTCTGCTGTAAAATGGACGTAATGCGCGCAACGTTTGCACTAAGGAACACTCATTTTGATAATAAAGTTTTATCATTTGGACTTGCTGCTCAATTGTGTAACTTGCCATGGTGATTTGGCATCAAAAACTGAATAAAAAACAACAGTTTTGTCAGATGCCATTAAAACAATATGGCCGCCATGAACTATCCACATCGACCCGCCCTATTTGAAAGACCCTTTATAAAAGTTAAAGATCTAGAATACCTAATGTAAAACCACAATAGATAAGCTAAACTATAAAAATAAAAAAAAAAATTGATAAATCAGTGGCAAGGATCAAAAAGTCCACGTTAACAAAATTATGAGTATCTACAAGTACATAATCAACAGATGTCCTTTAAAAAAAAACGATAATAAATGCAAAATATATTATTCAAATCATTAATTAAAATTACTAAACACAAAATGTATAGAAAATTAGGCGGAAATTGGGAACCGGAACCGGAACATTGCTGTGCAGACAAAAATGAGAAGCTATAAATAAAAATGGCAAACTCTAAGCAACTCTTACTTCATCATTTTTATACCCAACTCAGTAAATCTAGTTCATTTCTCTAGCGCACGTTTCCACGTCGAGAAATCAAATTCCACAAAATCGTACTTGAAATGCAGCGATTTTTCAAACCGATTACGGCACCTGTTTTAACGATCTGAATATAAAATCAGGCTTCGTAACTTTTGTAACGTGAAATGAAAACTTTATAATTGCTTTATATATATATTATGTAAAAGAAGATATTATGTTATTTTAGGGAAGGTTCATATCAAATTTAACATGTATAAAAATTCCATAGCATTCCATGCATCCACCATGCAGGTTCCTATCACATTGAAGCTTGGATCGATTTCTGAAATTGTATTAATGGGACCCAAACCTTTTAAATTTTTCTTATTAACAAGTTTTTTTTTGAAGTGTTATGATCAAGAAATGCCATCTCTAGCAGATGAACTCGAATGATTTTTATTTTAGCTTCACACTATCCCGCACATAGCAGGCTATGCAAAAGGAACCGCTTTCCGCCTTTTCAGGCAATGGGGTATTGAGTAGTGGAACTCAACGCCGCGCTTTTGCCTAGTTGCCAGAGTCAAAAAAGAATTTTATAAAAAATTAAAATTTATTCTCGAGTGGCAATCTAATTACATAAATTATTTTAATTTTTCCTCTCTGTTAAGACACGTTTTAATAAGTACGTTACACCACATCTACAAAGCTATATTGGATAAGGCGTGAAGTTTAAATTTGAATTAAATTTTTATGTAAATATTTTGTTAAGACTGCATTTTAATCTTTTAGATAAATTTGCACTTACCAGATTTTAACTGCGTGACGACAATTCTAAAGATTTGAAAATCTCAATAGGTTTTGATGGAGGCTGATTGCTTAATGGATTAAAGAATATTTGTTTAGATTTATCAACCAAATGCCATAGAACGTAGCTATATATATTTTTTTATAAATATATATTAATAGCTTTATGCATGACAGGTAGGCGGAAATAAGCCAGTATAAAGGTCAATCTCCCAAACAGGCGTATTTGCGTGATCGCTCAAGTATTTTTCAGATATAAATATATATGTGGAGTTATGTATCTTATTTAGAACGAGCGATATTCATATAATATTTTTTTTATTAAATAAAATATTCTTAAACACTTATAGAATTATTTAAGTCTTCTTCTTATCTTGTTTTACCTCACTGTGACAAAGCACAAAAGATAGTAATGTACTTGTTAAGCTTTGGTTATTCGGAGAACTCAGGAAAGGTTATAAGTTACGCATTATAGTTCATCATTTAACATTGTTACACTCGAATAAAACAACTTAAAAGATTATTATCGAACAACTAATGCAAAATATGATCGCTCTGGTCTTTTTGAACAAAGTAATTAGAGCCGTAGTGGTGAGAAAATGTCACAAAAGCATTAATATACCCTAGCTCAAAAGCAAGAGAAAGTTGCGATTAAGTCATATAACAAACATAATGACGATCACTTAATTCACATAAACATATTCACACTCTTAGTTATGAATTTAAATACCGTGTCATATGAATCATGAAATTCAAGAACCAAAGCCAGAGTAATCATGAACTGACCTAGTAATATTGGAACGCAGTAACGTAACAGGTCTTCTTTAGCTATTAAACAACTGCAGGCGTTTGTGGAAGGAAAATATATATAGCTACGTTACGGGCGTCTATAACACGTTACTGGAGATGAGTGCATCATTTTATCTGGATTTTTTTTAATATAAATTGTGGCATAAGCATTGTTTTGCTATTAACATAAATTATCTGTGATATTATAGTAAAGGTTATTTATATGATAATTTCCATTAAAAAGTTATAAGTTTAATTTGTTTAATCGTGAATACGATCCACCTATCAATCTATCTAGTAATCAGGTTTATTTTTTTTTATTTATTAAAAATAAACTTATGCATATTATCAAACTTGTATCACATAGATTTGACACCGAACTGTATATAAAAAAACATTTTAAGCACGTATTTTGGATTGTACGAGTATGTCGTGGTATTTAAACCCAGGCAATAGTAAAACATAATGTATCTCAAAAGAAAAAACCAAACCATTATAGGCCAAACTAAAAACCTAACTATTATATCACTTTTATGCTACCTATTATATTCTATCTGTCCGTCCAGCTGTCTGTCCAATCACTTTTTTTTCAAGATCACGTGTAGGTCAAATATCCAAGTCTTCCTCAGAACACTAAGGGACTATATATATACAGAGGAAATTAAGCTTCTAAGTAACTCAATTAAAAGATACAAGCGTTAGCACTTCGTTTTTTTCGCATATTACGATTCCCACTTTGCTAATTTTTTATATATATTTGTTATCTCACCTTGACATTACATTACGCAAATTTAATCCAATAATAAAATTGACTTAATTAGTTCACAACCTTGTGGGTATTCTTTATTCAATTATACCTTTTTAGTATTGATTTTGTTTAACTGGCTGAAAATCTGTTTAAAATTAGTAGAACATCATGTACCAGTTAGTTAAAGCTATGGGCTATTACTGTTTAAATGGGTGCTTATATTTTAAATAATTTCTCCGGTATATTATACCATTTAAAACTCAATAGAGAGGTAAAATCTACAATAAATTAGATTTGGAGATCGAAATTAAATATCATCAGGTTCTATTATAGGGAGATATATGTAAAGTATAAATGTGTGGATCTGTAGCTGAATGCAAGCGGTTCCTATATTCATTTCCCGAGTGTAACAAAAAAAACCTAAGGAGGAGCCTAAGGAGGAACCTAAGGAGTTTAACAAAAAAATTAAGGACTAAGTTGAACACCAACAAATAGTAGGGCGGAAAGGTCCGAGGGAGAGAGAGAGAGAGAGAGAGTTGAAATGAGCTCGCTCGGTTCTAAAGAGCGGAGCGGAGTCATCTCGGAGTCCGTTCAAAGCAATGACAACTTACATAGTAGCGTTCCATGTAGAGGTGGTGAGCAGTGCGGACCAAACGAATTAAAAGGTCTACGAGTGCTACGACAAGACTTTGTTGACTAGTTTAAATCGGACTCACTTGCTAATATTGCTTTCTACGCTATTGTTCATGTTTAAAGAGAAATATTGGCTATTCTAAGCCAATATTTCACTATAAATGTTCTTTCTCATAACCGAAATCTCCATTTCGAGGACAACCAGCTCCAGACTAAAACTGTACTCGATCACTGTAGAAATTCAAAAGCATTTATTCATTTCTCATTTCCAGTCTTACATTATCATTTTGTATTTTACCCATTTTATATAAAACTAGTGGAAACTGGGCTTTAGTCTAGACCCTAGATACCGCTACTCAGTACAAAATATTACTAAGTGTCTGACAGTGTTTCATTCAAAAACATGTACTAGATTATTTTCATTTTCTCTTGTCTTGGAATTCTGCAAAAGGAACAGGATGTATAAGAAGAAATACTAATAAAGAACCTAAATAATAAATATGTATGTAGATTGTGTAAACAACCTATTTATAGTATGCGAGGCACACTTTGACCCAGCACAGTGTAGTGTGAAATAACATTACAATATACTTCAGTACATTCGATATTGTATTAATTAAGATGCCTGGTTGTACCAGTGCCATTTAGTTCAATGAAAGTTTAGAATTGAAATGCAAGTGATTGCTTTAGTTTAAATTATGGAACTGGATTATAGATGAATTTGGTTTTTAAGTTAGGCTACTGTGTGTGTTAGAACCTAATTGTTTTTTTTACAGGCAAGGTCCTGTGGCCTTCTTTAGCCTGTGCTAAAGACCAAATTGTTATTTTTTTTAAAGTAATATAAAGATTTTACGAGCATAGAGTGCGTGAGAATTTTCTTTTTTTTGTGTTATTTTGACTAATATATTTATATTTTGTGCTATTAGAACTAAGATGCTCGTCACTCGACACGCAATGTCCCAAAAATTAGTACGAAAGTGGCATCGGAGGATCTCAACACTAGGTTCCCTCTGTATTCCCTGCTATATGCGGGTAAGAGTGCGAAGGATCTAGTCATTTATTTATTTACAAATAACTCGCTAGAACTTAAAATTACATTCTGTCAAATATCTAATCAAGTTTACAATATTTTACGATGCTAATTCTCATAATAATATGTTTTTGATTTTTGTGATTCATTTTAAGTGAAAAAATTTCTATTGAAACTGTCTATTGAAAAGTGTTCAAAACGTTACCTTTCCAAAATATGTCACATACAACATACACGTTTAATCTCATATAAAAAATATGTACGTCATATATAGAAGCTTAAATCACACTTCATACGATCTCAAAGCTTACTAATAACATTTTACTAATTAATCCCTAGACACTGTCTATATGTCAAGTCGTTTAGCTCTACAATTTATCCCACTATCACATTCAGTGTAATAATACGTTATAAATCGACTATAATTGATGTTAGAGTTTATATGGCTACGATTTGTTCTAATTTTTTTTAACTGTAGCTTACAATTTCATTTGAATTGACTAGAGCATGTAAAATCTCATTTTTTCCCGTTCCCGATGGAATTGCAAGAAAGCTCCTCTCCACACCCCATGGAACCTAGATACCAAATTTCAAGTATTTACTTTATTTATACGTACAATTTATATATATATATATATATATATATATATATATATATATATATATATATATATATATATATACATATATATATATATATATATATATATATATATATATATATATATATATATATATATATATATATATATATATATATATATATATATATATATATATATACAATTTTATCATAATCCGATTGAGAATTAAAAATAATACTATACCTTTACATAGGTACTTATAGGTATGTTAAAATACTTTTAAAGCTCTATAGGTAAAATATTTCAATTGATTCCGAAGCTTGGGTTAACTGAAATGTTTTTAAAAACACCTGAATGGCCTCAGTTCGAATGTATGAATGTATAGCTTTAATTGCTTTACTATGTGTTAAAATTTCAAAAACAGAGGTGAAAATGTGACTCGTATAGAATTTAAACTTCATTTTTATATAAATATTAATATTTATTTCGCATTTTGTATGTTATATTAGCTTTGTGATAACATTTCCATTGTCAGCGAATTCGAGATATTTCAAATAGATGGACGAAACTTAACGTAGCCCTTTATTTTACCAACGCAGAGAAATCACAATAATTCAAATGTAATAATTACCTTAAGCAGGAATCGAACCGACAACTTTATCGATTGCAGTACGTTATTTACTCAATAGAGCCTTCTTGGTCTTAATGTTATTGTGTATATAATAATACTTTTTAAAATATTCAATAGGTTTGACAAAAAAGAAGATTTTTACCTAGGTCAAGATTATCCGCATACAGGTAAACGATAATTAATCGTGAACTATATATTTTTTTAAGCATTTAGTACTAGTATTGTTTGCGCTTTGATCTAAATTTATATAAGCATATATTAAAAACTAATTAATTTTATTACTGATGGACTTATTTTATTTCAATAAACTGTTATTACATTATGCAAACTATTAAACGTATCTGCTATTTATAATAACACTCTTGGCTCTGATCCAATTCTCAACGCCTACAATTACGTTTGGAGCAAGCCTTATTTAGGTAAGCCTTACCGTCGTAGCCATTGACCACCTTACTAAGATAGTTGAAATTAAGCTCTTTTATATTACAGTTACATTTTATATTACAGTTACATTCTAACTGTTATATTACAGTTTCCGCACATAGCAGGGTCAGGGTAGGCAGAAGAAACCGTAGGCAGAGGGAACATAGTGTTAAGGCACTCCGTTCTCTAATTTCCATCCAAGTTTCGAGATATTTGGAGTTGAGTGAAGGAACTCAACACCGCGTTTAATCTTGTCACTAGAGCGAAGAAATTAAATACTTAATTTCTTAGAGTGGGAATTGAACCCATTTCCGTCATGTTACAGTCAGATATAAAAAGCATATAAAATTCAAGAGTGACTGATAAAGAACCAGTTGACTTTCGCGAACAGAATATCAAGGGATGCTGAAGTTAAGTCACGTAAAAAGTGAAAAGAGATCCACTTTTTACTTTACGCCGAATAGCGAGTTTAAAGTATAACAGAGGTCAATGACCGTAGACGAGGCAAACGAGATTAATTACTCTGCTAGGGCTAAAACGAAAAAAAAAATAATTGGCCTAAGCTTGTGCTTTTAATCTAGTATATATAAGAACTAGCTATAAACTGACTGACTGACTGACTTTATTCTATTATTTAACATTCAACAAACCGAACGTGGATGACGGAAGAATTGCAAACCAAATATTAGTTCAGGACGATTCCATTATAAATGAATAGTTCGAAATTCAAATCTCATTTAGAAGTATAATAGATCTGAATCATTAAACAGGAGCCCCCAAAGTAGTTTATCCCAATTTGACGTACAGTGGTCAGATATACCTGCATTATTGAAACTAACAATGTCCATTAGAATAGTGAATTTTACTTGAAATTTAGATAACAAGTTGTTGCCCGCGACTTCGTTTGTGTGATACTTTATTTTAACCTGTTTCTGTAGAAAACCTCAGTTGTTTCTCCTATGCTTTATGTCAGTCAGTCACTTGGTAACGGAACAGTTTTTTACATATTTAGATGATATGACCTGATAAGTTTATTAAGCTAAAAAAACGTAAAAGGACGTTGTTTCGGATGACTATTGAGGTCGTCGTGGTGTATAGTGTGAGCATAAGCTGCACGATGGTTTTGGATTCAGATCTCAGTTGGAGATTTTTTAAAATTATTTCCATATCCTAGCGAGGTGTGAATAGGAAATAGGGCGGAAATGGAAGAACGGAGTGTCTTAACACTAAGCCTTGTCTATCCAGCTCTATGCGGGATATAAAATGAAGCTTTTTATTTATCTTTTTCTTATTAAAACAATAGTTTCTGACATAAGAGCTTTAAGAAAATAAGCTCTTCAACTATTTGAAATTCTCCAAGCCAGCTACAGGGTTATTTTACCCATTCGATACTAATACTGTATATAATCTGGCACGTCCATACCTACTAACTGGGCGATAAAGTACTGTTACAATTTATATGATTACATTAGTAATAAGTCGGTTAACCAATAAGCTGTAAATTATTGAATAGATAATGTGGAAATGCTAATATATTAATAATATGATTTGTATGTTGTTAAACAAATATCATATCATAGTGTGATTTATATCTCACTGTAGGTGTTTGGGGTTCGATTCCCAGTTATATGATTAATTAAATTTATATTATATTTATTCATCTATTATTTATGTCTCGAATGGGTATAGTTTAGGTAGTCGAATTGAATAAAGCTACCCTTTTATTTATACAGGTAGCGGAAATTTCTTATGTTTAAGCGATAGCATTCTTAACGACAAAAAAAAGTGTTCAGAAAAAAAAAATTGAACCGTTTTTTAAAATAAATTAAGAATATACTTGTATAAGATTTATAGCTTCCACATATTTGATAAACTAAAGAGAGAGAAGACAAGGGCAACATTTTAAGTATAAGTACATCGTTGACTAGATATCGAATTCAAAGTCTAAAACTTGTCACAATAAGAAACTAATATTATATAAATATGATTATTTCATAGAAATTTGAAATAGGTATATAAAAGGCGTCGTGGCAAACAAATTTCCCATTCAGCCGTGAAACGCCCACGCCTTATGAAATATTCCACCAAAACGCGTGAACCCTTCCCGTGAAGAGATTTTAATAATTTATATTTCGTCTACGAAGTATGAGAAACTTCATTCGCTTTGTTAGAAGAATTCATATAATTTAGTTAGTTTTCATTTTGGTACAGTGGGGTAGAGTTTGATTGTAAGCACGATGGTTAAGGGTTCTATTCTCACTCAAGTCAACTTTTTGTGCGGCAATGTGCGGCGTTGAATTTCACCACTGTTTCATTCCAGTTTCCGTTATAAAACATAAGTCATCGAAAAAAGAAATGAATGTCCGATTGTAAGATAACGTAAAAAAAAGGCAATCGTGTAAAACTTCAGATGTGTCAGGCTAAGAGATAAATATTTGGTGTCTTAACAAAAGTTGTTTAGTCTGACTTTGTATTTTTTGTTGGATGATAAAACATCTGCTCATATAATCAATCAATCAATTTAGGATGGTGTAAGGTTAATTTAATACAAAACTACCCTGACTTAACAATATTTCACCTTAATCATTTTGAAACAAGTATCTCTAATAAGTACTTACAATCGTTTACCTTGAAACATAAATTGATACAATAAGTATAGTCAGCAACTCATAAATGTACAAAATAAATTACTATAAATATAGAGCTAGAGTTAGAGTTAGAGCTAGAGTTACTCAAGTTGTTGCATTTTATTTACGTTGTTTAAGTTATTTCATGTCAAATGCTTATCTTGATAAGCTGCGTTTTTTCTAATAACACACTAAGATTATCTTTCATTACTTTAAAGGTTTTTTTTTGTTAAAAAATATATCGGCCAATTGCGAGCCGCACTCGCGCATCGAGGGTTCCGTATTAATTACATAATTGTAGGTTAACGGAAAGAACATGTTTAAAAGTTGACCAGGGTTCTATTTATCCTTTTAAAGTGCGGAATCCTAAAAACGAAATTTCTGCTACATTTTCCAAGTTTACCTAGTATATCCCGAGTAGTGTTATTACAATACCTCTAACACATATATATTAATCTTCATATGTAATCGCATATGCATTGTAGAAAAATTAAATATGCAAAATCCAACACCGAGCTTTCTTTTACCAAAAGAAGCTAAAATTTTCTAAAAACTTTTAATAATAAAAATAAATACAAGGCACAGCGTCTGACTGACGCGACGGTTGTGGGTTCGATTCCGACTTTGGGAGAAGGAACCTAGTTAATGTCTCCCCTCTGAGTTCCTGACAAACGCGGCGTTGCTTTCCACCACTAACACGTCTCTATGCTTCCTCTGTCTATCCTGCTATTTGCTGGGAAATGCAAGAAGCTATCTATTTAATTTAATATTTAATAATTATTATTATCGGTTTCATATGCAAATTCAAAATCTATAGAACCATTCCGCTGATAAATACGTCATACGCCGTATTTGTGCTATCAGTCCACGTAATGAATGTCTATCGTTGTACTCTATATGTACACGTTTAGTTACAATATATGGTTTTGGAAGTACACCGACTAACGTTTTTCTTTCAATTTTTATTTATATCCTTTTCCATACAAGCTCAAGGAGGGAAGAGAGGAGAAGTAAAAACAGATCTTTACGTCATTTAGCCCACGTAAAGTTGGGAGCTACAACTATTTTATTAATAAAAGATAGAAGTTTCTTTATTGGCTTCTTTTCTTTTGGATTTGACATCTATGAGCACTCTCTCCATTATATAGATCACAGATTTAAATGTCAATAGTAATATATACCTAATTATCTGACAAAAGCAAATTGGCATGGGATTAGCGTACAAACCATCAAGCTATTGTATGTACAACAGCTCATTAGCAGACTTCGATAGCCCTAATACCTTGGATATGCTAACAATTTGATTGGCATATAAAGCGTGTACATAACTACCCAAAAGCTGACTTGTAAGCTTATAATATATTAAATAGTTTTGTACGTCGAAATTTCTTGAAACTTATTTTAAGCTTCACATTTTACATTCACATAGAAAAAGGGATAAGATCAGGGCATTGGTAATAAAATATTTTTAGCATTTTCATACATTTTTATCTTGAAATGTTCATATACCAAAATGTGGTAGCACAGAAGTGGTACCACATTCTGGTATATTATTTTGAGCTTATTACGTGTTACCAGAGTGTTACCAGGGGGTAAACAATTAATTTTCTCTGCTCATGTAGGAGACGTATTTCCTTTCATGTTGTAATAATTATGTAGAGCTGGCGCAATACAAATTCAGATTTCATCATATGAACTCTATTGTCATATGTATGTTTGCCATTTATATATGATGAGCTATAGCACGCAATTTCAATTTCCTGAACTATAAAACATCATTATCATATACAACATAATTTTTCTCTAAAATGATTTTCCAATAACCCTACAACCCCCAAGGATATGCCAAATTTCATTTTCCTACGCTGCGTAATTTGGGCTACGCGTGGTTTGTCAGTCGATAAGTTATATACATATATATATATATATATATATATATATATATATATATATATATATATATATATATATATATATATATATATATATATATATATATATATATATATATATATATATATAGAGAGAGAGAGAGAGAGAGAGATTAGGCCAAATTTAATGTTTGCATGCAAAAAATAAAACTTTTTCCTTTTTAAACTTGTGTGTAGTTGTAAAGCTTTTAATAACTGTACCCACGCTTCCATTATATAGTACGACACAGATAACTTTGCATTTCTAGCACTGTTAATTTTTGAGAAAACTCTTTTACAACAAAATAATTATATATTTTAAAATAGCAACTGTTTTAGTTAAATACATCATAATGAGGACGACTCAGTGAACGTGGAATAGTCTTGAACTTACACAAAATGTTAAACTAAGCTTTTTTTGATCTTTCTTGCTACTTTTTCAAAAAAGGTCGTTCCTTTTTAAGAAAATAAAATAGACGAGATTTTTTTAAATTATGATTTTTTCACATATATATTTGAATATTATTATTTTCCTTTTATTTAAAATAGTAAATGATGAATGCTCAAGCAGAATTTACATAAAAAATTGCCTTCATGCATTAAGCATAGCAGGATAATTAGAGGCATACTAGAGTCAAGATAATCCGTCTCCAGTGTCCTCCTGAAATCGATCTATACGGAACCTTCAACTATTGCTTTTGCTTATGCTTTTTCAATGGTTTTTAAAGGCAATAATACATCCACACTAAAGATAAAAAAATACTTAAGAAAACCATTAGAATATTTAATTAAAATAGCATTCTCTCTTGCCTATCGATTGTTCTTGTTAAAACCTCCCTACAGACATGTTAACAACGTAATAACTTGTAAAACGCATATAAGAATTTCGACTCAGTGTGAGGAAAAACGCATGGCTTAGTAGTCAGAGCGCTTGGACGGTTTCCATGAGACGCGGGTTAAAATCTTGCTGCGTGTAGAATTTTCAATGTTTTGTTTATTATATTTTATCTATCGTCGCTTTTGCTATCAGATTAGGTTAGGTTAGCAGGAGATAAAGCGTGAAACTAGAAAAAAAAAAACATTTTCTCGCTCAAGAAATCGAACCATGTAAAGTATTCTAAACTGTTAAATTGCGTAATGTCACCGTTCTAGAAACTATGTAGATACATAACATAAGATAGCAATATTATAAACACTACACGTGACGCTATCAAGATTTGTCAAGTCACAAAGGGTTAGTATCCATTAGTTTTGAGATTAATCTTAAATGATATTGTATATGAGAAAATTTTAATAATAAAATAACAAAAGCTATAACTTTATTTTATATTAGTAAGAAGCTTTTAAGTTAAGAAGCTTTCGAGACCGTCGTGGTGCGTCGGCATAGCTTCTGACTGTAAGCGCGACATTTGTGAGTTCGATTGCCACGCGGAGGAATGTTTTTTTTTTATTTCGTCACTCTGGTAACAAGATAAAGCACGGCGTTTAATTCCGCTACTCACTCAACACGCTCGGCGGAATGCGTGGAACAGAATGTATTAACACTAGGTTCTCTCTACCATTTGCTGGATACAGCATGAATCTAATAACAATAAAACATTTTTATTATAGTAAAAAGCTTTTATTTTAGAAATTAAGACAAAATTCTACTCCATAAACTAACTAACGAACTCATGTGTATGACACAAAATATGAATCTAAATTTCCGAGGCAATAAATAGCAGGTATAGTATGTTTAATTGAAATTAAAAACGTGATGTAATATAAAATATGCAGCCTATAAAGGCTAAAACTGAACGTATGGACAGAAAAACAATGACGTACAACCAAGCATATTCCTTAACTTAGTGAGAGAGAGAACGAGAGAAATATAAAAATATACGAAAATTTCATGATAGGGCTTATTGCAAATGATTTTCATTTGCTCAGTGTAAGACACAAGGCGGCGTAGAGTTTAGTCATACAATATCTCACTACGTCAAGAATAAAACAGAGTGTGTTTAATATGTGTTACTCTCTGTCTAGGCTGCTATATGCTGGATAAAGCATGTACATTAAAATCTAATACCTATATATAGTTTAATCGGTCACCAGAGTAAAATAATTATTTCTAAAAGGACTGCAATCGTAAAAGATTCTTAATTTAATATGAAATATCAGAAATATACAATTTTACGGCACAATAACTCGGTGAGCTTTCCTTTTAACTAAATAAGCTCGGGCTTAGTGTATCACGCTACCGTTATAACTTCGGTTGAGCTTTTTGAATTTGAAATACTTTATTTTTTTATTTTAAGTTATTATATATTATCAGGTATTTAGTTTACATAAATTAGTTAATATTTTGAATTGTGGAGTAACTAAGTGAATTGTGAAAATTTTATATTACTTGTATAAAGATTACAAATTCAATATACATTTTTTAAAAAGGAATAAGATTTATATTATATATATATATATATATATATATATATATATATATATATATATATATATATATATATATAGATATATATATATATATATATATATATATATATATATATATATATATATATATATATATATAGTATTATAATTATATAGTATATATATTAGTAATTCACACAGACTAAATAAATTTTTATTTTAAAAATGTATAAAGATTTCGAAAAAAATTCTCTTAGAAACTATCAATACATATAAAAATTTAAACGCTTAGACCGACTATCCATGAGGCGCCGGGTTTCAAATCCCACTACGTTAATTTTTTTATGTTTTTTTTTAAGATATAATCTAAACATTTCTTATCACCTACGTTAAAACTGGTCAAAGGTGAAATAATTTCCATGGTATTGATTGTCTCTTGATAGAAAGAAAAAGATAAAAATATGATAGTATAATTAATATCTAGTACTAAACTTATTCCGATCATAGTTAAAACTGTTTAAAAACCTAGACAAACCCTCTCTTTTTCTGAGTGAATCTAAAAACTAAACAAATGTACGTCCGTAAATCTATAAAAAAAACTCTAAAGACCACACGATTGAATTTTTATATATATATATATATATATATATATATATATATAATTAATATATATATATATATATATATATATATATATATATATATTATATATAGATAGATATATATATATATATTATATATATATATATATATATATATATATATATATATATATATATATATATATATATATATAAAAAAAAAATTCAATCGTGTGGTCTTTAGAGTTTTTTTATAGATTTACGGACGTACATTTGTTTATTTTTAAACACTATTTAATTTAAAATATTAACCTGTCACTTCAGTCAAGTTATTATTTAAATATATTACGCCCATTCGACTTAACATTTAAAAAAAAAACAATTGAATAGCAATACTCCATTCATATTACATACACAAATACAAGCAAGTACGGTGGAGAAACAAAGCCCAAATGTAGCGGTTCATTAAACCAAGCAATTTGTTTGCACAAAACAATATATTTCTGAATACAAATCTCCAGTAAATAAGCAATTAACGAGAAAAAGGAAAGGGAATATCGTCTATCAGTATTATGATAATATTTTCATTTTTTTTTAATTATGACGATTTTTTAAATGTGACGATTAAAATGATTATAACTTTTTTTTGGCTTCACGCTATATCCCGCACGTAGCACGATGGGCAGAGGGATCCTTGTATATCTAACACTCCATTTCCCGCTTATTCCGCCTTTCCAGATATAGCGTGTTGAGTGCTGGGATTAACGTTGTGCTTTCTCTTATTACCAGAGCGATAAAAATTGAACAACTCTCTCTCTCTCTCTCTTACTCTTTCAAGACCCCGAGTGGAATTCGAATGCACAATTGTCGTTACAGGCAGACCCTGTGCCATTACGCCGCGACGACATCATATAATAGCTTCATTTAAAATATCTGTCGGACAACGTCTGACTGTGAACGCATTGTTTGTGGGTTGAATTCTCTTCTCTGCTTTAGTAAGAAGGAGAAACTCTCTAGTAAGGGTTGATAAACACCAGTCAATTTGCAATGTTAAAATTAGGAAAGAGTGTCAAGAACAGGTTTTTTAACATAAGGTACTAGTTTAATATTAGACATGTATATCTTCGAATATTTATTTTATTTTTATTTTTTTTCAGGCTTCTTGCAGAAATATCACTAAATAGTGGGATATAACTTAGTGTTATGATACTCAGAACACAAATAGGGTTTAAACACTCTGTGTTTTCGAATATTTTAAAATTTGTTGCATTTTGTTTCTCAGTGTGAACCCAATCTACAACCATTGCATCTGCAAAAATATACTACAGTACTGTGACATCACAGAGTGGTACAATTATAAACTTAGCATTTTGATTCGAGAGTTCTTGAATCTACGACAATTCAGTAAAATGTAGTCGTATATAAATAACACAAGTTTCAACGTATAAAAATACGTTTGCATACATTTGCACGGTTTACTTTGAAGACAATACGTTGTGCACCGGAGATGCATGTGCTGCGACCGCAACTTCTAATAGGGTGCGTTGTTCCATTGTTTTAGAGGTTATGAGGTTATAATGATACATGAATTTCAAATTTATATTTGTTATGAGGTAAAGATAGCCTGATATAAGAGAATTTACGTCTTGACTTTGATTTATTTAAGAAGCAAATTTTGTTGTCTAACCAAACTAAAATATATATATATAGATATATATATATATATATATAATATATATATATATATATATATATATATATATATCTTCTCTTCTTCTTGGCATTAGTCCCGGCTTCTGCTAGGGTCTGCCTTCCGACTATGCTTACTCCACTTTGCACGGTCTTTAACATCCTCAGTGGACAATTTATTGGCTCTCATGTCTTGTGTCACGACATCCAGCCATCGCTTCCTTGGGCGTCCGGGTGGTCTAACTCCAGGGACAGACATGTCAAGGCACTTCCTTCCGACATAGTTCTCAGATCGGCGCATAACATGCCATACCATCTCAGGCGACGCTCTTTGAGCTTATCCGCTACGGTCACGGACCCCAAGACTACCTCGAATGAATGTGTTGCATATGCGGTCGGAACCGCGTAACGCCACACATCCATCTCAGCATCTTCATCTCCGTTACGTGAAGCTCCTGAGTGTGCCGAGATAATGTTGGCAACATTCACTGCCATATAAAAGAACCGGTCGGATAATGCTCTTGTATATCAGTCCCTTGAGCTTGGGGCGGTATTCTGCTATCACAGACTACACCATTTACCTCCCGCCATTTGGCCCAGGCAGCGTTTATACGGGCATGGATGTCGTGGTCGATGCCCTCCAGACTCATGCATAACGGCTCCAAGGTACCTGAACTTCTCCGACTAACGGCTGGCTCAGGCCCGATATGGATGGTGATCGAGTCCGGGTTCCCGCAGCCATGTACTCGGTCTTCGACACATCAGTTTGAGACCACGTTCTCAAGCGCACCCTTCCAAGGCGTTCACTTTACGCTCCAGCATCAGTCGGTTCTCGTCGAGGAGTACTATGTCATCGGCATACATCATCAGCCACGGGGGCTGGCATTGGGATGTGAGCCGAGACAGTATCCAGCACTACATTGAATAAGAACGGACTAAGAGCTGAGCCCTGGTGAACCCCTACAGTAATCGGGAAGGGCTTGGTGTCGCCAACAGCGGTCCTAACCAGTCGTTGTACCTATCTGAGATAACCTCAATATAGGCTTCAGGGATCCCCTTGGATCGCAATGCCCACCAGATACACTGACGTGGCACACAGTCAAAGGCCTTCTGCAAGTCCAAAAAGGCCACATGCAGAGCTCTCCTTTTTCCCTGTAAGCCTCCATCAAAGTTCTGAGGGCAAAAATGGCGTCCATAGTGCCTGATCCTGGTTGAAAACCCATACTGAGACTCAGAGACAGTACATTGTTGGCGGAGCCTGAGGCCGATCATGCGCTCGAAGAGCTTCATGGTGTGGCTCACAATCTTAATGCCCCTATAACTACCGCAAGCTTGAACACTGCCCCTTCCTTTGTAAATAGGGATAATAAAGCTCTGCGCCACTGATGTGGCATATTTTCCAGTATTCAAGATACGGTTAAACAGGTCAGTAAGTATAAGCACACCAAGAGAGCCCAACGATTTCCACGAGTATATATATATATATATATATATATATATATATATATATATATATATATATATATATAGATATATATAGATATATATATATATATATATATATAATATATATATATATATATATATATATATATATATATATATATATATATATATATATATATATATATATATATATATATATATAATATATATATATACATACTCGGAATATTGAAAACATTAACATATATTTCATATATATTTAGGCCACGACGCTATTCATATATAATGGAAACAGACGTGTAACACGAGGCAAGTGCGCATACAGGCAGCGTTGAACTGACTTTTTACAGTAAATAAAGACTTTTCTCATAGCCGTCTTAATCCGCACAATTAAGGCACGTGGACGATGCTTGGTGTCCTATTTATCGCTCTTTAGCATTTAAGGCAAAACGTTATTGTCATTTTCCCCCCTTCTATGGACACGAAGCACATATTAAATTCCATTTTTAATATTTTATTCTTAAAGCACACATTTAACAAGGAAGATATTTTTTATGTAATTTTTTATTTTACGACATAGTAGTGAAACTTTTTCTTTCGCTGATGAGGCATAAATAGCAGTTAGTTAAAGCTCCTCTTCTTCTGGGTTGTCTTCTGACTCACCTTTTTTAAAGCTTCACGTTTTATCTCATATAGCAGGGTAGGCAAAGGGAATCTGGGGAACCGCTGTATTTCTACCTTTTGAGACATTGTGTGGCGTAACTCAACGCCGCACTTTGTCTAGTTACCAGAACGAGGCAAATTAAAATAGTTTATTCTCCCTCAGTGGAAATTGAACTCGGTTCTTTGGTTCTGGGCTGCTAAGCAGGAAATACTTTGATGCTGTTAAAAGTATCTCTCTCTATCTATCTATCTCTCTCTCTCTCTCTCTCTCTCTCTCTCATAAATCGTCTCTAATGTAGTCTGATAAGGAAATTGGCGTGGTGAATTATCACTAGGTATCCCCTAATTTTAGTAGAGCAGGAGAAGTGTGATGAAAAACAAATTAGGAAAAATAATTTTTTCAAGAGAATAAAATATAAGTGAAGTAAGTGGAAAATATAAGTGAAGAATAAAATATAAGTGAAGAGCTAATGCAATAATTTTCTTAGCACGATATGGAAAAATATTTTCTACATCGAACAAAATTTATGCAACTAAGTTCATAAGTTGCAAAATTAAATAACTGTATCTGTTAATGAATCGAACATTATTGGAAGCGTCAGTTATTTTCTATAATTTTCTACTGGCTCATTTAAAATCTATTTGAATGCAAATTAAATTGAATGGTGCTTTCTTCGGATAAAAGGATTTAACTTAGTGCGAACAATTTTTATAATTTATATAGTAGTTTTATTCAAAAATATTCTGTATGAGACCATTCTTGATAGTGAGATAGCCTGCGTCTGTAAACGTGACGGCTGTTGGCTTGATCTCTACTCGAGTAGGAAAAGCGCGGCGCTAAGTTACGCCACTCAATACATATACTTGAATATTGGATAGATAGTTTTTACCATTCTTATGGAAATGGAATATTTCATTAGTTAAGTGATCAAATCATGTTTTGTTCACACAATGTAATAACCGATCTGGTATATCAGACTGATTAGAACGTCCGCATATTGTAGAATTAAATTATATTTTTAAATAAGAAATAGAATGTAAATTGGAATATTACAGCTAAAGTACAAGGACAACTAATAATGCTCAGAGTCTCTTTAAATAATTAAATCAAAAACGAGGTTAGCCGGAAAAGACCCGGAGTTACCGACATAGCTGGCAAAATTAGTACTTTGAAGTGGGCTGGACAAGTTTGTCAAAGGACCGATGGCTGTTAGAGTAGATGAGTCCTTAAGTGGAGACCGCGGGTCGGCAAGCTTAGCGTAGGACCCTCCAGCTCGATGGTTTTATGACCTGAAGAAGGCTGCTAGCTTTAATAGGATATGGAAGGTGGAGAACCCTGGGGGAGGCCTACGTCCAACAGTGGACATAATAATAATAAAATATTATTAATAATAAAATATATTAAAAAATATCGATCGTTAACTATTTTAAGAAATACACATTGTTAATATATTATAAAGAATTGGATAGTTTCACTTGGCAATATCCACTTACTTCACTCGCTGTAATAATAAAAAAGATTTTTTTTAAAAAACAAGGTCATATAAAAAGTACGAAGGACCCAAGGCATGTATGAAGAGGTTAATGACAGTGGATCAGACAAAAATGTATGTATGTATGTATGTAGGGACCGTAGCGTTTGGCGCTTCGTTCTCTCTGGCTACCCTGCAGCGTCAAGCTATGTATGTATGTATGTACAAGGAAGTAATCACTCACATCAAAATCGGAATTCGACATACAAAATTATTATTCAAAAGTAAAAAGTATTACACACACTAAATACATTACATTACTAATTTACACACACACACACACACACAATATTTATATTTTTTATATTTTCTATTTTAACATAAGGAAGCATAGCAGACGATTTCTATAAATGTCGACAAAATCGAGATAAAACAAGATTTAAAATGTCATATACCACGTAAACGAAGTTGCGGGTGCCAACCTGTATTTATAAACATTTCTTTCAATAGATTGACATCACTATATTATTATGCAGTGTACGAACACCTTAACGTTTGATTTATTATATATTATAATACTAATATTTTGCTTCCACTGCTCAGTCGATGGCGTAGATGATAATATAGTTTTATTGATTATATTATGGCAAATATCTATAAATGTTAGTTATATTTTCAAACAATCTGACTGAAATGCTTTCTTATGTATAGTATATTTTTTCTGCACGTGTGCTTGTCACACTATACCTCCAAAACGGCTGAATATATCAATAAGATCTTGGATAGTTTTCCATTGGGCGCGTTATGTGACGCTACAAATTATATGCCAATTGGGATGCAACAGGACAGCATGTGACTGTAAACGCTAATAGCACAGACTTGTTCAATCTTCGCTGATACAAGCTGATAAGTAGTCGAGTGATTACTTATTAGCTTGTATCAGCGAGAGAGTTCTCGACCATTGAGAGGGAAAGGTAAACGGTTCCAGGCCGTAGCCCTCTGTTAGGTACTAGCCGACGCCCATTAATATGTTGAGGTTTTGCCCAATGTGTCCCTTTATAGAGACAAGGTTAATGGGAATGTCAGGAAGGATAGGCTATATGTTACTTGGAATTTGGAGAAAAACGGTTCTTCCAAACGGTTCTTTGAAGCGAAAATATAATTACTGACACTGTTTTCAAATAAGACCGTGTTCCTTTTAGATGGTGGGTGTGAACTCGTCTTCTTATATAGCAAGGTAGGTAGAAAGAGCTTGGTATCTGGTTAAGAGTTCAGTTTCCCAATTTTTTCGAGACGATCTTTCTAGACCGAATCAAAATAATTTGAAATATAATCTTTTCCAGTCGGTATTGAACCCCCAACCATCGCCTTGACATAAATATAATTTTCACAAAAGAAAAACGTCATATATTTTCACAATACAGGGAAAAGTAAATTAGAAATTGGCTTAGAATTTTCTAAATAGAAAACAATAAAGACCGCAATAAAAGAAACATGCTTTAATTACTTCAAACCCTGTGGTGTAATGACGGTCGTCCACTGGTATTTTAATTAAACTTTATAGCTTGTGTAAAAATAATTGGGTACTTGATCGCATTAATCTCAGGAACTACTGTATTTATATTTAATTTTTAGCTTTACGCTGTACACATAGCAGGGTAGGCAGAGGGAAACTTTGATAGAAGGAACCTAGTGTTAAGACACCCCGTTCCCCGCTTTCCGCCTTTCGAGTCATTGCGTGTTGAGTGGCGGAATCCAACGCTACGCTTTTTACCTTGTTGCCAAAGCGAATAAGATGAAACTAATTACTTCCCCCGAGTGGGAATCGAACCCACAAACTGTCTCGTTTACAGGCAGACGCTGTGCTTCTACGCCATGAGAGTCCTGTTTTTTTTTGTATTGCATAAAAGATTGATGCAACCCCCTTCCTCATTTTTTTTTGTATATTTATAATATAATACATTTTAGTGATCATACATACGTTACTTTTAATAATGTATGACTAACTTATGTCATACATTAGAAAAATTAAATTTTTAAATAAAATTTTAATTTAGAACTGAAAGGCACAGACGACAAGGATCTATATATGTGTATCTATATATAATATATATATAATATATATATATATATATATATATATATATATATATATATATAATATATATATATATATATATATATATATAGATATATATATATATATATATATATATATATATATATATATATATATATATATATATATATATATATATATATATTATACATTTTTTTGTTATTCAGTCGTATAAAGATATAACGTTACACTGCACGTGGACATGTATATTACCAAAATCAAATATAAATTAAATTACCCCAGTTCTGTCGTCTCATTTATATTAATAAGGTAATATTGCTCGTGACTCACAGAAATATGACTATTTGAAAAAGGATTTCTTCGTTTTTTAATTTATTTTGAATGACCTGGTTTCACCTATCTTTTCTTTACGTAGTACAAACACAAATAATGCATCGGATTTTAATGTGGTTTCCACTAATAGACACTTGAAGTTACATTTCATACTGTTTGCTTCGTGCTTCGAAATTCACTCCGCATACCGTATATAATAGAGTAGATAGAGAGAATAGTGATAAGACACTACGTTTTCCACCTTTCACCTTTTGAGACAATGCATGCTTGCGTGATGAGTAGAGGAGCTCAACGCCGCGCCCTGTCTTGTGAACAGAGCGGGATAATAAAAATTTATATAAATAATAAAATTAAAATGTCATAAAAGTACAGCTTTAGCTTAAATTGATAAACTCCTGAACGAACGCGAACGAGCCGACTTTTGAATTAACGTTCCTTGGGGAATGTAAAGGAGAGAAATTCAATATTCAAATTCTCCTATAAGATGCCTTAAATTTCCGGAAGGTGAACATCGACATTTTACCATTTACAATCCATGAAACGAATCTGGAGGCTATGATACGCTATTAGGTATTAATATTATCTCCTCAAAAGTATTAACTAAAATTCAAAAGCATTTTCAGCCAGATCTTTGTTGAACGCCCAATTAATTAATTAATTAATTAATTAGCTTCACACTATATCCCGCACATGGCAAGGTAGGCAGAGGGAACCGTAGGAACCTAGTGTTAAGACACTCCGTTCCCCGTTTTCCGCCGTTCGCATTGCGTGTTGACTGATGGAACTCAACGCCGCGCTTATTGCCCTGTTACCAGAGCGAAGCAAATGAAAATCATTCATTCTCCCCGAATGCGAATCGAACCCACACTCTGTCGCGCTTATAGTCAGAGGTTATGCCTCTGCGCCACGGCGGTCCTGTATTAGTATTAAGAAATTAAGTATTAACTAAAATTCAAAAGCATTTTCAGCCAGATCTTTGTAGGTGTAGTGGTGCCAATGGTATAATAAATAATGCCTCCTGTAAGGCGATGGTTGCGTGTTGGAATCCCACTGAAGATACTTTTTAGGGTTCCGTATATAAAATGTAAAAACAGAACTCTATTACTAAGCGTCCGCTGCCTGTCTGTCACCGGGCTATATGTGTTATAGCCGGAAAGCTGTAATTTTCTCAAATTATGTATTTCCGTTCCCGCTATAACAACGAATACTAAAAATAAAAAAAAAATAAATATTCCGTCAGTGAAATGCCTACAATCTGTACGGAACTCTCGGTGCGAGAGTACTACTCGCACTTGACCAATATTATTAGCTTTAATACATAGCAAAGCAAACAAAGTGAGTGAGCCTAGTGTTAAGACATTCCGTTTTTTATTTAAAACACTCAATTTATTATACTAAAACGAAAAAAAATAATTATTTTATATAATAATTTATTATATAAATCTTTATCCTGCGTGCGATACGAACCCACTATCTATTTTATATTATGAACTAATTTTTAGATTATATAAAGTAGCTCATAAGAAAAAGAGATATAAGAACTTAACATATAAGATGAAGCAATGAAATGAATATATATATATATATATATATATATTATATATATATATAAGATTATAGATAGTATTAGATATATATATTATAGAATTATATATATATATAGATATATATATATATTATGTATATTATATTATATATATAATATATAGATATATATATATATATATATATATAGATAGAATATATATATATCTATATATATATAATTATATATTTACATATATATTAAAAGCCGTTTTAATTGAAACATCTGTCGATAATCTATCCCACAATTGATCTTTAATTGTCAAATTGGCACAGACCATTGAGTCGTGTGGCGTTACGGTTGGCGCGATATTGAAATTTGTTATTCTTTTGAGGAAAAAGAATTTGCCATACGATAATACGATGTCCATTGGCTTTAGATTTCAAGCGGCGTAAAATGAATTTGCAGATAAATATTTTTTTTAAATATATTTTTTTAATGTGAAAGATTTGTGATTTTCATTGAGGATAGGCGGAGAGGATTAGGTTGAGATCTCCCCGCCTATCTGAGTATAACTTTCCGAACAATCGACTAACTCAGCATCACGGTGCAAGGACCGTAAACCGAACCTGTAACCAAGGGTTTTCAGTCAGATGCTGAACATCGAACTAGGTGTAGATTTCAACTTTATTCCTATCTGTCTATATATAACAAGACCAAAAACAGTGAACATGTCTACACACTACATATGTTTAGTAAAATAATCTATGTTATTGAAATTTTTATTTTTTTGTGTACGCGGTTGGGATGGTTGTACAGCAAGTCTCTCAAGTGTGGAGATATTGGGTCTTGAATTCAAAATTGGAGACTATACCTTTCTAAATAACTTTACAAGCATTTTTTGCTTAAAATTAAATTTAATTTTTTTCAATTAAAAATTTAAAATTTCATAATTAACAACAATCTATAGGCTCCATGCCAGCATTAATAAAAGATCCTATTTCTTTTAATTTCTTTGAAAATTCTTGGCCAGAGTAATAAGGGTTCGAATATTTACCGTTGTTCTAAATGATGAAATCGATAACTCAAAAGAACATTGCGGACATTTGGATTACAAAAACACTACTGATACGATCTCCTTAGGTCGCCATAGAACTAATTTTCTACTTTATTGATCTTTACTTACGAAATATATTTATACACGACTGAAAGCATTAACTTTAGATTTAGTCAATTAGTATGAAGTAGTCATCGCAGGCAATATGGTTCAATTACCGATCGATACAATAACTTATACAAAACAGTGTATTTTATTCATAAGATAGGTCTCCACTATCAAGTCCAAAAATTATGAATCTCTGGGCATCATTTTCACGGTCCGGTCCCGCCTATGCAATAACAAAAGTAAAAATCATCAACTTGGGTATTGTATATGGTATAATATAATTAATTTAATTAACTTTCGCCCACTATTTCGATATACTGTCACTATTAAATTATTGTTGCTCTGGTTAGTACCGATTCCAAAAACTAAGTCGTTATTAGTAAATATAAGATATAATAAAAGCTATCAATAATTTGTATATACAGGAACTCGAGCCGATTTTTGGGAAGTCGATTAATTCTTTTTTTTTTTTAAAAAATGTAACTTTTAAGTTTTTATTTTGCTTATGTCCCGAAAGAATACTTAAAAATCATCGATGCTGTCTTTAGGTTTTATGTATCGAAGGGTCCTATTAAAAAGTAAAAATAATAAAAAACGTACGGAAAAATTGGATTCTCTAAAACTGTTTAAAATTTTATATAAAACAGAAAAAAAAAAAGATTTTAAATTTTTGATCCAAAACACCCTATAAATAATATAAACAGTTAGGGGGATCATAGTTAGGGGAAAACGCTAATAAACTTAAAAAAAAAATTTTTAACGACCAAAAAATTTTAAAAAAAGGGGGGCTTACAAAAAAAATTTTATTAATATTAATTTAAAAACTTTAATCGACTTACTTATTTCGACCACTCTTTTACCCGTTTTCCAGCAAAGAGTTAAAAAATTAAAAACATTCCTCCGTTAAAAAACTGAACCCTCAACCACCGTAAGCAGTGAATGGCCCTAAATAACCCCACATGGTTTCTTAAAATTAAGTATATCTTTTCGAAAAAAAATGGGAACCCTTTTTAGAAAACATTTTTTGGGAATTTTTTTTTTTCTTTTCCCTTCTTCCTTTCTTATTGAGTTTTAAAGAAACATAAAAAAATAATGATTTAAATTTGTGTTTTTAAACCCCATTAAGGTTGGGGGGAACCCAAAAGGGCCGGTTGATCTTAAAAAAAGAAATATTAAAAAAGGACTTACATTACTTTTTTCCCCCCCGGCTGATGTGGGTTTTGGAGAGAAAACCCCGTGTTTAAGACACCAATTGATCCCCCCTTTTAAAGGGGTCGATTTTCCCAAGATACTGTGCCCTTTTTTTGGGGGAACTCACCTTTAAAGAGTACTATAAAACATTACTCCCGTTTGGGAATCCGCCCCATACCCCATCCGATTACATTAAAACGGCCCCAAATATCCACGATACATTTGTCTTCTGTTCGAAATCCCCTTTGTTGTGTCTGTCGCTGTCTGTCAATTTGAAAAGACTTTTCTCAAAACCTTTTAAAGGTCAATTACTTAATATACCTGTATATTATCCATATAAATTTCTCACTTATTTACATAATTGTGGCGTCTTTGAAATGTGGGGCGAAGTTAAATCAAATGATAAGAAACTAAGCCAAGAACTTTTGTGGTAGGTGTTTTGTTTTGACATTTACTACTTATAAATAGAAAAAAGGTTCAATAAAATGATATCTGTCACTAACTCGTCTACTAATAAAAAAAACCCTACCAAATGTACTTCACAAATCGATTCCTATATAAAGCATCAGCACATATAAATTAATTTACTGTCAATGGAGATGTTTCTTTTAATTAATGACACTAAATGTTGCCAGCGGCTATAATAATACTAACATATTTAAAAAGTTTAATATAAATTTTAGTGAATTTGTACCAAAAATTTCTGAATGTTTCGAACTAAAATAAAAATTTAATAACAACCTAATATAAAAAATATATATATTTAGAAACAAAATGTATGTTTTAATTATATATATAGATATATATTAAATATATAATATTAACTTATATGTTATATATAATAATATATTCTCTATATAAATTAATATATATAATACTATATATGTATCTTACTATATATATAAACATTTGCTTTTCCTCTCCGCCCTGCTAATTGCAGTATATATTGTGAAGCATATATTTATCGTTCTGTCTTACTAATTCACAGGACCAGTGTAATTAAGAAAAAAGCTTTTCAAAAATTACCTGAACCATCATAAATTACGATTTTGTATTTAAAAAACAAAGTTCATTTATGTATATCAATTCAATAATTTAAGCTCAAGCTCAGTGTTATGTGTAATATATAGTCATTGTGTAGATAACGTACTCAAATTTGGTATAATATAATTATGTAGATCTCACAGACGTCTTGCGAGACGTGTGATCTAAACTCCAATATATGAAGCATAATATACAGACGTTAATTAAAATTTAAATGGCATTAAATCGTACATTTAATGCATGAATCTTAAGCTTGTAGTTAAATAACGTCTATGAGTGCCAATTGCACTATAGCACGATAAATATGGCAGTAGACGATAAATTTTGATCCTTTAGCTATCCATCCTCTTATTTATGAATTTTATTTTCTTCTATGATAAGGAAAATACCAATATAAATTCCGCATTCCCATCTAATATACGATACATGACTATATAATAAAATTTTAGTATAGTCATATTAAATTTTATAGCGTGTGCTTAATATTTGGATGGTCGATATTAACTGAATTACAGCCAGGATCCTGGAGTAGAGTTACGGTAGGGTTAGCATGATTTTTGAAATCTTAGGACAGGATCAAATGAAAGTAATTTAAATTACTAAACAATAATATTAAATGATATATCACTATCGCATATATGATGTCATCGTTATGTACGCCATTTACACGTACCAAATTAATCCCTAACTTAAACGGTACGATTATGGATTTAATGTTAGCCAGAAAAAAAATATACAGTTTAAATCCAGCACTGGATATCGCCACTTAATGTACTTTATGTCAAAACAGGATAGAAATATATTTTAACATAAGCACCAGGCCTAGTTAATTATTATGAGATATACTGGTGCTGCCAACTCTAACCTGCCAACATACTCCTGCAATACCTTATACTTGGTCCAAGAAAGCTGACCTTACCTCACCTCACTTATCGAGTCATCGAGTTTCACGCAGTCGTCGCAATAACAAGACATACTAAATTATATATTTACTTCTCTGACGCCGAAGAAGACGCAATCGGTAGATTCATTCGTCAGGCAAATGAAAGTTTCTGAAATGACATAATATAAAATAAAAAGGGTGAAGAAGTTGAAGAAGGTTCGATTCCTACGTGGAGATAAAATTATTTAATATCTTCGCTCTCGAAATGATAAAGAGTTACAAAAAATTGGGCGAAAAATGGGAAACTAACACTAGGTTTCATTTATATAGGTACCTTGATATATGCAGAAAAAACGTGAAGCCATTTATATAACTCAAATTTGTATATTATAGACAAGTTGTAAGCAACAATTAGATATATACAATAAATAAAGAAACTATACTTGCTAGTTACTTTATAATTAGGATAAGGGGTAAAATAACAAACCACTGAATAGAACATTAAAGCCTCCTTTTAATTATAATATAACATGCTTTTTATAGCACTTTCTACCAATAATTAATACAAAATTAACATTATTGTAAGATCAGCTTTGGCTATAAGTGCTACGGCTGTGGGTCCGATTTTAACTTGGCGTAAAAATGATTTATTCACATTTCCTCTCTCTTGTTACCAGTGAATTGAAAGGGAGAAAGCGGCTAGGTGCTGTATGTAGAAAAATGTCATATATATATATATATATATATATATATATATATATATATATATATATATATATATATATATAATATATATATCAATATATATATATATATATAATATATATATATATATATATATATATATATATATATATATATATATCACATGGCCACCCTACCAACAGCTACATATTACGTAGTCGAGATAACAGGCCACAAGCGTCACACCCGCTCGTATGTTCCACAAAGGCTGACCTTTCTTAATTACATCCAATCCTAACCGATTCCATTGAAATATTTAGTGTTTTTTGTACGATTACCGATTCATTAATATTTATATTCATATAATTATTTGTTGTAGTAAATGTTTAGTCGATAATATAGTGAGTAAGTTGAATTAGGGATATGGGAGTTAGTTAGTTAGTTCAACTATAAGTTTTTTTTAGTGGAATGAATAGAATTTATTAAGGAGAAAAATTAGTGATTGACTGTATTACCCATTGAGTTAGTAATGTCCTTATTAAATTTAAGAAAAATTGCTACTTCATTAAGATTTTTGTATTGGTTTTTCGTAGTGAATATTTATTGTTTAAATATAAATAAATCTATTTATATTTAAACAATAAATATATTAAATAATATATTGATTTTAATAGATAAAGTATCTAGATTTATCCGCCACAAAATATGCACAGTTATTACACAAGACGACAAAATAGGCATCACCAGGATTTTTATCCCTTTATAGAAGCTAAATTGTAAAAAGGATATATAATGAAGTTTTATAATAAATTCATTTTATTAGCACATTAGCGAATATAGCAGGGTAGCCAGATAAAAAGCATTGTCAACTCTCTCTACTTTCTTACTTATTATCTACTTTCCACTCTTTACATTTTGAATTCAATTCATTCATTCACTCATTGAGTGTGGCGTGACGAAACACACCACAAATTTGCTACTGTGATCTTTGGCCTAGTTAATGACTGCTATGATAAAAGTTATATGTTTTTATAAAAAAAATATGTTGTTATGGCTTCACGCTGTATCTCGTATATAGCAGGATTATAAGAAGAACCCTAGTGTTAAGACACTGCGTTTTCCATTTTTCGAGATATTGCATATTCAGTGGTGGGATTCAATGCTTTGTTCATTCCACCGTGTGGAAATCGAACTTACGACCATCGCATTTAGAGCTAGACGCTGTTTGATTTGTATTTTCTATACTGAACAATAATTATCAATAAAAATGCAAGAATTAATCTTGATTTCTCTAGTATGTTATGTAACTTATAATTTTAGCTTCACGATGTATCCCGCACGTACAAGCACGTGTGCAGAGTAGGCAGAAGAAACCTAGTGATAAGACCACTCCGTTCCCGCTATCAGCCCTTCAAGGCATGGCGTGTTAAGTTGCGGAACTCAACGCCACGCTTTGCCTTGTTGCCAAAGCGTGGAAAATGAAAATAATTGATTGAATCGCGTGAGAATCGAACCCACAAACCGTCGCGCTTACAGGCAGACGCTGTGCCTCTGTGCCTGCCAGTCCTCTTTGTGATAAGTATTTATATATTTTTTAAATAATATGTTTTGTAAGATACTATATATATAATATATATATATATATATATATATATATATATATATATATATATATAAATATATATATATATATATATATATATATATATATATATATATATATATATATATATATATATATATATATATATATATATATATATATTATATAGATATATATATATATATATATATAGATATATATATATATATATATATATATATATATTGTTTTTGTAATTTTATTTATGTTTCTATTATGTTTACAGCACCAGATTGAGGTGATCGTGGTCAGGGGGAGACTGTCTTTTATTTTTATTTCCTCGCCTTGGTAAAACTAAGCGAGGCGGTGAGTTTTGTCACGCCACACTCAATGAGTGAATGAATGAATTGAATTCAAAATGTAAAGAGTGGAAAGTAGAGAACTGGCGAGGCATGTTGTATAGCGTAATTTAACACCGCGTCTTGTTTGTCCGAGGCAAATTAAAGAATACCGCATTTACCGCGAGACACTGCCACTGTGTATCGATGGCGAAGCTTCACAATCGTCCTAAATGCATAACAACAAAAAACTATAACACTAAAGGGTTCCATTAAGGAATATTCCATGTATAACATATATATTTTTATTTATGTATATATATATATATATATATATATATATATATATTATATATATATATATATAATATATATATATATATATATATATATATATATATATATATATATTATATATATATATATATATATATATATATATATATATATATATATATGATATAATATGCAAGCGCCCTTATCGCTCGTACGTAGGAGAATTTAAATCGGTGGACGGTGTACTTGTTTTATATACTATCGCATACATAAATGGTATATATGGTGGATATGTCGATGCCTCGTAATAGCGAAAAGTCAATGTAGTATCAAAAGTAATGTCCATTTTATGCACATTTACAACGACTGGAATTTCCCAAACATAAATAATATGTAAACAGAGGAGTGATAATTTGCGTAAACGTTTATAGTTTAGTGGCAATAAATGTTCGAATGGACTTATTTGTGATATCGACGCCATTTTAGATTTATATACTATATATGTATGGCAGTGTCTCGCGGTAAATGCGATATTATCTTAATTTTTCTCTGACTAAGCAAGACGCGGTGTTAAATTACGCTATACAACATGCCTCGCCAGTGGTTCAAATTTTGGTAGAAAATCAAAAAGAGAATGCCTTACCACTAGATTCTGCTTTTGGGAAGGATGCGAACAAATTTGCTATTGTGATCTCTGGCTCAGTTAATAACTGCTAAGATAAAAGTTATATATTTTTATAAAAAAATATGTTTTTATAGCTTCACGCTGTATCTCGTATATAGCAGGATTGCAAAAGGACCCTAGTGTTAAGACACTCCGTTTTCCCATTTTTCGAGACATTGCAAATTGAGTGGTGGGATTCAATGCTTTGTTCATTCCCCCGTGTAGAAATCGAACCTACGACCGTCGCGTTTACAGTTAGACGCTGCTGGATTGTATTTTCTATACTGAACAATAACTATCAATAAAATGCAAGAATTAGTCTTGATTCTTATAATAGAATGTATGCCACCAAATTAGCCAACCAGTAAAAGTAGCAAACTTTATTTTATGAGTAATACAATACGAGATAAACTTTTCTTTTAGCCTAACACAATATTGTTCTGATTAAATATCTTCGTATAGAAGAGATCGTTAAAAGAAGTTAATGAAATGGATCTAGCGATATTTTTATTTCTGTGCTATGCTGAAAGCTTTATTTTCTATAGTTGTTTGTTAAAAAAATATACAAATATAATACAAAATGATTTACTAACAGGTATAGTATTTTATAATCAGTAACATGTGCGGCGTTAAGTTCCGCCATTCAATAATTAATACAAAATGTTTCGCATTCGGGGGAAAAAAGCTTGAAGCTAGAATAAAACTTTTTTTTTCTATAACTGTACGATTATCAGAGCCATCGGTAGTTGTGAGTAAAATAAATATTTACAATAAATTTACTTCTCCATCTTAAGGCCATTTTCAAAAACAATAGTTTTGGGTTCTAAACGCGTTCTAGTATGTTATGGAAACTTGTATGAAATATATAGGTTTACAAATTCGCCTATTGAAAAATTGCTGGCTACTATTTACTCGTATATATATATTTTTTTAGCTTCACACTGTATCCCGCACTGACACGCGCGTACGCAGAGTAGGCAGAAGGGACCCTTGTGTAAGACACTCCTTTCCCCACTTTCTGCGCTTTAAGGCATTGCGTGTTAAGTAGCGGAACTCAACGCCGCGCTTTGCCTTGTAGCCAGAGCGAGGTAAATCAAATTAATTCTACCCGCGTGAGAATCGAACCGACAAACCGTCGCGTTTACAGCCAGACGCTGTGCCTCTGTGCCACGCCAGTCCTCTTTATTATAAGTATTTATATATTTTTTTAAATAATATGTTTTATAAGACATTGCTTCTTGATAAAATTCATAATATGATGTTTTCTAAAGATACATAGATATATAGATTATAGTCGACTGACAGACAGAAGGCTATAAAATTGTATAGAAATTTCATTTTATAACGAACACTGTAAAATATCCAAATATTCATGCTTCAAACAATTTTGTACCAAAATATCTTTACTACATAGAAAATCTTAAAGAAAAATACCGTAATTGCCTCCGTAGGTAGGTGTGGGTATTATTGTGCGACTTATTAATAAGTCCCTTTGATTACAGCAATAAAGAGAATATAGTAATATTAAAATATTATTTGCCATAAAAAGTGAGCGCGAATTTGTACTTAATGTATTTAATTATCACTAGGGAGGGCTGTTTTGTGAAAATTTCTATTTATATATAAGTAATTATTTCATTTGAAATTTGGATAAATTTTTTGTATAATCTAAGTTTAGACGTTTATATATTTTCTATGTTTATTAAACACCGCAGATTATCTATACGTATAAATAGAATTGGAGTATCTGTTTGTAAATTATTTCGTGTGTATATATTGATTTACACTGTATTATAATATTTTTGTTTGTCTGTCTGCCTTTCCGTTTGTCCGGGCTAATCTGTGGAACAGCTTGAACCGATTTATGAAAACTACTAGAAGAAGAGGCCGTGAAGCAACACTTAGGCTATTTTTATATGATTTAAAGGCCGGGATTTCTGCGAGATCGAGATTTATGTGGGTAGTAGTAGTACTTACCGTCCACATAAAATATTGCATATATATTACAGACAAAGTAGTTTGAAAGGAAAAATGAATAAATATATAAATATGTATATATATATATATATATATATATATATATATATATATATATATATATATATATATATATATATATATATATATATATATATATATATATATAATATATATATTATATATATATATATATATATATATATATATATATGATATATAATATATATTATAATATATATATATATATATATAGATATATATATATATATATATAATCTATTATATATTTATATATATATATATATTATATATATATATATATATATATAATATAAGGTATATATTATATAATATATATATATATTATATATGGATATATATATATTATATATATATATGGATAATATATATATATATATTATATTATAGATATATAATATATATATATTATATATATATAATATAGATATATATATATGATATATATATATTATAGATATTATATATATATATATATATATATAATAGATATATATTATATATATATATATATATATATATATATATATATATATATATATATATATATATATATATATATATATATATATATAATATATATATATATAGATATATATATATATATATATAGTACATATTATATATTTATTCATTTTTCCTTTCAAACTACTTTGTCTGTAATATATATGCAATATTTATGTGGACGGTAAGTACTACTACTACCCACATAAATCTCGATCTCGCAGAAATCCCGGCCTTTAAATCATATAAAAATAGCCTAAGTGTTGCTTCACGGCCTCTTCTTCTAGTAAAGTTTTCATAAATCGGTTCAGCTGTTCCACAGATTAGCCCGGACAAACGGAAAGGCAGACAGACAAACAAAAATATTATAATACAGTGTAAATCAATATATACACACGAAATAATTTACAAACAGATACTCCAATTCTATTTATACGTATAGATAATCTGCGGTGTTTAATAAACATAGAAAATATATAAACGTCTAAACTTAGATTATACAAAAAATTTATCCAAATTTCAAATGAAATAATTACTTATATATAAATACAAATTTCCACAAAACACCCCTCCCTAGTAATAATTAAATACATTAAGTACAAATTCGTGCTCACTTTTTATGGCAAATAATATTTTAATATTACTATATTCTCTTTATTGCTGTAATCAAAGGGACTTATTAATAAGTCGCACAATAATACCCACACCTACCTACGGAGGCAATTACGGTATTTTTCTTTAAGATTTTCTATGTAGTAAAGATATTTTGGTACAAAATTGTTTGAAGCATGAATATTTGGATATTTTACGGTGTTCGTTATAAAATGAAATTTCTATACAATTTTATAGCCTTCTGTCTGTCAGTCGACTATAATCTATATATCTATGTATCTTTAGAAAAACATCATATTATGAAATTTTATCAAGAAGCAATCTCTTACAAAACATATTATTTAAAAAATATATAAATACTTATAATAAAGAGGACTGGCGTGGCACAGAGGCACAGCGTCTGGCTGTAAACGCGACGGTTTGTCGGTTCGATTCTCACGCGGGTAGAATTAATTTGATTTACCTCGCTCTGGCTACAAGGCAAAGCGCGGCGTTGAGTTCCGCTACTTAACACGCAATGCCTTAAAGCGCAGAAAGTGGGGAAAGGAGTGTCTTACACCTTCTGCTACTCTGCGTACGCGCGTGTCAGTGCGGGATACAGTGTGAAGCTAAAAAATATATATATACGAGTAAATAGTAGCCAGCAATTTTTCAATAGGCGAATTTGTAAACCTATATATTTCATACAAGTTTCCATAACATACTAGAACGCGTTTAGAACCCAAAACTATTGTTTTTGAAAATGGCCTTAAGATGGAGAAGTAAATTTATTGTAAATATTTATTTTACTCACAACTACCGATGGCTCTGATAATCGTACAGTTATAGAAAAAAAAAGTTTTATTCTAGCTTCAAGCTTTTTTCCCCCGAATGCGAAACATTTTGTATTAATTATTGAATGGCGGAACTTAACGCCGCACATGTTACTGATTATAAAATACTATACCTTGTTATTAAATCATTTTGTATACAATTTTTTAACAACACACTATAGACAATAAAGCTTTCAGCATAGCACAGAAAATAAAAATATCGCTAGATCCATTTCATTAACTTCTTTTAACGATCTCTTCTATACGAAGATATTTAATCAGAACAATATTGTGTTAGGCTAAAAGAAAAGTTTATCTCGTATTGTATTACTCATAAAATAAAGTTTGCTACTTTTACTGGTTGGCTAATTGGGTGGCATACATTCTATTATTAGAAATCAAGACTAATTCTTGCATTTTTATTGATAATTATTGTTTAGTAAAGAAAATACAATTCAGCAGCGTCTAGCTGTAAATGCGACGGTCGTAGGTTCGATTTCTACACGGGGGAATGAACAAAGCATTGAGTCACACCACTCAATTTGAAAAATGGAAAACGGAGTGTCTTAACACTAGGATTCTTCTTACAATCCTGCTATATACCAGATACAGGGTGAAGCTATTATTTTTTTAAACACACACAACTTTTATAGTTACTAACTTCACAATAGCAAATTTGCTCGCTCCTTCCCACAAAGCAGACCCTAGTGGTAGGGCGTTCTCTTTTTGATTTTCTATCAAAATTTGAACCACTGGCGAGGCATATTGTATAGCGTAATTTAACACCGCGTCTTGTTTAGTCAGAGAAAAATTAAGATAATATTGCATTTACCGCGAGACACCGCCATACATATATAGTATATAAATCTAAAATGGCGTCGATATCACAAATAAGTCCATTCGAACATTTATTGCCACTAAACTATAAACGTTTACGCAAATTATTACTCCTCTGTTTACATATTATTTATGTTTGGGAAATTCCAGTCGTGTATATGTGCATAAAATGGACATTACTTTTGATACTACATTGACTTTTCGCTATTACGAGGCATCGACATATCACATATTATATACATTTATGTATGTAAAAGTATATAAAACAAGTACACCGTCCACCGATTTAAATACGAGCGATAAGGGCGCTTCCATATTATATCATATATATATATATATATATATATATATATATATATATATATATATATATATATATATATATATATATATATATTAATATATATATATATATATATATATATATATATATATATATATATATATATATATATATATATATATATATATTATATATATATATATATATATATATATATATATATATATATATATATATATATATATATATAATATATATATATATATATATATATATATATATATATATATATTATATCTATATATAATATATATAATATATATATATATATATATATATATATATATATATATATATATATATATATATATATATATATAATATATATATATATATATATATATATATATAATATATTATATATATATATATATATATATATATATATAATATATATATATAGTATATATATATATATAATATATATATATTATATATATATAGATATATATAATATATATAATTATCTATATATATATATATATATATATATCTATATATATATATATATATATATATATATATATATATATATATATATATATATATATATATATATATATAATATATATATATATATTATATATAGTATTATATATATATATATATATATATAATATATATATATATATATATATATATATATTATATATATATATATATATATATATAGTATATATATATATATATATATATATATATAATATATATATATATATATATATATATATCCATATATATATAATATATTATATATATATATATATATATATATATATATATATATATCTATATATATATATATATATATATATATATATATATATATATATATATATATATATATATATATATCCAAGGGGATCCCTGAAGCCTATATAGAGGTTATCAGAGATATGTACAACGACTCCGCTTCAGTGGTTAGGACCGCTGTTGGCGACACCAAGCCCTTCCCGATTACAGTAGGGGTTCACCAGGGCTCAGCTCTTAGTCTGTTCTTATTCAATGTAGTGCTGGATACTGTCTCGGCCCACATCCAATGCCAGCCTCCGTGGCTGATGATGTATGTCGATGACATAGTACTCATCGACGAGAACCGACTGATGCTGGAGCGTAATGTGAACGCCTGGAAGGGTGCGCTTGATAACGGTGGTCTTAAACTGAATGTGTTGAAGACCGAGTACATGGCTTGCGGGAACCCGGACTCGAGCACCTTAAGTTAAGTCGGAAAAGTTCAGGTACCTTGGATCCGTTATGCATGAGTCTGGAGGCATCGACCACGCCATCCATGCCCGTATAAATGCTACCTGGGCCAAATGGCGGGAGGTCACTGGTGTGGTCTGCGATTGCAGAATACCGCCCAAGCTCAAGGGACTGATATACAATAGCATTATCCGACCGGTTCTTTTATACGGCAGCGAATGTTGGCCAACATTATCTCGGCACACTCAGGAGCTTCACGTAACGGAGGTGAAGATGCTGGGGTGGATGTGGGGCGTTACTCGGGATAAGCTCCAAGAGCGTCGTCTGAGACGGTATGGCCACGTATTGCGCCGGCCTAAGAACTACGTCGGAAGAAAATGCCTTGATATGTCTGTCCATGGAGTAAGACCCCCCGGACGCCCTAGGAAGCGATGGCTGGACGTCGTGACGCAGGACATGAGAGCCAATGGACTAACCACTGAGGATGCTCAAGACCGTGCAAAGTGGAGTAGATTAAGTAGGAAAGCAGACCCTGGCAATAGGCCGGGATAATGCTAAGTAAAAGAAGATATATATATATATATATATTATATATATATATATATATATATATATATATATATATATATATATATATATATATATATATATATATATATATATATATATATATATATATATATATATATATATATATATAGATTATATATATATATATATATATATATATATATATATATATATATATATATATATATATATGCATATTATATTAGAGTAAATCCGAGAACATCGATCTAGCGAGCAAAGCCCGGAACGGGTCGCTAGTATATAGATGGTAAATAGTATATAGATAGCGCAGTGGGGCAGCGTTTCATTCGTTAATTTATACGCAATGTCCCGTACAAATTGTACTAACACTAGATACTCTCTGTGTTACATTCAGTACTAAGTGAATTATAGTTTTAATGTATTATTCCATACTAAGTAACGAAAATGGCTTTTTTAGAAATTTTTTAACAAAATTTGAACATTATAACGGTTTCTAAGAACTCCACGGTTCAAATATTCAAGCTACGTGGAAATTTCTATACATTTTTATAAAAAAAAGTAAATATAACATGGATAAGGTTTCTTTTTTAAAACAAAAACACAAGTAAGAAAAGCTTAAAAGGAAAATTTTCCATACCAATATCGAATACAATAGGCAAAAGCTTTTAGGACATTTTCATAATAATAATATAAAGACGTATTACTATGAATATCTAAGTAATATACAAATGTTATTGCTACCTAGACACCATTATATCTTAATGTGAGTCTTGTAAGTACTTGGCAATACTAAGTCTTGTACTTGGTAGTGATTAATCACTACTTGTCCCTTAATAAGTTAAGTGATTTTATTATTTCTTATGTAACTCAGCAGTTCTGATTGATTGTTATCTAGTAAGTGAGTCACGATGGCGTCGAATTACTCAACTGTTTTTTTTTTTCTCTTTCTACTCATAAATATATAAACAAGGTTATGTTGGTATAGCGTCTGAATGTTATATGTTACGGTTGTTAGTTCGATTCCTGTTAGGGGATATTTTGTGTATATTTACGTATAGGATAGAGAAGATTCTGGTTCTTAATACGCTTAATTGTCTCGGATCGACAGTGAATGGAAGGAAACGGAGAATGGAATGTCTTGACATACCAGCACCACTACATATAGAAGATATAAACCAAATAAAAAATTAGCAATTGTATTCATACTTGCAATAGTGACTTTAACATTATTTTTGAAAGCTGCCAACAGATGGCGCTGTAGCTTCTTAACTTGCGCTAAGGTTTGATTTTCTTGACGACGTATTAACTAATGAATATTATAGTTATCGCCGGATTGATGGCGGAGTCGGCCGTAGTGTCTCCAAGAAGAGGTCTAAGGGTAAGAGGAAGAAGGGGACGGCCTGTTCTTCTGCCCCAACCAGCCAACCCACCGCAGTCCGTGCAGCCCCTGATGCTGCACAATCCTCCCAGCGCCAGGCTGCCCCAGTTTCAGGCGAGGCCCGCGCTACTCTCGACAGGGCTATCGACGTCCTTAAGGAAGTCCTTATGGCCCTTAAGGAAAATCGGGACCCAGTTGAGGTCGTGCTTTCAGGCATGATGCGTTTGCTCACAAATGGCTGCGCTACGCATCTTGTTTGGAACGCCTGTTCTCTGAGAAACAAAGCCCACTTCCTCCGGCTCCTTCTCAGAGAACAAAACATAGATGTGGCTCTCATAAATGAGACCCATCTGAGAGCCTCAGAGCCCCTAGCCATCCCAGGCTACCACACCCTGCGCCTGGACGCTGAGGAAAACGCGTGGCGCGGCCTCCTCATCGCAGTCAGACGCAGCCTTCCTCACCTTCCTCTTCCTGACCTGGCTACGATGTCGTTCCAGTCCCTGGGGATCGAGGGTAATGGTTGGCAGGCAACCTGTCAGGCTGTATGCCATCTACCGACCCCCCAACTCCACGCTAAGACTTAGCGAAGTGAAGCTTGTCCTTGGTAGTACAACCCCCACCATTGCGGCAGGGGACTGGAACGCCAAACACCAAGCGTGGCGCTGCCACATTGCGTGCACCACGGGTAGGAAGCTGTTCGAGGACGCCGACAGGAATGGGTATGTAGTGGAAGGGCCTGACGAGCCCACCCACTACTCTCATAATAGCAACTTTCCCGGGACCACGATCGACCTGATCGTGCACAAAGGGGTCGATGCTAGCTCGGTGTCCCTCGAACAGCCGGAATCCCTACCTATGGGTCTGACCACCTCCCCGTCCTCTTCGCCGTACGGGGAACGCCAGCAATCGCAGTGCACCCCCCTTTACGTAGGGGACGAATCTGCTGGCCCCGCTTCGAGGCCCTCACTGCCCAGCTGACTCGGCCACGAGAGGAACCGCTTGATGATCCGCCTAGTGTCGATAGACTTGAGGCGTCGATCACAGCGACGATCCAGACTGCCCTCCGTGAGGCTACCGCCCCCGCCAGTCCGGTAAGACTTCCCCCAACTTCATGGCACATTGCTGACCTCATTGCGCGTAAGAGGAAGACGCGCAGTGAGTGCAACAGACCCGCGAGCCCGCCACCAAGACGAAACTCAACGTCTTGGTGGAGCGTATTCGCGCAGCGCTCGCGGAGTCCAATGCCGAGAGTTGGGACGCGAGGATTCGTGACGCTAACCGAGGACGAGCGTCTCTCACGAAGCTGTGCCGGCAGCTTACCAAGAAGCCGCCCCCCATCCGACCCTCTCTTCCCAACCTGATGGCACGCTGTGCTACGACTCTCAAGGAAGGGCCGAAATCCTGGCAGACTACCTTGAGAGTCAGTTCGCACCCATCCCAGCTTGCTACCGGAAGCACCAAGCACAGCTGGAGGCAGCGGTCACCGCCTTCCTATCGGACCCCCCTAGCCCGAGTCCTCCTCCGCCCTTCTTCTCCCCGTCGAGCGTTGAAGAAGGCGATCGCGCGGCTCAAGCCTAGGAAAGCTCCGGGGATAGATGGTGGTGCCTACCTGGCACTACAGCATCTCCCCATGCGGACCATATCATCACTCACCAGGCTTTTCAACGCCATCCTACGGCTGGGATATTTCCCCCGGGCATGGAAGGAAGGCCTGGTAGTAATGATTCCGAAGCCAGGGAAGGGCCGAAGGCGCCCCGACGGCTACCGACCCAGTACCCTGCTGAACGCCTCATCCAAGCTGTTCGAGAGACTACTGCTCCCTCTCTTGGAGGCGCACTTCCAACCACGCCCCGAGCAGTTTGGATTTCGCAGTGGTCATTCGACCACTTTGCAATTAGCACGCGTCCTCCACTTCGCAGCGGCCGCCATGAACAGGAAGGAGAAGGCAGCAGCGATCTTCCTGAACGTGTCGAAGGCGTTCGACAGGGTGTGGCACCCCGGATTGCTCCACAAAGTGATCCGGGCGGGCACTCCCCATCACCTGGTGAGGGTTCTGGCCGAATTTCTCCGCGGCAGAACCTTCCGGGTTAGAGTAGACCACGCTCTATCCAGCAGCCATCCCATCGCAGCAGGGGTACCCCAGGGTAGTACTATCTCTCCTACCCTGTATTCCATGTACACCAATGACATCGCAGTTCACGACAATGTCACACTGGCCCTCTATGCCGATGACATTGCGTTCCTGGCTAAGTCCCTGAACCTCACTCATGCGGCTCTCAAACTCCAGCGTGCCCTCGACCTGCTACCGAACTGGTTTGCGGAGTGGAGGCTCACGATCAACGTGGCCAAGACCCAAGCGATTGCGTTTGGGCTCCACAAGCTGCCTCCTCCGCTTGTTCTCCAGGGTGAACAGGTCAAATGGTCCCGCCAAGTCACCTACCTGGGCGTCTCCATAGAAAGGAAACTTTCCATGTCGGCCCAGGTAGCCAAAGCCAGGAACGCAGCGCGAGCTGCACTGGCCCTGCTGCGTCCCTTATTCCGATCCCGCCTTCCCCTCCGCACCAGGCTGGGGTTGTACAAAACGTACGTCAGACCCCATCTGACGTACGCGTCCCAGCTTGGTACTCCCTCACGAGTCCTAGTCTTCGGAAGGTCCTTGAGACGGTGCAAAATGTGGCTCTCCGACGAGTCGTCCAGGCTCCTAGATACGTGAGGAACGCTACCATTCAGCGCGACCTCCGTATCGAAAGCCTAGAGAGTCACATCACTGCCCGCGTCTACACGGAGCCGACGCCTCGGATCACCCTCACATCCGAGACATCGCTCCGTGGCACTCTCGTCTGCCGGACGCCCGAAGACTACCTCGAGACCATCCTTCCCCCTCCTTCTGATTCCTGAGCTGCTACCAAGGGTCGCTGGTCGGCTAGGCTGAGCCTCCCCGGGATCACCGAGGGTCTCATTCGGCCGGGCTGACCGCCCGAGTAGCGCATAGCTCACTCCTTTCGTCCAGTCCTTCTAAATCCTGTCCCTCTTTAGGACATTTTACCTCGGGTTAAACGCCCAACCCAAGGACCCGCCCATATTCATGGGCGGCGGAAGAGCCTAACGGCAAGAGGGCACTGCCCTGAAGCCGTTTTCCTCTCCCCCCTCGGGGGTCGAGAGAGAGAATACATCGAGTTATCGCCATAAATCATGGTATGGTGATGATAGAGTAAAAAAATTTTTTTTGAACACGTATTCACATTAAATTACAATACGTTATATTTTGTTGCTAATAGCTTTGTATGATAAATTGCGGGGGTGATGCGTTGTGATGGTGATGGTAGTTGGATGTTTGGTATTCGTGATGCAGCCAATAAGCTTTAAGAACGAGGACTTGGATGGTACGACCACGTTACGTTACGAACTTAGGTATTATGTTCGAAAGAACGTGTCTTGATATGCCTGTCCTTGACGTTTTATTTTCCGGACAAAAACGATGACTAGATGCCCTGATGCAGGATATGAGAGTCACTGGACTGCTTGCGGAGGATGCTGAAGATCGTGCAAAGTGGAGTAGGATTAGTCGGATGGCAGTCCTTGGCAACAAATTCCGGGAATTATGTCAGTTAGAAGAAGAAAAAAGTTTAACTTGTTATAAAAAAAGCCTATAAATAGACATCAAAATATTTTTTGAAGCCAGGAGTTGAAGGTAGAATGAGTCTAATAATATTAATTAACATATAAGAGATATAGATTATTTTCAATCAAAAAGTAAATTCAATACTACTTATTTAACTTACCATGTATTTTTTCCTTAGTGTTAGTAAATGTTTGGTGTAATTTAGATAGAAAGATATGTAAGTTACATTTAATAACCACTGCAGGTAAAAGTAATCTAGTAAAAAGCATAAAATAATTGTTCAAATAAAGGCGTGAATGCCTTTTCCCGCATCAAGCAAGATAGGTAAAGGGAATTTAGTATTAAGACACCCCGTTCCCCACTTTCCGGGAAATTGTGTAATAAGTGGCGGAACTCAACGCCGATCTTTTAAAAAGAGCCTAGCCTCTGCCTAAACTATACGTATATCTTATTAATACCTATAACAATTTTTTCTTAGCTTTACGTCTATCTGTGTATCGAACCTGCAACCGTCGTGTTTATAGTAGCACACCATGCCACTGGGCTGTAACGGCTTAAATATTACCAATATGTGTACTATATTTTGTATTGTAAAAGTAAGATAATGTATTTTTGGAGCACGTACAGTTTGGAACGTGCCTGAGATATACTTAGAAAACGGTATTGTGGCTCAGTTTTAATTACGTATTAGTTTGTTTGGTTGATCATGGTGTTAATTGGTTCAAATTCCACTATCCACAATATTGTTAGTAAGACCCTCTTGGCGCAGTGGGGCAGCATCAGACTGTATACGCGACAGTTGTTGCTATCAATCAGGACCAGACCAGACTAAGGACCAGAATGTCTTAACACTATGCTATCTATTCATAAGTTATATATACAAAATAAAGCATGAAGTAAAAGTTTTAATATTAGATCATTAATAACACATTCCTTTAGTACTATTAGAATAAATGTTAATAGAATATAAATTAATAATATAAACAATATAGCAACATTGGAAATTTATGTTAGAAACATAATATCGAGTATTATTATTACGAGTATTATTAAATTCAAGATACAGTACTGTAGCTAGAATAGAAATATGAAATTAAAATTAATGATCACTTAACTGTTATTTATTGAATACAATCTAGAAATATGAATCGCAAAATTTTATGGAAATTGAAGTATATACATATTATGTATATATAAAACTTTTCTGTTACTGTGTGACAGACAGACAACGCACAGGCGAAAGTACGCTGCGTCGAAAGGTGGAATATGGCATGTGGTGCCTTGGAGATCCTAGGAAAGGAAGGAACAACGCCAGCTTTCTATTTCAGACCACGTCTCATACGTCTGCTATTATTTAAAAAAAAATGTGAAATTTAGTGTCAGAGTAAATGTCGTCATTAGTGATAAAAAATTATACATTGCTTTTTTATAAAGTGTTCTTTTTAAAAAAGCGAACTTTGGTTGGAGAGCGAAGCGAACAAGATAAGCTTGCGATTGAAACCTTTGACCTATAAGGCCTTTGCCTTTACTTTGACCTACTGTACACCCTTTACCTACGGCTGCTTACCCTCCAGTTGTAGATGACGCGACACAGACGAGACATTCTAAATGTAACTGGCATCTATCACATCTTATGGAGTATACAATTAATTAAGTCTTTCTCAAATCGTTATCAAATTCTTCGAAAGGCGCATTCAACCGAACAAACTCTTCCGCTTATAATATTTATATATATATATATATATATATATATATTATATATATATATATATATATATATATATATATATATATATATATATATATATATATATATATATATATATATATATATATACATAATATATATGTATATAAGTTATAACGTACATATATATTTATTTAAGTTTCATCTGCAACTTAAATCATAGACGGGACATGAATAATTGAATTTCATAGTAGTAGTTTCAAATCCCAACTGAAGAAGCATGTTAAATATCACGTGTATATTATACTCAAAATGACGTCTCGGTTTCGCCCCTTGGCAAAGTAACAAATGGATTAAAGAAAATGGTTTATTGAATAATATGCTAGCACCACATTATGAGCATGTCACCTGTATAGGCGATTTAAATACGTGTCTGTTAAAGGATGTTGCTAGATCATATCAGTTAAAAGCATTGTATGAGTCTTACAGCTTGCATTTGCTTCCAATGACTTATCCCACCCATCATTTTCCTAACTGCAGACCTTCTCTCATTGATCTCATGGCTGTCTCTAATCCTAATCTTGTACTTTCTCATGGACAAATGACTGCGCCATTTTCTTTCACGATTTAATTTATCTTTTATATAAACTTCGCCCTTCTAATTTTAGAGACAAAACATTTCTTCAGCGCAACTTTAGGCATATGGACTTGGAACGCTTGAGGGATATGAGTAACTTCGACTGGTCACGCATATTGTCATCTAATAATATTGACAGTATGGTGGACTCTTAACTACTAAACTGATTTGCATTTATGACAAACGCGCTCCTGTAAGACCAGTTCGCATGAAGCATGCACCCGCACCCTGGTTAACTAACACCTGATATTAGCCGAACTATGTGTAAGCGTGACAGAGCCAAAGCTAAAAACAAAAAAATTCCTTGCCAAGATAACTTCGCTGCCTACAAAAAACTGCGTAACATTTGCAACAGAATATGTAGGATGCAAAACGTCGTTACATTCATAGCACTATCCAGAAACTCAGTCTAGCACAAGTTTGGAGATTCTTAGCGTCATCAGGGGTAGGTAATTTCAATGATACTCATTCCGTAAATATAATCTCCATGAATTAAATACTTTTTTTACAACTCCACCTTTAAATATAAGCCCCCAAATAAAATCTGAAACTCTAAAAATTTTGTCACAAACTGTCCTACCAGACTCAACTCCCTTTTCTCAAAACTGTTTCTGAAGATGATGTCAGGAAGTGTATCAAATCTATTTCCTCTAAAGCCATTGGAAGTGGCTATCTCAGTCTCGGCGTGATTCTACCCGTGTTGGAATTATTATTCCGCATTCCGCATTACACCAGTGGTCACCCACATAATAAATTTTTCACTGACAAGTAACGTTTTTCCGGCTCAGTGAAAGAATGCGTATGTCGTTACCTTACCTAAAACTTCCAATCTCATTACCGTTGCTGAATATCGTCCTATATCAGTCCTTCCCCTCCTATTCAAAGTCCTTGAATCCTTCGTAAACAATCAACTTCATGGTTTTTCTCTCCTCTAACAATCTCTTATGTCCTTATCAATCTGGCTTCCATCCCTACCACAGTACAGTTACTGCGTTGCTGAATATCACTGAGGACATACGTTGTGCTATGGATAACACCAAGCTCACCGTGATGGGTACTACTTGATTGCAGCAGCGCTTTTAATTCTGTTGATGATGATATACTTCTGGGCGCTCTTCGCGCAGCTAACATCTATTCTTCAGTTATCAACTGGTTCTGTTCATATCTCTTCGGTCGTCGGCAGTGTGTAAAAGCTAACGGTGTCACATCTTCATAGTTGGAACTCACTGCTGGCGTACCTCAAGGCGGCGTTCTCTCTCCACTTCTTTTTTCTATTTTCATTAATAACATATCAAAAGTCATTTCTTCTCCCTACCATTTGTATGCAGATGACCTGCAGTTATATAAACATTGTAATTTGAATGAATTACCTAAGGCTAACGAAACTCTAAACAAGGATCTTACTGCTATTCAGTTTTGGGCTGAATCTTTTGGCTTATTAGTTATCCCTAAAAAATCGCAAACTCTTATTATTGGTAGTAACAAGCTTAGAGGTAGAATCAGTTGGGACTCAACGCCGAAAATTTTTTATTCGGGAGTTGAAATTAAATACTGTAAAAAATAAAAAAAATAGGCTTTATTTTTGACAGTAATATGTCTTGCATATTGTCTTGGACTTCACACATTAATGATATTAGCAAACGCATGCATTTCTCTTTCCATTCTCTCAAGCGTCTCCAATATTTCCTCCCTCACAAAACCAAAATTATGCTTGCGCAATCTCTTCTCCTGCCAATTCTTGACTACGCCGACGTTTGCTATTTGGATGTGACCGAGGAGCTATTAAACAAGCTAGAGCGTCTTCAAAATCTCGCCATACGATTTATCTTTAGTCTGCGTAAGTTTGACTACGTTTCTCAATATAGCACTCAGCTTAATTGGCTTCCTATCCGCCTTTGCCGAGATATGCACATCCTTACACTCCTTTTTAAAATTCTAAATTATAAAAATTCCCTCCTTATCTCCGCTCTCGTTTTAACATACTCCCCACTTCCACACGCTCTAGGCGGTCGTGTGTCATACCGACACTAGACATACCTAAGAGTAATACTAAATTCCTTCAGAAATCCTTCTCAGTGTATGCTGCAACCCTGTGGAACCAACTCCTTAAATCCATAATCCATCCAAAAAAGTCCAACCATCATTTCATTCAAATGTCAATTAAAAAAGCACTTACACGCAAGTTAAAACGAGTAAATTGATTTTCAGACAGTCATCAATGTGATAACCTTATCTTCATCTCACTTATGTCTGTATGTATTATGTATGGATTTATATATTTTTATATATGTGTATATATATATATGTATGTGTATTTGTATGTATATGTATGTGTATGTGTATGTATGTATATTTGTATATATATATATATATACAAATATATATATATATACACATATATATAAAATATATAAATCCATACATAATACATACATAATATATATATATATATATATATATACATATATATATATATATATATATATTATATATATATATATATATTATATATATATATATATATATATATATATATATATATATATATATATATATATATATATATATATATATATATATATATATATATATATATATATATATATATATATATATATATATATATATATATATATGTATATATATATATATATATATATATAATATATATATATATATATATATATATATATAATATATATATAATATATATATATATATATGTATATATATATATATATAAATATACGTATGTATTTGTAATAAGTAAGTATTTAGTATATATTATAGTTCCATATTTGAATATAGCAAGTTTAATTTATGTGTGACATATAATTAATTATATATGAATTTCTAATTTATTATGGAATTAATTGTACTATATTCTTACTCGCTGCTTAAAAACTCATCCAATACCATAGGTTGGCTGGAAGAGATATATATATCTTTTTTTTTTCAGTTTCAAGCTTAGTCTCACATATAACAGGATAGACGGAGAAAAACTGAGGTCATGTACGCTGAGTTAGAATCGAACCCACACCTGTCACTATTCCACTGGCCTCCATGTTACAATTTTACAAACTACTGCATTTTACACTCAAACTAACTGCTATTACTATTTAAGGTCGGTCCCATACAATACACAATAACTTTCACCATAATTTCCATGCCAAACTTTTCATTAACAGCTTACAAAATAGGTAATAAAAGTCAAATAAAAGCTTCGAAAATTTCATGCGTTGGAATAAATTTTCAACGATATTTATATTTTTAAAGCACTTAATCGTTTAAATTAGTAGTAGTAGTAGTAGTAGTAGAAGGATTGTTTTAAACCCATTTTTATTCTCCAAGTAAGAGAAAATAGAGCTGCTGCCATCAGCTAATATATTTTTGCATATTCCATAAAAAAATACATTATAAGTCTTTAAATATATTTTATATGCCTGTGTTTTGTATGAAAACACCTAAAATCCACGTGACACTGTGCCCTTGTCACATGATATTAGCGTTCCATCGAAATATGAGAGTAATGAAAAATATTCTAGGCAAGGATTCAATGTAATTTTCTATTTTCTTTAAATTGTCTTAAATATATAAGAAATACGACTTAGCATCCTATGAATTCCATGTACCATGTGCCGACTTCCAAGGCCGCCCTAGATATGAATTGATGATACTCGTAGTTCTAGCATATCGTAACGATATATATATATATATATATATATATATATATATATATATATATATATATATATATATATATATTATATATATATATATATATATATATATATATATATATATATATATATATATATATATATATATATATATATATATATATATATATATATATATATATATATATATATATCGTGCCAAAACAATTAAACGAACCAAAGAAGACTTAATTAATATAGTAACGACACTATCCAACACCATAAACTGTAACTTAAAGAAATCGGATATTTGTGATATATATAGAGTTCGTGCCAAGAAGGAAGACAAACAAAATACCCCGATAGTAGTGGAACCTCGTCGACGCTACTGAGAAACCAAGTCATAAAATTGTGTAAAACATATAATACTAAACACCAAAGCAAACTGTGTGCCGAACATCTAGGTCTGCATTCTTCCGTGGATACACCAATTTTTGTCTCAGAACAGCTGACTGCCAAAGGATCACGTATATATTTTCTAGCACGCGATCTTGTTAAGTCTAAAAGCTATTGTTAGTAAGCCTAATGAGAGCTCGTACGAGTACAATAACAGATATAAATATCTCATAATAGTATCCACTCATGGTCTTCTTCCAGGACATTGCCTCCCAACACGAGGTAATAATTGTCTTGGCCATTTCATCTTAAAATTCAGCAAAAATACGTATTCTTCGTACATAGCAATTATAAACAGCTCCATAACCGATCATGCTACAATCTTCCTAAAACTATCTTTATTGAGGAATGTAAATCAATGCTCTAAAACAAAAATGTATACTGATTTCAAAAAGGCACTTACTATTTTAGTTGAAAAAATTTACCTTGTCTATTATATTATGAAGATCTTAATTTGCTTATTGAACTTTTGATCAGTAAAGTCACCGACTCATTAAAGGAAAGCTCATATATTAGGTATCTTCCGAACAAAACACGTACCATAAAACAGTGGATGACACCTGGTATTCTGCGATGTATTAGGAATAGAAACAATATGCAAAAGAAATTTAAGAGTAACCCAGACAATGAAATTCTATTAATTGCCTATAAAATATATCGTACTCACTGCAGTAACTTAATAAAAAAAGTAAAACGCAAATATGATAGAGGACAATTACTTTCATCGACTAAAAATCTGAAGAGGCTTTGGAATAAAATTAGAACAATGGCCCTTTTGAAGCCTTCAAAAACTACCAAGAATGGGCTACTCAGCATGAAATCGTTGCCTTTAGATTCTGTTAACTACATTAACAATTATTTTGCCAATATCGGAAAACATCTAGCCGAAAATATACTTCTTAACTTCCCTCAGGCAGCTAAGCCTCCATCTTTTATGAAATCAACATTGTTTTCTTTTGCTCTGCTTGAGACAGATACCGAGGAAGTGGAATCTGTTATTATGAATTTAAAGTCTGACAGTGCCCTGGATGGGATAACATTACAACAACTTTTTTAAACTAGCTCGACATATGCTCATTCCAACTATTTGTCACCTAGTGAATCTGTGCTTCAAAAAGGGAATCTTTCCTTGCCTATTAAAAAGTCTACAATAACCCCTAGTATATAAAGGAGGCGACAATAGTATACAAGTACTATAGACCTATCTCAGTGCTGCCAGCCTTCGCTAAAATCATAGAAAAGATATTAAACTCCAGACTACTGAATTACATGGAAAAATTTAAAATTATTTCCAGCTCACAATACGGATTTAGACGCAATAAAAAAAAAGAAGATGCTATTGTAGCACTGACCTCTCATATCACTGAAGTTCTTGATAAAGGCAAGAAATGTTTAACTATCTTTTAGATCTTAAAAAGGCTTTTGACACGGTATCCGTTCCAATACTCTTAAAAAAGCTGGAAAGCATAGGCATTAGAGGCACTCCACTATTAATATTTAAAGACTACCTCAGCAATAGAAAACAGAGGGTTAAAATTGGGGATTACGTAAGCAGTGACTCTTTAGTAAGTTTTGGCGTCCCACAAGGAAGCGTCTTGGGGCCCACGCTTTTTCTACTTTATATTAATGATTTATTGAGTCTGAACATTGATAATGGTAGAATCTTTGCCTACGCAGATAATACCGCAATTATCTTCTCCGGTCCTTCATGGAATGCCGTAAAATTGTCTGCAGAAAAGGGACTTGCAAAAATATACTTCTGGCTCAATTGTAACTTACTTACTATTAACATAGATAAAACAAACTTTATATCGAGCTGCATAACTGTCTGTATGATAGCTCTAATATTTGTGATTGTGCTCCATCAATTGCGAGAAGAGTATCTACTACTAAATATCTTGGTATTATGCTGGATCAACGATTATCTTGGCACCCACATATTGATTTTACCAGTTCTAGAATTCGCAAGCTTATCTGGATATTTAAAATTCTAAGACAAATAAAAAACTGTTAACTCAAATTTATATCACCCTAGCGCAATCAATACTAGGATATTGTATCCCTATATGGGGTGGTGCATCTAAAATGAAATTCCTCCAATTAGAAAGAGCACAGAGATTCTTGTTAAAAGTTATGTTTTTTAAGCCTTTTAGATTCCTCACTGACAGAATTTATAATTATTGCCAATTGTTAACCGTTCGAAAGCTATATATAAAAGTGCATAGAATCACTGCTTTCTCAAATGATTCGCAAAAACAGTATAAAAGAAGAAATGTAACAGCATATATTCCTCCTATGAGAATCAAATTTGGCAATAACCAGCTTCCAAATCAGTCGAGATTTCTTTATAATAAAATAAATAAAATCTTAAACATTAATCCTATAAGCTCTTATCAGTCCAAAAAAATATTAACGGCCTGGCTACTAACGTTAAACTACGATGACATAGAAGCCTTAATGGTACACTAATACACACACACATATTTCTACCACGATCAATCGACAATAATGATTTATTGAATTGATTTAAGAATTAATACGAATATTTTTAAGAGATGTTTTAGTACTAGCCGTACCTCCAATACTCTTTTATGTGAAAACTAAAAATATCGGTCAAGTGCGAGTGGTACTCGCGCACCGAGGGTTCCGTACCTATTCCATTATTATAGGTATTCCGCTTACGAAATATATAAAAAATTTTAATTTTTTATGTTTGTTATTATAGGGACAACAGTAAAAAAAAAAACAGTTTTCTATCTATCACTGTTTATAAGATACAGCCTGGTGACCGACAGACAGGCGAAGGCCTAGTAATAGGGTCTTGTTTTGACTTTTTAGGTATGGAACACCAAAAATAAAGGCATCACTTAAAACAAATCGAATAAAAATGAATTACTTACAATGAAGCTAAATATTTAATATGGAAATACCAACCTGTAATAATACATTACAATTCCAAAAGCTGTGGATGAGACACAAATTTGAATTTGATTTCGATGTTTTGGCAATAAATAATACTGAATGTTTTTTTTTTTTTGACATCTGTTATTTTTCATATAAATTAAATGTAGCGTCTAATTGGAAAACGATATTTGCAATAAATACTTTACAAATAATGTGACCAGCATGTCTTGTTCTTTATAGAGCCATGGTTGTAGTATATTCAGATAGACCTGAGAACTATGTCGGAAGGATGTGCCTTGACATGTCTGTTCCTGGAGTTAGACCACCCGGACGCCCGGACGCCCAAGGAAGCGATGGCTGGATGTCGTGACGCTGGACATGAGAGCCAATAGACTGTCTACTGAGGATGTTAAATACCGCGCAAAGTGGAGTAAGCTTAGACGGAAGGAAGACCCTTCCGTCTACTTCACTTCAACTGAAATTCAGGCAGAAGAAGAAGAAGGTTGTAGTAGATTCATATTTATAAAAAAAATTCGTATGATTACCATATGAATTTTTTTTTGAGGAGAATCTGGAGGATACAGGTTCATATATCGACCTCATCAGTAACAGTTATTAAATAAATTACTTTTTTTTAAGTGTTAATCCACACAAAGGATTGAAAAGGACCGTCCAGGGACAGTTAGACGGTTCTCATGAGGCGCGGCTTCAAATCCCGGGCATTCAAATTTTTATATGTTTTCTTTAAGCATTTTTAAGTTTTCTTACAGTTCATAAACATATTTAACAGTTAATAAACGTATATATACACACTGCACCAAAACTGCATCAACGTCAACTTTTATCTTATCTATTTCTATCTTTTATCTTATGTGACTGAAAAGACAAGGTAAAGTCGGAAAGTAGGTACCAAGTGAAGATGGCTAAAACAATTCAAATTTGATTTCTCGAAATTTCCACTATGAATATGTGCCAGCAAAGTTTCGGGATTTTATATGTAATATATATATATATATTTATATATTTTTTTTTATTGTTTATACCTATAGGTTAGTACTTACTTATTACTTACATACTTACTAACTTATTTCTTACTTAATACTTACATACTTACGTACTTACTTTAGTTATTATACTTATGCCTCAAGAAACAACTTTTTAATCTTCATGAAATAAACAAAATAAAAAGTAATTAAAGCAAATTCATCTGCATCTCGTCCTCGATTTTGTTCCGCGTTAAACTTTTTAAATGCAAGTGCACGCTCAATTTGATGCATAGATCACTTGCCACAGAGGTCATGTTTTTTTTTTGTAAATCTATCTTATTATTTTGGAAAAATAAGCTTAATTCATAGTTTACTATTTATGTTTGATTAAAACAATAATCTTTTAAAAAAAAATAAATTTTATATAAATGTCTTATCTCCATTTATATTTTATCAGTTTTGCGCAGTAATTATCATATACAGATAGAAGAAGAACAGAAGAGAAGAGTTACAGATATAAGAAGAACAGAGAACAGAAGAGTAGAAAAAGTTCAAAACCTGAAAAATTTTACATAGATTCTTATATTACTAAGTCATCTCTATACTGCTTGTAAAAATAAAAAAAAGGTTTAATAGCTTACATAATAATATAAATTAAAAAAAAAATTATAAAAAAAGCTATCGTGATGCAGCAAGCTAAGCTAAGTACAGCGTGAAACTAAAAATAAATATATAAACATATATCTATATATCTTAAGTACACATTAAAGTTACACTATAAAGTGAGTCGAGACCGTGCGAACGCGATGTTTTTGCGCGACATCCGCGGTCTCATAATTGTATAGCAATAGCAATAGTACTTCAATCGAGGAGTCGTTTATACAAATACTGCGTATTGTGGATATTTTCATAATATTTCGCGAGGGAACGTTAAATGCTTTATTTTTTTTTCTATCAGCTTCACGCTGTATCCCGCATAGCAGGGTAGGCGGAGGTAACACGGTCCCTGGATATTTTTACTTTGTATTGAGCTTCACAAGCAATTTGCTTCGCTCGTTGTAATTTAAGTTGTATAAAAATATTTCTTTGACTCTATATATTTTTTAGTAAATATTTTTGAAAACAAACGTTTTATTGGATTTTTTTTAAAATAAATGTAAAAAATGTATAGCAAATATATAATACTGCTGAAAAGCTTATAGCACTTTATCCCTTTATTTTTTTGTGTAAGTTTTTATTGGCGAGACCGACTTTCCTATAGGATCACTTAGTCGTCTGACTGTCCATCTAACAAGAGCATTTTTCTTAAAATCGTGTGGTTCTGTTAAGTTTAATAATATGTACATATCCAGGTCAACAGAAACTTTACTTTTTTCAAGAAAAATTAAAGCTTCTTAGGTAACGTTGTCATTAAAATACGAGCGCAGATAAGCATCTGATGAGTTTTTGAAGTATTTTAAATGAAATTCGCCGAAAAAGTCAAAGAAATTATTACAAAATTATTAAATAAATAATTTAGGATTATTATATATATAAAAAATTTTATATAAAAAAAATTAAGGAAAATAAGAAAAATAATAGATAAAATTTTATGTTTGTTTAAAACAAAATAATTTATTTTGCAATAATTAATTTTTTCGTTAAGTTATAATTATTTAAATAATAATTAATAATTAAAATAGTAATAAGTATTAGTAAATTTAAGATATTAAGATTTTGTAATATTAAAATTAATAACTAATTTTGTACCAAATACCTCTCAACGCATAATATCTACCTACAGAGTACTTTAAAAATCAAATTTATTCATGTACTTCAATTCATAAATATATTAAAATGAGTGCTTGATCCTTAAACTTAAGTCTTTTAACACTAATAAATTGTTTGCTTTCCGTTGACCTACAAACATCAAATTGCTACGGAACCTTCGAAGCGTAAGTACGACTCTCACTTGATCGATATTCTTCGAGATCCTCCATTCTTGGTATATAATATAATTCAAAGTATTTTTTTTAAATAAGAAAAATACCCTGAATGGGGATCGAACTCGAAATCGTCGTTTTTATTGTTAAACAATACTCTAATAACATTTGCATCTATTTAAGTAAAATAATAAGATGCCACTATTTTTTATGGTTTTTATGTAAACCACAAACAAAAGCGAAAGAACGATAGATTTCAATTTAAGATTTATTTATATATTTACATATTATTGCTCGCCATTTACAAATAATGAAAAAAAAACTATTAATACAAAAAAACCAAAAAAAATTCTATTCGAATTTTTTAGTTTTCTAAAAATTCGATTTCTTCCAGACTACCTTTGGGACAGAAAGTATAGTTTATATGATAAAGATGAGCAGCATATATATATATATATATATATATATATATATATATATATATATATATATATATATATATATATATATATATATATATATATATATTGTATATAATGACTTTAAATGGCACACGTCCTTGACTGCGACTGAGCAATTGAAGCATTTTCTGCAATCTAGGTAATTGGTGCTAGTACTTACATGATGCCACTTGTCGTTTCAATGGATAAAGTGAATTATTCTATGATTTGCCAATTATATTAGAAATTACGAGGAAAAGATGGATTTTGAAAAATCATCATTAACTTTTGATTTGATGTTTACATGACATATGACATGACTGACCTGTTAGTCAGTCAGTTTATTTACTTCATGTGGTGGTCTTGAATACAGAGCTTAGTGCAGTACGTTTTCAAAAAAATATACATAGAATGATAAACACATTACCCCCATTAGGTTGCGAGGTTCAGTGAAAATGTATGATCATGTTTGACGCAAGAGAATCCAGTATAAAAAAACTCTATTCACCACTTTTCTCCCAATATTTGAATTGCATATTGTACTCCTTCGAGGTGGAATCGATCCCACAACCGTCGTGCTAACAGTCAGACACTGTGCTACTTCGCCACGACGGTCCCAATATAAACGTATTATTATAGATATGTTTACTAAACGTGACCGAAGGAAAACTAATTAACAGTCACATGTGAGACCAACGTCGGTCCCTGCATGTGACAACAATCAAAAGCGAAATAGAAGCCACATGAAAAATCAATATATAAATAATATATTGTTTCATAATCAATATTGACTTGTACATAACATATATTATACTAAATGAGTTCATATATTTGTATATAGACTTCATTACCTTAGTGTATTGACACTCTGTTCTGTCTTTTGCCTAAATTCGAAATACTGCATGTATATATATATATATATATATATATATATATATATATATATATATATATATATATATATATATATATATATATATATATATATATATATATATATATATATATATATATATATATATATATATATGTATATATAAAAAATTTTCTCATCATCTGGTATTCCTGGTAAGGACATTACTTTCATGCCATGTAAATTTGCAAATTTTGTATGGTCATCGGATTAGGGCACGTTGAAATTTTCAAGGACAACAGCAAGAAGTGGGTTAAACCAGCGTTACAAGACTTTCTTAAATAACTTCATTGATATAAAACATGTTAATAAAGCTTAAAACTCACGAGAGTATTATATTTAAAATCCATCTTTCATACAGTTTCACGTATCTCGTTATTACTAAACTAGATTCTCTCGGTCTATAGTAGACATATATAGGCTAGATCGTATGGCAGAGAAACCGCATCTATACCTATAGCGTAATTGATTGACACGTGTGAAGTGTTGGGAAACGATTTAATTTTATACTATGTTAAAAAATATATACAATTAATATATTAAATAGCTATTAATATATTAAAATTATTATATTAATAGCTTTCTCTCTCATTCATTTGTTATTTGTAAAAATTTCACCGTCGACATCTAAATAAGTCACGATATTTTAATTATATTTTAATTATTAAATAAAACTGAATTTAATTAAACATACAAAAAATGCCTCTTTGAATATGGATGTTCATAATTATAGCTTAAATCGTTTGAACGCTTCGTTTCTTATAATTGCCATTAGACTAACAAATGAATTAATTAAGACTTTTTACTTACAGTTTAAACCTCGAGGTAAGTGACAAATCACTCTATTAGTTACTATCCATTCGTGTTGAATAAGTTCTGACAGGTTAAACTCGACCCTATACAAATGGTTGTATGACCACTTAAAGTATTTCCGCATTATTAACCAACCCTTACATGTAGCCCTCTGGGTTCTATGCTTAATTACTAGTCATGGTGGTCGTACATATGTACGTTAAATATAAATAAGTAGTTATTTACTAATGCACATAAATGCTGGACCCCTTTAGTTTTGTCCTTCCCCAGCTCGTTGGACGGCTGTAAGCCTAGGTTCGTTCGTCGTTCGAGCATTTCTTAAAACGAATATATATATATATATATATATATATATATATATATATATATATATATATATATATATATATATATATATATATATATATATATATATATATATATATATATATAAACAAATTTACTAGATACCAGAGCATTAAATTAAATATCGCTTCACTTGCAAGACCGCTCGTTGCATTCGCCACTAATTTAGAGACTTAATTAAAGACAAAGAAGCAATGACTTTCGTGCTAGCTTTAGAGGTTGAACACAAACGTTTTACATCTATTCTAAGACAATTTAGATCTACAATATTTTAATGCAATACCTTTTACGACCCTGTATACGCAATATCTCTGATTTGAGCCTTAGGATGCGGGAAAGAGCGTGAATCTGCGGGAAAAAAGTAGCTATAAAAACAACGTCACGTCACAACTCTTTTGTGGCGGAACTTAACGCCACGCTAAACTAAGAAAATATTCTAAAAAAAAAATTATATTTTTATTAAGTAAATCTCGAGTATAAGTTAGAAAGTAAGCAAAATATTACAAGAATATATTTATACATATATATTTTACTATGAATAAATTACTTGTTTCTTGTGAACATGATTCTTATTACTTTTTAATCTACTCATATGCATATAATTATAGTAAAAAATATCCATTTAGCCAAGTTATATTAATAATTCTATTCCATTACTTTTTTTTCTATAAAACAATAAAACATATTATTAAATTATAATTTATTATAATAATAATAAATTACGTTTTATAAAAAATAAATAAATCTCTATACAAGTTTCACATCACTTACTATGGATAATATACATTATTTTAACATATGTATATATATGTATAAATAAAATGCGACATCGCTTTACAGAGTGCTTGGGTTCAAACTTCATCACATCTCCTTGGACATGCTCTTGTTGTTACTTACATGAATACAAGCTTCCCCCCCCCCTCCCCTTTTGCTGTCATAAAGAAATTTACTCTTTGGAAAACTTCTTATAACTTACGACAGTGGTTTTAGTTGTTGTTGTATAGTTATGGCGCTTACAGTTCTTGTATTATGAAGTTCCGAGCGTTGCAATCTGTCATCTGTCACCCGACCTCCGTCAGTCGTCCGGACGATTGAATAGACAAGAGTATATGTTTACCCACTATATGTCGATATTTTTAATGAACATGACTTTTAAGCTTAAGAGATTTGTTTTAATGTTTCTCGCTCTGGTCACAGGACAAAGCGTGGCGTTGAGCTCCTTACCTAATTATATATATATATATATATATATATATATATATATATATATATATATATATATATATATATATATATATATATATATATATATATATATATATATATATATATATATATATATATATATATATATATATATATATATTACTGAATGCAAAATGTAACAAGTTTTCAAATTAAAGTCACAATTTACCTTACATTTTGAAATTTTCCACACGCGATCCAATATTACTCACATTTAAGCAGTTAAAGTAGACCTTGGAATAGTAATATAGATAAGGAAAGCTGGTAAGGAACAACAATAACTTCTTTAAACTGTTACATAAGTGTTCGATAAAATGTAGATTGTTCTACGTGATGTGATTACATATACCACGTATATCTTATATTACTAGTTAAAAAGCTTTGTAAATATTTTTATGTATAAAAATATATATATATATAATATATATATATATATATATATATATATATATATATATATATATATATATATATATAAATATATATATATATATATATATATATATATATATATATATATTATATATATATATATATATATATATATATATATATATATCTTCTTCTTCCTGGCATTAGTCCCGGCTTTTTGCCAGGGTCTGCCTTCCGACTAAGACCAATCGGTCCATATGAGTGGCGAAGTGGTTTTTTGTGGAGCGATTGCCATCTGACCTCCAAACCCATTACTGGGAGAAACCAGGAAAGGAAAGGGAATAAGAGGCAGAAAGACTTGGAATATAGGGGAGGGACACCACTTACATGGATTGGATCGGGTTATGAAAGTGGTGGCTCGAGGTCCCGGGGTCGCGTACCCGTATGCCGGAAACCAAATATCGGACAGATAATTGGCTAGACACCCTCTGAGATGCCAACGCCACGCGGTGTTCCCAGGCGGTCACCCATCCAAGTACTGAACGCGCCCGACGTTGCTTAACTTCCGTGATCGGACGAGAACCGGTGTGTTCAACGTGGCATGGACGTTGGAAAATAATGGAATAAAATATATATATATATATATATATATATATATATATATATATATATATATATATATATATATATATATATATATATATATATATATATATATATATATATACATATATATATATATTTTTTTTTTTACGTTTGATCAAATTTTGTTTTGGTGTCAGATTTTCTTTTTATTAGCAATTATCTTGTTTATTTCATTTTAAATATACAATTTTAAAATGATTCCAATTGAGGAACGCTCCAACTTAGATTTGATGGGACTATAGACTATCTCAAAGACTCTTAACGTCTTAATTTTGGTTGGCTTATAACACTATTACTCTTTCTGTAATCAATGTATACAACAATATCGATTTTGGCCAAGTAGTAAGAGATAGCCTGAAGCCTACACTTAGACTGCAAGTTCTTCTATCACCAACGAATCAATGGAGTGCTAAGCACTTTCTCCTCTTCCTTTTTTACAAACGGAAATGTATCAAAAAGAATATAACAAAGATATTCGACCCATTTCAAAAGTCCCACATTCAATTTGTCTTATAGCTTACAATATTATTAATATATTATTATCACTTGCAATCGCTATCTATCTATATATTAATTATGTGATTAATTTCAAACGGTTGTCTCTGACATATGATAATAGTGATTTACGTAAACAGTTTAATTTATTGACAAAGACATGGATACGGTTAGTTACTGTCAGAAACGTGTCAGAAAATATAGCAACTTACTCAGTATTGTGCTACTTTGTTATCAGGTGAATGCTCTGATCAATTACGATATGTCAGATATTAAACAGTAGTTGTGGATTCGAATCAGCTTCCTCTTTTTCTACCATTGTGGCACAGTGGGATAGTGCCTGTTTGGAAACCCCCATGTTATTGATTCCATCTCTATTTGGGATGCTGGATTAGTATCATTTTCCTGCTGTGATAAGATAAATTTCGGCGTTAAACTTAGCCACCTAAAACGCAATCGGATTATACGCTGGATATAGTGTGCTTTTTTGGTCTACAGTATGAAGTCCAAAAAAAATAATTTTACGACAATTTCTTAAACTCTATCAGCTGCAAAGCTACAGGAAATTCCTTTTAAAAAATGAATTTTGGCCGTTAATTTGTAACGTAGTGACTTCTACTATAAACATTTTAATACCTTAAGACACATTATCGTACTTGCCATAAGAATTTTTGATTGTTTTAAATAAAAAGTATGATCTATGTTGATTTAACATAGTTGATTTAGAGATTCAGATTCAGAGTTTTCTCTCAAACTTGTCATTCTACTGAATAAATGGGTGAATGGAGTTTCTTCAAGGCCAATTTGCCTTAATCTGTCCCTGACCATTAAAGTTTCAGCCAATTCAATAAAACAGCTATTATACGGAATAAAATATTTTAAGTCATATATATAACTTTTTTTTTATGAATCGATTCAAAAAAATCAAAACATTAAGTGAAGCTTCCCATGATATTGTAAAACTAAAAACCGCATTTAAATCGGTTCAGCCGTTTCTGAGATTAGCGTGCACAAACGAATAGACAAATAGACAAAAAATTAAAAAAAAACGTTATAAATCGTCCATGAAAATATCTAATGTATATATATATATATATATATATATATATATATATATATATATATATATATATATATATATATATATATATATATATATATATATATATATATATATATATATATATATATATATATATATATATATATATATATATATATATATATATATATATATATATATATATATATATTTATATATATATATATATATAAAGAAATAGAGCCGCAACTTTTTGTATCACGATTTTGTATGAAAACAACTAACATAACAAACGTTTCTTAAAAAAGAAATCATGAGCAATGAGCGAGTTCCTTATGTTTTATGAGATAATTGTGTATCAAATTCAACCGTCATTAAATGGATCGTTTGAACCACAAAAGGCTGCAAAAATTGTATAATGTCAAAGAATTCTAGACGTTTCTGTAGGTAAGAATATTATTAGTATTATTATGCAAAAATTTTTAACGTATCGATATTCGAACCTACGTCCTTTAATAAATTCTTCTGTTAATTCTTCTGTGAACTAAATTTTTCTGTTACCTTCTTTTTGGGGAGATTTTAGATATATTATTTTTTTTACGTTTCATCTAATATTTTTTTCCTGAGATTAACGCATCCCGAACAGATGTAGTAAGAATCTAGAGAATTCCAAATTGGTTTCTTGTAGAGCATAAGTGAAAATTCTTTTCTTACTGAATTTCGAAAACTCCACCGCTAAGACAGTAAAATAAGAGTTGGAAGTTTGCATGTAATATTGTAATTTTAAAATATTAAAACGCTTAATTTTAAATTTAAGCTCTTAGTAAATAAATGGTATATGTAATTTTTTTTTTAGACTAAGTTCTTTTACGAAAAGTAAATAAATAAATAAATCTAATCAAGATATAAAATTGAAAATTGTGCGAGTAAAGTCGCAATCCGAACACTAGTCATCTAAATATAGGTACAAAATTATTTTTAATTTAATATTATTGCATCAAATATTTCATAAATTAAACAATAATATCTCGATTAAATCCAATCCTTCATATACAATAAAATAGAGCCCATAAAATTATTATATACGATAACCGTTAGATTTGTACGAATCGTTTGTTTCTGAACCACACTGTAGCTTTTATCATCCGCCATATTGGATTTATGTTGTGTATGTTTTTGTCATTTCCCGTGACATAAAACCATTGATATAAAACAATAAATATCTATTGTTATTTGACAATGACAAATAAAAAATATGTCAATTGTGATTTTTTTTTATTTCTACGCATCTCCCTCATAGAAGGGTAGGAAGTGGGGGTTGGGTCGATCAAGCTGAAATTAATATAAAACACTCAAGTCCTAAGTGTCAGTCTATGCTCGCTATGGGAGTATTCCAAAACGGTCCAAGGAGGTGCACTTGCTTCATTTAAACATACACACACAGTCATACATAAATACATACCTAAATAAATATATAGATACATACATAATTAATAATAAACATACATACAACATTAGAAATATATCCATGCATAAAATTAATGTTTTCTCATGAGGAATTATAATATATAAAAATGAATAAGAACTAAGCTACATTATAAGCTTATAGACAACTACGCAGAGAGAACCTAGTGTTAACACTCTCTGTTTTCCATTTTCAAGATATTGTTTTTTTAAATAGTTTCTTAGAATATAAACATTACTTTTAAGGTTAACTAAAATATTGTCTAAAAGTGCGTAGAGATAGTACGGTGAGATTTATCATGTTTCTTCCATGATGAATTCCATGAAACCCTATTTATATATACCCTATTTGTATGTAAAAATATATATATTTTTATTATTATACTAATTATCGCCCTGAATTATATACAAAAATATTTTTTCTAATCCAACTCATAGTACCAGAGTTCAAGCAAATAAATACGCTTCATTATATATATATATATATATATATATATATATATATATATATATATATATATATATATATATATATATATAACATAAATTTTAATATGAGTATAAAACTCATAAAGATGCAAACAAAATAATCGTAATATTACCAAAGCTACTAAATGTCAAACGTCTTGATAATAAAAGAATAGAACAAGTAATTTGAATAAAACAAAATGTATAAAATTAAGAAAGAAAAACAATAAAGAATCTGGTGAATAACAAAATATTTGCTGTTGCTGCCATTTTCGCGACATAAACATCATATTATGGACACCAATATGGCGTCCATCTAACAGTTATGTATAAATTGTAAGAATGAAGCGTATTTCGATTATTTCTTACTTACATACATACATACATACATAATTACACGATTATGCGGGGTAGTCGGAGATAACTGAGCGCTAAACACTACGGTCCCTACATACCTCTTTCGCCTCGTCCACTATCGTTAACCTCTTGCATGTTAACGTGCCCTCTGAGGATCCTCATGTCTTTTTGTGACCTTCCTAGAGGTATCATCAACTGTGCTCTCGAAGGTCAACTGACACCCGGCCCACAAGATCTATCGATTAATTTAGTGGTTTCACTTGTTTCTAAATAACATTATTATAGCAATTTACGCCCAACACTTATTATAAAACAAACAATTTTTCACTATAACAACGAAAATTTTCTGTCTTCTTCCGTGCCTTTTCCTTTTATTCGTGGTCGGGCCTCCTCGCATTCCGGTACCAAATAAGATCTTGATTCTTGGGTTATTCCTAAATCTCTCTGTCACTTACAGTAACACTCACAGTATCACTTACTTGCATACGTTTCACTACTTATTCCTTCTCCTTATTCCTATACTCACTATTTTGTAGAAAACCAAAATCTTCTTACGCTTATGACCCCTTTAAAACTTGGAGCAAATCTTAGACTGTATGAAAGCAAGTGTTGCTAGTATTAGTTCAAAGTGTTTCTCTTTTGCCTTATTCGATAGGAATTGGAGTTAGCTGTTTAAATGCAGATGAAGCTAATCCTTTAGATCCTGTATTTAAACATCCCTGTTTGTTTAAAAATATTTGTTTACAATTTGCGTTTACGTTACGTGTGATAGCTTAAAGAGTCAGTTTATGATTTATTAAATTTAGTGAATATATAGCAATATAAGGTGCTTTAAGTTAAGTAAATAATTATAGTCGTATTCAAAGGAATAGAATGCAGTATATGAGATTTTAGGTCAATTCCTGGAATGATTGTGGATACATTATTGTACGGGGGTTTTTTTCTTGGTAGCTGTGTGTATAAGTAAGATAAAATCTAGAAAATATCGATTGATCATACGATTGTTTTTTTTTATTTGCTGATCCATCAATGTCAAGTTATATTTTATTTACACGATATGAGGCAAGTATTTCCTGCTAAGCAAGTTAGGCAGAGAAGACGTAATGCCAAAACACTCTGATCACCATCTTATTCTCCATTTTCATCTTATTCTCCATTTTCATCTTATTTACCATCTTCCTCTTCTTCATTTACCTTCGACATACAAGACATTGCGTCTTTAATGCGCAACCATATGCCTTCCAGAACGAGGAAATATAAATCATTCATTCCACCAAGTGAAATGAATACCATCCAACACAGCTATCCTCTAATAGTACTAGTCTAATAGTAACTAGTTTTTAAATATATATAACGCTAGTAGGCTTAATTTGCTTAAATAAGGTCCCAAGGCCAGCTTTGTAATTAAAGTCACATAATTGTACTGGTTTCTCCTTACCGTACCTCAAAAACATTACGTTTATATTTTCCATTATATAGTTATTATTTTCAATATTTTTATTTTCTAGTGATTTCCACAAGCGGTGGTCATTAGTACCCTAATGTTTTGAACGCAGCGGACAAATTAGCGCTCTGTCACAAACATAATTACTTAAAACGTTTGTCACGTTTTCTGTATAAAGGATGCCACTTAGCACCTACTTTGTAATGTCATAGAATATGTTAATTGCAGCATTAGAATTTTATATGAAATTATGTTTTACAAGTGTTATTGTTTATGTATTATTTATTTTTGTTTAACTTCACGCTGCATCCCGCATGTAATAAGATAGACAGAGGGAACCTGGTGTTAAGACACTCTGTTCCACATTTTCCGCCCAATTTTCGAGACACTGTGTGTTTAGTGGCGAAACTGAACGCCGCGCTTTGCTACTTGTTATAAGACTGAAGAAATGAGAATAATAAGTTCTCACTGAGTGGGAATCGAACCCTCAACCGTCACGCTTACAATTATATAAGGTTACACTGTGCTACGACGACCTCTTTTTATTGTTAGGCTGAATAAATTTTTAAATAATTTATGAGAAATATAATAATTATTGATTCTACAATTTTCGTTGTTCTTACATAAGTTGCTTCATCATGAAGGGGAAAGTCAATGTTAAAGTTGATTCCAAATAAGAAAATACATGCTTAATTTTTTGAATGTCAAATAAATTACCAACTAATTTCTCAGACATGAGAAGACCTATATTACCCCGTTATTCCCCTTTTTCCATTTTTTTAAGTCAGTCAGTCAGCTCAGAGACTTTACCAGATAAAACAAAAATACCTATACTAAGTAACTTTTAGCCAATTATAGTCTAGTTAATTATAGTTACAATAGTTTTGGATTCGGTATCCACTCTAAAAAAACTAATTATTTCTATTATCACAAAATATGCACCGATAAACAAATTAGACGGAGAAAAGAGAGTTTTGTCACTAGCTTCTTAGAATATAGTGTGAGGCTTCGAATCTAACCCTAAATATTTCCTCTTCGAAAATATAGCACATTTATTCGAATAATTATACTCTGAACCCTTTAAAGGAAATAGTATTAGTAAAATGTAATAGCTGTATACTAAATAAACGCTACCGGTCAAACGGACCGTAGTTGATTTACCAATAACCGGCTTTTAGTTGTTTCTAACATGTTAAGGGAATTTCGCTTCGACTAGAATATGGAACATGTTAGAATATAGATTAATATATTAAACACCGCTATAAATATATACATATATGTATATATCTATACATTTATACATATAATAAAAGTGTAGTGTCTATTTGTGATTAAAAAAACGTTATTTCAAGTAGCTATAGTTATTTACATTTTTGGTATCAAATTTACTTCTGCGATACCAACAGCAAAATAAAAGTTCCATAAGGGACAGGTTGGTTTCTTTTTTCATCATACGATGAATTCCTATAACATATACTATATATTACTATAAATAAATGTAATAAATAAGTGTAAATATAAATACAGATAATAAAAATCTACAATTCAGCTACTAATTATTATTACGCCTAATAAAAATCAACCATTTAACTCTTTATAATGAATTTTTATGGTAAATTAAACAGATTATTAAAATAATATATATTATGTTAATAGAAACTATAACTGTTAAGAGTATTCATAGTATTAGTTTATGACTGCATTTATATGTTTATTAGCATTTTGTAGGTACATTGCTTATTGTGCTTAAATATAGAACCGGTTACGGGTTTGATTTCCACTAGAGCAAATAAGTTATTGAGTGAGAGCGTTGAGTTCCGCCACTAATCAATTTCTAGAAAGATAGATAAATATATAGATATTAGGATTGACGTACAGTGTTCTGTACAAATTTCATGATGTAAGTGGACGGGAAATACAAATGATAAAATCAGATATACTTAAGCTATGTAATAGAGTTCCACATTTTCTTTATTATACAGTAAAAATTGCAGAGTAATATAATCCATATATCTAACAGGTTTCAACTCTGTAAACTTATTGGTTTCGAAATAAATCGAAATGATGACATAGGCACCGACAGACAGACAGACAGACATACAGATATGATGATGATGATTAGCCTATAAGGGTTCCTTTTATCCATACTGCTATATATATATATATATATATATATATATATATATATATATATATATATATATATATATATATATATATATATATATATATATATATATATATATATATATATATATATATATATATATATATATATATATATATATATATATATATATATATATATATATATATATATATATATATATATATATATATATATATATATATATATATATATATATATATATATATATATATATATATATATATATATATATATATATATATATATATATATATATATATATATAGATTATTCTACAAATTTAAATATGGCTTTTCTAGCTTCACAAGGTACGTTCCTTAAGAGGAAATGAAAATAGTTCCCAATTTCCTCGAGTGGGAATTGAACCCGTTACATTTACAATCACACGCTGTACCGATAGCAAAAAAAAAACGTGAATATAAACACAAGGGAAAAGTTTTAAAAATAAAAAAAAACAATATGCAAAATGCGTCATACACGAGTGAAGGTTACTCATGCATTTATTACTTACCTACTGTACTTAGAGTTTATTAAATGAATGGCTCAGTTAGTCACAGTCAATTCTATTCTAGATTTAAGGACGGGAGGTTATTCTAGATTATTCTAGATTTAAGGAAGGAAGATCTTAGAACTATGAATGACTGTAACCGTGATGTCTGTTGATTCGAATCCCAATAGGGGGGATGGGGGGTTTATAATTAAATAACGTTAAATTTCATACTCTGATAAAACATAGCGCGATGTAAAATATTACATCATGCGGATTCAGCCGAGAGAAGTCGGTGATAAATTACTAGGCTTTCTATTCTCCGTGCATTTTTAAGACGTTTTATGGTACTATAGTGGGATTCGTAGTACAATCGACATACTATTACTTAAACTATAGGATCCGTTGACGCGTGAAATACGCGTTGCCATAGCAACGTGTAGGTCACTATATACAAAAGTTATATTGCTAAACTTATGGTAGTGTGTGTATAGTTTTTTTTATTGATTTAATATAGTTTTTAAGTATTATTAATGAAAAATATTAGCGTTCTGCACTTCTCCTATACATAAACTATAATTGTGCCAAATTTCATACTCCTCCGTCCGCCCAATTTTCGTGAAAAGGGATCCATAGTTTTCGCTTTACGTATTAATATATACATCAAATATACCCGTACCACTAGGCCGCTAGCGATGAAATAAGAAACTAAAGGAAAAGACGAAGTAAAAAAAACGTTATATGTTTGTGAAACCGGTCATAGGTATATAATAGTAAATTTTATTGAGCAAAATAATTAATTTTAATTAACTTTTTGCACTTTTAGTTTTAAAGCTTTATTAAATTCGCTATTTGTGTTAAGGTCGTTTATTTATATTTTGTTTGAATATATATTTAGAAAACATTGCTTAATTGCTAACATATATATAACATATTAGTATGTGTACATACATATATTTTTATATCCAAAACAAAAAAAAATTATATTACTGAATGAATAAACTTCTTAAACTAAACTAAATTTTTATATCATCCTAATAATAAAATATTTATATGTTTTAAGTCGTGGCGACGGTTTCTGGGTTCGTGTCCCACTCAGGAAGCTTATTTTCTTCGCTCTGGTAACAAGGCAAAGTGCGGCGTTGAGTTCCGCTACTCAACACGTAATGCCACAAAAGGTGAAAAGCGGGGAACGGAGTGTCTTAACACTAGGTTCCTACGGTTCCCTCTGCCTACCCTGCCATGTGCGGGATACAGCGTGAAGCTATTATTATTATTCTTATATATGTTTTTATTGGACACTGGCTCACCTTCATAGAAATTACACTCTTCGTCACTTAGAGGCTTAAAGCATCCATGTTAGATTCGGCTTGATATTTTTGAATTCTTTGGGATTTTTATTGTTTTAAATTAATATCTAGCTTCACATGTAGGCAGAGGGAACCGTAAGCTGAAGGAACCTAGTGTGGTTAAGTCACCCCGTTTGCTATTTTTTTATATCTAATACTATGTCTTTGACTTCGGCACAATACTCGTATAACAGTTACTTAAGTATTATAGGTTATTGGTCTAACACAGCGGTTATCCGCTTATGTTACGAGCGCGTAAGCTGAGATTAGGGTGGACCCAAATCAATTTAAGTTAAGTACAGTGTGAATGTTGTTATAGATTTGACCGGAAAATTTCAAACTTTGATTTTGTTGGGTGAACGTTTAGCTTGGAGCTTTGTTTATTATTTTACATATATATATATATATATATATATATATATATATATATATATATATATATATATATATATATATATATATATATATATATATATATATATATATGGATATATATAATATATATATACCACATAAGCCTGCCATATCAAATAAGTACACGATGAGCGTCACATAAGAAGATGCGCATAATATTACATTTAATATTTCTTACATATATATATCTATATGGGAAAAACCATATTTATTATAAATCGTGTACGTCTCGCGCAAATTACCCATTAGCGCAATAAAATTCAATTTACCTGCTGCAATAAAATTTTATTACAAAAAAATGATTTAAATCATCGATGCATTGCATCGTATGGAAATCCTAGGCATTTACTAATAAGTGATTCCTTCGATTGACATTGATAGAAGAAGAAGTATATATTAAATTCTCTTAAATTTTTTTTTATAAAACTTTCTTTGTTTTTGGTTTTGATTATAGCATTATATTATATAAAGTGTTTTACTTAAAAGGCAATTTCTTAAAATTTGGGCGGAAAGCGTAGAGTTCTACATTGATTTATATTTATATTTAGCTTCACGCTGTATCCCGCACAGCAGGGTAGGCAGAGGGAACCGTAGGTTGAAGGAACATAGTGGTACGACACTCCGTTCTTCACTACATTGATTTAGATTTAAATATAATCAGAAATTGCATACCACGCAGAATTATTTCAGCTTGGAAGCCATTTTCCTAATTCTTTCTATTTAATATACAACTATATGGTTCTACATCAGATGCTCTAGTTTTCAAAATTGATAATATCCAATATTCTTACCGGGTTTAAACTTTTACAATGAACAAAGTCATACAAAACCATGAAAGTTCAAATATTCAGCTTATATTCGTTTCTTATAATAAAATTATAAGTAGATGTCTATCTATATAGACGTCATTTTCATAAAATTCATATATTATTAACGTACATTTCCTACAACATTTTCATTATAATCCTGTGCTTTCTAACAATACGTTTCGACGTGATAAAACAAATTCGGTGTTGCCCTAAAGCCTGTTCAGCAAAAGCGAGCGGAAGTGGATAATAATTGTAAGCTTATTATAAGCTATACAGAGCTTTTATACAAGAGTATATTCTTACGATAGATGATTCTTACGAGAAACAAAGACGTGTGTAAAACTTGAAAGTATGTTAAAGTAAAAGAGATTAATTAAATTGTGTAACGTTTTGAAGAAAAATGTGCTTAATGTTATACGAGCTGGAGCCTGGAATTTCATTTGTGTGTTTAAAACAAAGAAACGCTTTTCCCGTTCCCGTTAAATTTTCGGGAAAGCCTGTCTTAGAACTTACCCTGCTACATTTCTTATTTGTGCGCTGTCTGTCCGTCACTCAGTAAAGGAATAGTAACAAATATATATTTAATATTTCTATTTATATACTTCAAAACACAGTTTGTTACTTTATCATATTATTTTTATTAATTTCGCCGTAAATTTCTACGGAAGAGATGGCTACTAAGCCATAAGACCGACTTTTGTAAGAAATTTTTTCTTAATTTATCACTTACTATATCATTTTATATCGTAATCATAATATAAAGTTTAAAATAATAATTTAAATCGTGACTTAAGTTAATATTTAATAAATATAAATATCGAAAAATAAAGTATAGAAGGAATTTAATAAACTAACTAATTTAATATTTTACACTTCCGGTGACTGATAAGGCGTTAAAATTAGAACGATAAGAAACGATAATAGAGTAATTCTGAATGAGTCAAGCTCATGTTTATATTATGAATGAAATAAAAATTCGCATAGCCATAAGATTGTACTTGAAAACTAGCTACATATCTTCACGCTTTATCCCTGGCGGGGTAGTCAGAGAGGACGGAGTGCCAAACGCTGCGGTCCCTGCATACCTCTATCACCTCGTCCACTGTCGTTAACCTCTTCATACAAGCTCTCCGGAGGTCCTCATGCTTTTTACGTGACCTTCCTCCAGTATCGTCCGACTCTGTGACGACTGTTTTCGAATGAATGTAATTACACTTGTTTATGTAGAAAAGATTAACGATGTACAGTTTTCGTCGATAAATATACTATTCAATTGTATGAAGTAAATTTCATATCAAACTACTATTAAAGGATTATTAAAAGAGATGGTCGTGGGTTCAATTCCCACAAGGAGAGAATCTCTGGTAACAAGTGTCTTAATACCTCTGTCTACCATAATAATATACATGCTGGAAATAGCGTGAAGCTATTTCGATATGAATTGTATGAAAAAAAAAATTGTATAAAAAAAAATTCATATAAAATTTTTTTAACTCAGATTTTATAAGGATACATTTCTTGTTTTGCCGTCTTCTCAACACATTCTGTCTTGAATACATGCGAAAAGCGGAGAACGGAGTGTCTTAACACTAGGCTATATAGATACCCACACGACTAACAGTAAAGAATTTTTCCATACAAAGTGTGCTGCTGTTGATAATCTGGCCTCAACGTTAAGCTTTATATATTTTGTTTTAATATTAATGTATTAAACTAACACACTTTAATTAATGAATGTTACTTACAATAAAAAAAGGGATTTTTTATAACATTTTTAATTATGGCAAGACTAAGTAAATATATTACAATTTAATTTTGCCACAATATGTTATATAATTAGAGTATATTACAATAGTGATCAAAATAAATGGTATTCAAATAGTAATGGAAACTACAATCATAGTACATAAGTTTACATCTAAACGATTAACCAACCTTAACTAACAGGTCTGTAAGGCGCTCAATGGGGGCGGCCTTTGTTCATGAGACCATTAACCTTCGATAAGTAAGCACAATTTTTTTTAAATTTGAACCAGCCTTTTTCCTGAGATAAGTGCATTCGAATAAACATACTCTTTAGTATATTATAGGTAGGCAGAAAGAGTCAAGTTGTAGCTAGCTTTCAAGATAGCGCGTGTTTAGGACGAATCCAATGCAGCTATCGTACAAGAGTGATTAATTTAAAAAAAATATTAATAAATTATTCACTCCCACTAGTGGGACTCAAACCCACGGCCATCGGCTCTACAAAAGACACCCCTACGGCACAATAGCCTCTACCAGGCTATTATATTTCTTTTCACAAACATAATATGATTCACAAAGGCTACATCCAATCATAGACTGTCTTAGCTTAGTCATAACAATAACAGACGTACAAAACCTCAATATTATTATATGCCATATTGCGATTTCCTTCATTCCATTATTAGTTCACAGCTATCCGTTTCTAGTATGTATCTATGTCTTATGAGACTTGTAATAAGATAAAGTGCGATATTATGTTCCGCCAGAGTAACTTAAGACTAGATTTAACCTGCCTAGCTTGCGGGATACAGCGTGAACGTAATGATGTTTTTTAAGCTTCACGCTGTATCCCGCACATAGTGTAAGCAGAGAAAACTTAGGCTCAAGGAACCTAGTGTTTAACCTCCTTTACGGTCCGAAACGGTCCTTTATTTTTATTATTATTTATATACTATTTCTATTATTATTCATATAAGTATAGCATCTAGTGTTCCGCGCGCGACATCGCCTGTATACACTACACCCATATATGGCTACACTATTATAGCTTTTTTCCGATTTTATTGTAAATTGTTAAGTAAAAAGAAAAAACAAGCATAAATTTCGTAAACTAACTTAGTTGTGTTAACAGTATAGTGAGTCATCATTTATTTCTCGACTTTTCGATAGCTAATGTACATTAGTCTGTAGGTAGTTTGTTTTTAATTTAACGCTCTTAGTGCGCACGATTTGAAATTTTAGCGACATTTTTATATAGACGCCTTTAGTGCGCAGGATTTTAAATGTTACCAACATACAAAATGGTACCATCAATATTTTGTGCTAGCAACCCGCCTGTGGCTACGCTTAAACTACATAATAATTCATTTAGTAAACTGAATTGCGTTCGTTTTGAATTTGTTTACAATATGAAAAATCATCGATATTCTCAAATTAACATTATACATATAAAACATAATTTCGAATCACTCTGTCTAATGCAACAACACTTGATACAATTGTAAATGATTGCTAAAGTTAAAATATATACATGCATACATAGTATACCTATATACCGTCGTGGCGCAGAGGCACAGCGTTTGCTTGTAAATACAACGGTTAGCGGGTTCGATTCCCACTCACATTGTATTTTCTGCTGATCTACAAGTTGGTACGGAACCCTCGGCACGCGTGTGCCACTCGCACTTAAATCTATGCAGAGATGCTATGCTATCTAGGCAGAGAGTACCACTCTTCTCTCTCTAATTTCTTCGTTCTCCGTCCTTAAATTTGAGATTCAATGCTATATATATATATATATATATATATATATATATATATATATATATATATATATATATATATATATATATATATATATATATATATGTGTGTGTGTGTGTGTGTGTGTGTGTGTGTATGGGATCATATTAACTTAATATGCACTTAGTACACCCCTTTCTCGTTTTCATTTATTCTCTCCTCTACACAAAGGGTGCCTGGAAGAGATCGCTCTCTTAGCGATAAGGCCGCCGTTTTGTACCTACTGTATCATAAATATTGATAGTTATAATATTGTATCCTAACTTGGTGTACAATAAAAAGTACTTACTTACTTAATTACATATTCGTAATTCGCACTATGTTTTGAAAATCGAACCCATACCCATGGTATTTAAAGACGGACGCTGTCTCAGACCACGTTGACGTCAAAAAAAAAACTCTCAATAAACAATTTCTAGCTCACTCCACTCGGCTGAGTATAAACATAGAAGTATGCACAAGTACATACATATGCAGGCACGTACAATCTACATAATACACATATATATATATATATATATATATATATATATATATATATATATATATATATATATATATATATATATATATATATATATATATATATATATATATATATATATATATATATATATATATATATATATATATATATATATATATATATATATATATATATATATATATATATATATATATATATATATATATATATATATATATATATATATATATATATATATATATATATATATATATATATATATATATATATATGCAAGTAATAAATGTTGAAAGTTTTTTTTTATCGCGTTGTGAAATTGTAAAGCAATAGTTTGCAAATGTACTCGAACCTTGATTTGTTTGTTCGTTCCATAATTTTTAAATATAGAGAATATAATATTTGTATACAGTGCCTGTAGTAGACGATATTGTGGTGTAATTGACACATATATAGGTACTACAAGTAGAACTGCACGTGAGAAGGTCGTGGGTTCTTTTTATTTATAACTACAAAAATTTGATTTAATTATAAAAACAATACTAATAATTAAAACCTATAAGAACACTTGGCGCCACTGTCTTTAACCTCTATACTCTCGTGGGGATCCTCATGTCTTATATATTATATTCCTCCAGAATCATTGATACTGTGTTCTCAAAAGTCAACTGGGGTATCCCCCTACCGCTCTTACCACTGACTCTTGCTTTATGTATTTTTGAACCGTTTTATCAGTCATTCTCGACATGCCCAGACTAGCTAACCACGTTCATCTTTATTATTACTGCGAATTCCAGCTAGTACCTGTCATTCTGTAAATATACAGGTATTTTAAATATAAACCTTTATCTTGAATCATTTTCTATTAGTAAAAACCTCATTAAAATCCGTTATACAGTTCAAAATATTTATACATATGTCGATGGGAATAGTTTCGTCTCATATTAAGTATCGATATTATTATATCGAATCTAAAGTTATGTTACAGCACTATCGTTTATTTTCCGGAGGCAATATAGTCTGGTTAAGATATATCAGCGTATTTTGTGAGTAACGATATCGCAGTGTAATAATGGGAACCGTATGGCATTATCGATATTTTTTAAAAGACTAAAACGGCACATATATTATATTGTTAAATGGAAAAATTATAATTGTTTTTTTTTTTTATTTAATTCGATCGTAGTGATAAGTCACTACTTTTTTTGCACTTTGTACAAAATGTTAACGTTTGTAAGTTTGTGTGTTACCAGTACTTACTATGTTATTAAATAGTGTCTTATATATAGTGTATTAATGAATATATTTGACTTTTGACAAATATAGCTATATAAACTGGATAGACAGATAGAACGGAGCTACATACCTCTCTCGCCTCGTTTACTGTCATTAACGGCCTCTTGAACTTTCGTCAAGGACGGAGTGTCTTGTCACTAGGTTATCTCTACAATACGATAAAGTTTTTTAAGTGTTGTTGAAACAATAATTATAGAATCCTTTTCAAAAATATGTTATTTGTGGACATCGATATAATTTTTCCATATACAACTTCCATTACAATTTTTCATACAAACTTAGACTATAACTATGTAAGTACTTTACAAAAACCTCACACTGACTCAGAAGTAGGTCTAAATGAATCACGCACTCATTGTTGATAATTTTTATGTTTCTGTTTAAGTTTCAAAATGACGTGTCTTTTGAAATGGAAATTACCTTTCAGCGAATTGTTTTGTTATCTATATAATGTAAGTGCCTACTGTACTTACAATGGCGCAGTGGCACAGCGTCTGACTGCAAACGCTACGGTTGTAGGTTCGATTCCCACAGCGAGAATTAAAAAAAAACCTCGCTCTTTTAACATGGCAAAGCGCGGCGTTGATTTCTGCCACTCAACGCACATTCTCTAACGGAGCGTCTTAACATTAGGTTGCTTCTTTCTACTACTAAGAAAGTATTTATATTAAATATACAAAAATGCTCTAAATTAAAAAGAAGATTTAATATTATTGTAGTATTAAATATGTGAGCCTTGTTTTCGCATCGTACATTGCAGCTTCGCTCTTTGTAAAAATAAAATAAATGAAACTCGTTAAAGTACAATGATGTATTTATTATTGCTTTACTTCGCTTACGTCATTATGTAAAGTAACATATAGTGCGATGTAAAAAAATCAAAGAAATTCTTTTATTTTTATACTAGACATTTTTCATACGACAAATTTCCAACTATCATAATTTTTCAAATGTTTCATCATCTAGTTAGTTATAGTATTAAAAAAATATTATATCATTTTTCCAAAGCAAGCAATAGAGTCTTAGTGACTCCAGTCACTAAGTCACTACTCTCTCTATTTAAATAGTAAGAAAATGTTAAAAAAAACTATGTTAATTATCAAGGAAGTTATGTCCATTGAAGTTTCTTTTAGCATTTACGCAAGCGTAAAAATACGTTTAATTACTTTATTTAGTTCCGCCAAATAGATCGATTTTTGTAGACAGGTAGTAGTAGGTAATGTAATTAAATAACAGTTTTCATTAACAAATTTACTGATTAATGCACTAATATTATTATAAAGAGATTAGAGGAGAAGAGAAGAGGACCGTCGTGACGCAAGGCACAGCGTCTGCCTCTAAACGTGACGGTTTGTAGGTTCGATTCCCACTCGGAAATGAGTAATTTTCTTTTTCTTCGGTCTGGCATCAAGGCCTCGAATGATGGAAAGCGGAGAACGGAGCGTCTTAACACTAGGTTCCGTCAACCTACAGTTCTTTCTGCCTACCGTGCTTCGTGCGGCATATATATATATATATATATATATATATATATATATATATATATATATATATATATATATATATATATATATATATATATATATATATATATATATATATATATATATATATATATATATATATATATATATATATATATATATATATATATATATATATATATTAACTTAGCTATTAATACATCTTAATAAACACTCAACACAATTTACGTTTTCTCTAAGAGCAAAGAAAACGATAAATCTCCTAAAGCAATTAAAGAACGCTATACATACTGGTAGGTTAGGTATAATTAAAGAAATTCCAATAGCACTTGCCACCACTAGATCTCCATTATTTCAGCTGGATCTGACAGTTTCTAGTTGTTTGTACTGAATTTTGTATTTTTTTTAAAATAAATCTTTGGCCCATAGTCCGCAATATCGTCAATTATGCAAAGAGATTAACAATGTGCTGATAGAGCTTTTTTGAAAATTGTCTCAAATCCGAAGCTTTGAGCTAATGAGCTTATGTTATAAATATGCATAAATCTCAATTCTTTTTTTAACTTTGAGCGATTTTAACGGTATCACTGGATGACATGTGGCTCTATTGTGACGTCAGTTCGTTATTTTTTTTTTTCAAGTGTAACAAACTGTACAGTAAATAATTGAAACACAGAACATAGAAAATAGTACAAATACCAATTAAGCTTCCACAGATTACTAAACAAAGTTAGTGAACAAAGGTTACGTTGACTAGCTGATACATTGTTTACATGACCGTATGACGTGGATCAATGCGGCTACAAAGTCCCGTAATTAAAAATACAGATTAAAGTATAATAAATTAATTTTATGATTTTGTATAATAAAACAAAATTTCTGATTTTGTATGTAACTAAATATTTTTCTTATATAGAGTGGTCCGTCGCTTACTGTCTGTCCGTTTTAGACCGTTTTTTAGTTTTTTTGTCCGTATGTTTCCATTTCTGATGAGGTACAAAATATTTTAATAATAATCCTATGTTTACTTCTACAATGGCTAGGTATAGAGAGATAAGAGAAGTATGTAGTGTCTAGACACTCCGTTCTCCACGTTTCGCCCAAATTCAATAAACTGCATGTTAAGTGGCGGAATTTAACGCTGCGCTTCGTCTTGCCAGTGCAGTGCGCGTAAATTGTGTGCATTCAATTGTGCTAAATCAGGCATAAAGTACTAACTGCTAATCGATTGCGTCGGTTTTCATTTATCTTCTCCATTAACGTATTGTAATAAAATAAACAGTATATACTTTGACGCTACTGACTGTACACGCGATGATGATGATGTAGTGATGGGTTCGATGCCCGCCCCAGGGTAGGGAAGGATTTAAGTCAGTGTCTCTAAAATAAAGTAAAAGTTTGGTGAACGTAGTATTTTTATTTCACAAATATTTTGTTTTTATTTTTCACTCTTTAATAAATAAAAAAAAAGCGCGGCGTTGAGTTCCGCATGGGGCAGAAAATTGAGAACGGAGTGTCTTTACACTAGATGGTTTCTACTTGTCTGTCTGCCTAACCTGCTATATACGAGATACAGCGTGCAACCGAGAAAAAAAATTACAATAAAAAAAAAAATCACATTATCTAGAATGTATGACTTATTATAACAATAATTACAATATCAGCAAATCTAAGTCACGTATTGATCAGATAAATGTGGATGCGTTTGAAGAAAAATGAATTAATGTAAGCATTAGTTGGATTACTCTAGAAGCGGTTTCAAGGCCGGTGTTTGTTAAAGATTATAGCTATATAGATGTGACTGTCAATCGATATATTTATTATAGTTTCCTATCGTTATATATATATATATATATATATATATATATATATATATATATATATATATATATATATATATATATATAAACTATTTTTAAATAAAATAACTAAGAATTGTATATGACATATGACACATTTTAAATGCCCGGAGTAACTCTGACCGCAGGTGCAATGAGTTACTGCGATATAAACTATAGACTTCTTAGATTATTTATTTATTACAGCCAGTATTACCTGAGATTGAAGCGTTTGACCAAATTCTTTAATAGTAATAATATACTTTATTGTACACTAAAAATAAAATACACAAAAACAAAGATTTCTAAGATTTGTATTTTACAAAAAAAAAAAGAATGTACAGCAGGCGTCCTTATAAGCTAAACATAAAACATTATAAATATGTCCATTACTTTATAATAAAATTTGCTTTTATTTCCGTTTTCACTAGTAATTAAATCCTGTTAGAAGTTATATGTATATATGTATTTATGTATGTATATATGTATGTATGTATATAATATATTAAACTTGCTATTTACTAACCTATAATTTTCTAGCTAAGATTTTATCAATAATAACATTCTCAGTATACAATAATTATATAAATAATAATAATACCAATAAAATTTTAAAGTAGCATTATTCATTAACTACACTACACTCGAGGATCCCATTGTAAAGAGTAATAAAAAAAAACTCATAAATAACTAGAAAATCTATATAATTATTTATCACTGTTTGTTGTTTTTACGACGCATAAATGAATCATGTCATGTCACATCTAGATTTCAATGTCTTTGCTCATCGTCATAGTGGTCGTCGATGCGCTTCCCCCCTCCCCCCCCCCCCCTCCCCCACACAGTATATAGCCTCAAACTCCCGCGCCGCCGTCAGTTTTTATGACATAATCGCGTGAAACGCACGCATACACAATGTTCTCGTCGCGTCTGTTGTTATTTTTCGCTTTTGCAGCTCTAGCGGCCGCTTATCCCGCTGATAACGGTCCGTTCCCGCGCCCTATTACGACTATCACAGAATCCGACTTCGATGATCCCTCACCATGGTTCAGTTTTCCAGCGTTTAAGAATATATTTGCTCCGTTAACAAGATTGTTCTCCAGTTTCGCTGACATTGGACCCAGGATCGAATCTGATGATGAGAAATTCAGAGTTATAGTCAACGTTAAGGATTATAACTTGAGTGACTTGAAAGTAAAGGTGAAAGGCGACTTCATACTCGTACAAGGATCTCACGAAGCTAAACAAGACGATCACGATGTGTTTGCCAGCCAATTTGTACATACTTACTCTTTGCCAATCAACGCTAGCGCGTCGGATGTAACTGCAAAATTAACATCTGATAAATATTTAATCATCACCGCCCCGCTTAATGGTGCCGCTGAAGAGGAGAAGACAGTAGATATAGAAGTACCTATTGTAGAAAGTAAAGAAGTATTCAAGAGTGAAGAGAAAGAAGATAAAGACAAAAAACCAGAAGATGTGCCAGTACAAGCCAGCGACGTGATCCCAGTGGAATTAGATGAAGCTAAGGTAACCACAGATCTACCTGCGACAGTAGCTGATGAAGATGCCAAAAAAGAACCCACTACCCCCTCCGACCACGAAGAGGTGACCGTCCGTGACATTCCAAATGAAGTGAACGAAATCAGTAGCTCTAATGAAATCCAACCTTAAATGATTTTTCTAGTATGTATATTATAAATAATATAAAACACTATTGTAATAAATATTTTTAATACAAGATAGTGTTTTGTTTGCGTGTCGGTATGCGCTTAGTGCGCTCGTTGTTAGTGACCTGAATACAAATCACGTATGTGGCTAAACAAAGATTTCAATTAAGTTTTTTTTTATATTTTTTGTTATCAAATGGTACGCATCTAATACATTTTTCATGGTATTTAGAGAAACTAATACTCAAACGTTAGTTCCATTCATTTGTTAAGGAAACTGGAATATATCGCAAATAAAAACTGGAATATATCGCAAATAAAAACTGGAATATATCACAAATAAAAACTGGAATATATCGCAAATAAATTTATTTCCATCGTCGTGGCACAGTGTCACAGTATGTGAATGTAATATCGACGGTTGTCAGTTCGATTCCCACTCAAAGGAATAAATTATTCTGACTTTCCCGTTCTGGTTACAAGACAATATGCGGTGTTGAGTTCCGCACTTTATCACGCGACGTCTCAGAAAGTCGATAGTCGGAAAGTCTTAGGCGGATAGCGGAGCCAAAATATTTTAACCCTCGTTTACCTTCTTGCCTACAATAGAAGCTAAAAGCGCTTAAGTAAGTAGAATAGGCTAACCACGCCAAGCCAGCATCTATTAAATTTCAAGTACTAACTGAGTTAACAGATTCTTCGAACTGACTAAGTTCATACAATTTGCTCTAACTCTACCCACAGTAGAACTTAAAAGTATATATTATATAACTGGGAGATTTAAGCTTTGAAATTCTCTTTTTTTTCCACGACGTCATATAATTATTTAATGAGGCTTATATATTTTTTTTCTTTTTTATTGTCGTGTTACAAGAGCGAAGAAAATTTAAAAATATTCTGCCTGAGTGGAAATCGAACCCACAGTCGGCGCGTTGAAGACGTTTTGTTACTACACCAAGATGATACCTTCATTTAGAATATATTTAGAAATAATATATTCGCTTAGTATTTTTATATTATGTAATACATACATACATACATTTATATACCTTAAAAAAAACTGTCGATGCCGGGATAAGGGTCCAGCTCATCGGTGGTTAGGGCTCTTGCCTGAAGAACGTCACTATATGTGCCGTCTCCAGTAAAACTACCTTGTGCATCCGGCTCTTCATCCAATAATTAAGCTATTTTTTTTAATATCTAGCAATCTGCAGGGATATATATATATATATATATATATATATATATATATATATATATATATATATATATATATATATATATATATATATATATATATATATATATATATATATAATCAAATATTATTATATATATAATTTATTAAATATCAATCTTGTGACATCCGGGTAAACGCACCCAATAATATATAAGAATAAGGTCGTATGAATAAATTAATATTTAAAAATTTGTATCACATATCGGTCTTCTATATTATAAAACGGACTATAATAAAAAAAATCTAGTAGTAGTATGTTATAAGTATTTATTGAGAAATAAATTTCTTATAAATAAACATATTATATATAACATATAAGTTCCTTATATAACATATGAGTTCGTTCCTTTTCCTAACAGACATTTTGATGTAAATTGACGATTCTAAAGTGTACTTAAGTCATTTCTGCAATTTGCATCTTATCTTTGTTATAATAAAATATAAACAACATATAATAAGTAATATTTATAATAATTTTGTTATATATATCTTTAATTTGAAAAGAAATTGTGAATAATATGACATCACGATGCAAAAGAGCTTTTTGACCTTCAAAACGTTGACCAATCAAGCTACAAATAAAGCTTACAACAGGTTGCCATAAGACTGCTAATGAGAACAGTATATATATAGTATATGTAAATTTTTAGGGTACAAGTGCCTTGTCAGTGTTGTGATACCTACAAAGTAATGCCTTTAAAATAATAATATACTAAATATCATATTGCCTATTGGAATATAATTTCATATGTAAATGATTTTAAAGAAGTTATAAGAAAATACAATAAGTAAGTAAGTAAGTAAGGTAAATCTTCATTATAAAGTTGATAATGTTTAACAACAAATAGATTACTAATCTAATCTTTATAAGCAAAAGTAAAGTAAGTCAGTAGGATTTGTCAATTTCTTTGTAAACAGTATATGATATAGTGATATTACACTAACCGAATGATGAATGAGATGAATCACTACATTTTTTCTTTCTCTCGATTCTGACATACATTCTGTTCAACGCTCGGGCCATTTTACCGCATTAGAACACTGACTGACTGACCTTATTCCAGGATAAAGGATAGTTATGATAGATATATTTTAATTTTAAAAGGCATTTTTTTAATACCATTGCATTTAAATCAAAGGGTATGCCAAAAATCTACAAACTCCTCTTACTACCGCCGCGTTTTACCTTACCTGAGCACTGATATGGTAATAATCCAATCCCCCAAAAGGGGTTCCAATCCACGACCACCGCGCTTATAATCAGCTGTGCCACAGAGTCTCATTACATCCAAACTAATTTATTACAATAAAACTTAAAAGATGACACGTTTCCTTGAATAATGACATTACAACCCGGAACATTGCAAAAGTCACGGTCTATATTAATTACATATATGTATAAATATAAGATTTATATCTTAAAATTGATTTTGTATGACATATGCTCTATATATTATGTATTTTTATATTATTTAATTAATTTTGAAATTCACATATGTTATTCGATCTTGAATTAGGCAAAGTTAAAAACATATAAACAAATGAATAATCACCAGAAGCCCAATATGTTTGTTTTTATATATAATTTTTGTCCGTCTGTCAGTGTTTGCTTTTTACGTAAAGCTAATTGGCGGATTATGAAGATTTTGTTGCATATATATGTAGGTCGAAATGCCAGAAGTGAAACTCAGGCTTGTCCAATGTATGAGAGATATGTAGGCATTCATTCTCTGTGATAAATATTGCTACAAAATAACGTCGTCATAAAATTTAACAACAAGCTAATTTACAAGAAGAACAAGTTTGTGATTATATAGCTCTACTAATAGCTCTACTATTCTCAATTCAGGTTCAGGTTTTTCAAGCAAACCAAGTGTCAAATCGGAGAGCGGAGTGTTCGTACACTAAGTTCTGTCTGCCTACACGTATATATGGGAGATATTGCTATAAAAATGGATATCTAGTGAGATTTTTACTAAGTCCAAGTTAAAGCCATATATAATATACTGTAAATATACTATAAGGCTATGACGTAAAAGCCATAGCTATCAAACTAGTCGATAAAACATTGCATATTTTTAACTTAAATTGGCGTGTCTTTGTGAATTTACTATGCATTGTAAGTTACTTTAATAAATTTGTAAGTATTTAATTTAGATTTTCGCTTATATGTAATTTTGTTCTCACATTGATTATTTGAGAAATATGTCTAGCCATTCCGGAACTATATTTAAGACAAATAAATATATATATATATATATATATATATATATATATATATATATATATATATATATATATATATATATATATATATATACGATAGGTAGTAGAGTTCGCCTAAGCAATAAAAATTGAATTCGTACAGCAAGTGGAAAACGTAGTGTCTAGACACTAAAAAGAGAAATATAAAAATACAGTTCTCAACGGACACCGAGCATACAAACACCTGCAGAAAAAAAACCTTTTAACCGAATAGTATGATATTGTTATATATCTTATTTTGATGATAATATGGTAATGGACTATAAGTTTGATGATAAAAATTTATGACACACTCTACGATATTAAGTATTAGAAATGTATATGATATACAATATATGTTGTCATATTAATATATCAGATATAATTACATACATATAGTTTACAACTGATGTGAGATACGTTTTTACTTTGAAATCACATTTGTTTACGATCCCCCTTACCCTACTCCCGTTAAGAATACAGGGTTCAACTAGAAAAAAGGTAAAAAAAATAAGCAAAAAGAAAGATTATTAGATAGCTGTATTTGGGTAGTATAATTTTCAAATCTATATATATATATTTATATATATATATATATATATATATATATATATATATATATATATATATATATATATATATATATATATATATATATATATATATATATATATTATATATATATATGCCTAAATAAAAAAAATATCTGTCCGTGTGTTTGTTCCGGCTAATCTCTGAAACGGCTGGTTCCATTTTGACGAGACTTTCACTGACAGGTAGCTGGTGTGTGTACATATATTTTTTGAAAAAATATATATAATATATTTTATTGACGTAAATACGATACTGTATATATATACAGTTATTAGTTATTAGTTATTATCGAAACGAATGCAATTTAGTTTACTTAAGCGGTGAAGCTAGCTAGTTGTAAGTAAATTCCACTCCACAAGCAAATTGGTGAACAGAGAGTTTTGACACTATGTTCTCTCTCCCTAACCAACTATATGCGGGCTAAAGCGTGATATTAAAAAAAATCAACGTGTTATGACAGAAAAGAATATTAATGACAATATGGATTTAATTAATTATAATAATACTTTTTTTTATAAGAAATCTTGTTTGGACATTGATTAGTTTGTAATTCGAGAACAACTGTGTGTGAAGTCACAGTACTGTTTAAATATTTAAGCTGGCTTATTTACTTACGTTATAATAATATATGTATATATGTAAATCAAAATATATGAAATGCAAACATTTGAAGCGGATTTCCAGCCTGTAAGCATATACGTCAAGTAAATACTAATTTTACTTTGGCATTTTGTATCAATGTTATTATTGTATATAAGATATTTTTTTTTTCAGAAACACGCTTTTTCCCGCATAGTAGGGTAGGCAAAGTATCTAGTGTCAAGACAGTCTTTCCTTAAATATTTGCCTTTTGCCGCTTAACGTTTGAAGTAAAGGCTCTTACCAGATAAAGGAAATGGAAATAATTCATTACCTAAAGTTGATATCGAACCCACGACCATGGTGCTTACAGTATTCCTAAGGCGGTTCAAGTCAACTTTCATAGATATTTGGTGAACTGAATTTACTTATAAATATATCTATTAGATAACATTGTTAGTCAACATCTCATAAAACGCCATTCACTTTCATAGTGAATTTCTTTAAATATTTTTTTTAAAATAATTTTTTTAAATTAATGTATGTATAACAACGTATTTTGTTTGTATATAATAAAATAGCGAATTCTTAATGGCATATAAACACCATTGAAGCACAACAATTGTCATAATCCAAGCAAATAAAGAACTCGTATTAAATAGTATAGAAAAAAATATCTTAAAGATATTTTTTAAACTTCACCCTGAATTATACTATAAAACATATTAGCTTCACAGGCCGGTAGTAGGTTTACACTCTAAGCTGACGATATCATAATATTCAATTTATAAACTAAACATTTCATGTATGTGCCATACCGGTCGCAGTACGTTGACTCTAGAATGACTAATAATATATGAGAAAAAAATTATATTTACTAGCAAATAATAATCATATATGATGATATAAATTTTCCATTGTATATCAAACAAAGTACTGTCTGTGTAGACCTTCGTACTATTGATGCCACGACAAAGTATGGCTTAAAACAAGATGGTTTAGAGCGCCGCGTTGAGATCCGCCATTTAGCAAGCAGTTTTTGTAATGAGCGGAGCTAAGAACAGAACGCAAAATTTGGTCACAAATCAAAGTCATACAAGCTTAATTACTAACACCGGTGCGGTTCACTGAAATTAATGCCTCAGACCTGAGAGGAACCGTCGCAAGAAACTCAGTGGGACTTTACTTTTTTCTTGTTTTTCAAATTTTTGGTTTATATTATTCATTATTGACAATGATACCTTTAAAACAGACTGAAGTACTAAAGAAAATCATTAATTAGGTAAATAACTTTTAACACACAAATTTCAATTTATTTGAACATTCTGGGATTGAAACTTTGAGGAAACTCTATTGTGTAGATGCTGTAAGATCATTAATATTTTTCTTAACATACATTACATTTACAACCTCCTTGTTACGACGCTACCATACAAATGTACTAATTATATATAGGTATAAATACATATTGTTTTGACTGTAGACTGATATACCGAGGCATTGTTATTTGACATTGACTTGAGCCAATCAAATCAATACTCGTCTAAGCATATTAATTAATCTATTGAAACAAAATTGTAATTCACATAGATAGATGTACGGAACACGACTTTAGTCACGTACAGACGTACCAAAAATAATTATATATATATATATATATATATATATATATATATATATATATTATATATATATATATATATATATATATATATATATATATATATATATATATATATATATATATATATATATATATATATATATATATATATATATATATATATATATATATATATATATATATATATATATATATATATATATATATATATATATATATATATATATATATATATATATATATATATATATAATGTTCCTCATTTTGTGTAAAAGTAATTTTTTTGGTTTTAGTTAATAATTAATTATTATTTAGTACATATTAATGTGTAAGATTTATACAAGGTAACCCGATGGGAATCGTGTTATATGGACACTTCGCCACTGCAAAAACGTCCCACATCGTTCATGTCACATTTTTGAGTTTCATCTGTAAAAATTGTACCCTCAAGCTTATTAAATTAATTTTTGATACTTTTTAACCACGAGGAAAACCGCGAGCAGGAAGCTTGCTGTATACAAGAATTGTGATCTTGAAACTTGTAACGAGTTTGTGTTCTTCATTATGGCTTGAGCTTGTGCGGTGAGGTTTCTCGAGCATAAATAAATATTTTCTGGGAAGAGTAACAGTACTTACGTTGCTCGTCCATTGGTTGATATGCTACAAAGATATATATCTTGTGGTCATATAAATAATAATTTTGGCCTATAGTATGCTGAGTGATCACTGTCGAGACAAAGCAATGTAGAGCTCAGTCACTCAACGTTTTATAATGTATCAAGTTGGGGCGAAGACGGCAGAACGTACTGCTTTTTAAAAAAAAAACACTCACGACATAACGACTGAAAGAATAAAGAAGAGATGGAATGTCGAAAGTCTTTATGGATGCTAGCTGATAATAATGGAACTTCACATGACATAAGAGAGAAAGACTCTATATATAATTTTGTCCAACAGTCCGCCTATCTAATATCCTTACAAACTCCACGGTGGAACATTTATATCTCTAAGGTATGAATAATTCAACCAATATTACAGTTTTAAGCATATTCTACAACAGGATAGCTTTCTCTGTACACAATGCCTAAGTAAGGTAACGGTAAAATATTTATTTTACGCGTTTAAGTCTACTTATATGGTACTTACTTGTATTGACAATATTGGATACGGTCACTGACTTTCGTTATGGCGTAAAAATATACTATATTTTTGTATTCAGCAAGTATTATTTTGTAATTAAGCAAAGAAGAGATAAGAAACCGTCGCGGCGTTTAACTCTAAACGTGATGTGTGGGTGCGATTTCCATTAGAGGTGAAAGTAATTTATACTATTATTTCCTCATTCTGGTAACAAGATGAATAGCGGCGTTGAGTTCCGCCACTAAACACGCAATGTTTCGACAGGTGAAAAATGTGAGTGAAAGAGAGAAAAAACGTGAAACGGAGTGTCTTATCACTGCTGTATGCGGGAAAGCATTCAAATGTATAATGTAGAATATATTGTATCTATAATGGTGTGAATCGGGCATATGAGTAGACAAATGTTATGCTCTATTTACTTAGCATCCAATGAAAACATTACACCGTCGTGGTTCAGTAAAGACAAGCTTGATTGAACGCGACGGTCGTAGCTTCAAATCATTTTCGAAAAAAAAAATGTGTTTTATTTGTAATTCTGTCAAGACAAATTAAAGTGTATAAGATATATTGGAACTTGAAAATAGAAATTTGCAAAAGTTACGTTCCGGACGGAACCACCATTTTTTTTTATTCTTTTTGTTTATTTGCTATACGTACTTTTCAATATTATTTTATTATAAATAATGACACGATCCAAGGAAATGTGACGGTGCGACGGTGACCATCAGTTCGAGCTGGTGTGGGAACCGGTGACGAATCCAGTTTTAACGACCATCATCCCTCATCTCATCTAGAACGGAGGAAAGTGGAAGATGTAGTTACAAATAAAGGTAAAAATAGTTAAAAAAAATCATTTCCTCTAATACGATCCAACGGACTTACAAACATTTGCTTAAGTAAGTAGAACACTGCGCCACTGCGCCATAATAGCCTCAAGACCTAGTAACTTTAATAATCACACGCTTTCCAATGAATTTTCGAGATATTACATATTGACGAGCGGAAATCAACTTCATCAGGTCTTTAAAAATGCATCAATGATTTCCTTTAAATTATGTAATTCATTTCCTAGAGTAAAAATCAAACCCACAAAAGGCAGTCTCAAGGCCTGATTTCAACCAAAATCTACACTACAGGCATCCTCAATCAAAAGAACAATTTGTGTGTCATCTTTTCTATGCAAACAGATACGATCGCAGCCCATACCAAATCCCATACGATAACAATAGACTCTTGAACGCAATCTGATGACGTTACTGGTAACTAAATATATATATATATATATATATATATATATATATATATATATATATATATATATATATATATATATATATATATATATATATATATATATATATATATATATATACAATGTCGCATAATAATGGCTTTTTAAATAGCAATCAATGTACACTGAAATTTAGTATACGACGTATCTCTACATAAATAATGCTCTATAAATAGAATGATGTGGTAGTATATTAAGGGGAATATTGGCTAAAATAAAATCAAAATATTCTTTATTCAAATAGGCTATTGCAAGCACTATCGAATCGTCAATTAACATAAGTGTCAGTATTGTCAGTCCCACTAGAAGCTACCACCAGCTCGGAGAGCAGTTCTGCTGAAAAGAGCTGGCGAGAAACTCAACAGTTGCTCTTGTTTAATGTAATTGTACAATATATTTACAACTGAACGGAACTTTGATTTGAGCCCGCGCCGCATGGAAACTGTCCAAGAGGTGTCCATGAGTGGTGGGTTTAAATCCTCTTAAGCTTCTTATATGTTTTTTTAAGTATTTTTTTTCTATTCTTTGTGTGGATTAAACCTCAAAAAAATAAGTTTTGGATAAAACTATTCCTTAGTCTGTAGGAGATTACTGGAAGTTCGATTTCAGCTCGAGTATCTTTTTTTAGTTTCACGATGTATGTATGTACGAGTATATACAGTACAATTAACAGAATAAATATTAATGGCGAAGAGTGTAATTTTTATAAAGGTAAGCCGATATCGTAAAAAACGTATGAAAAATAAATTTAATCAGGATAGTATAAGCATTTCGCTAGGTTTATGAACTTGGTAAATATATTTCTATTGCATGAAACGAAATTGATTTTTAGTGGGATTATTGCTAGATAATAATAATAATTAATTGCTACTTACCCTATTTACTAAGATTTTAAAAAGGTAACCCTGTAGGAAACATATTATATGGACACTTCGCCACTAGTGGGTCTATACCCCGTCGAATTAGGTGATGTAAGCGGAACTCAACTGTAACTCGGACTAACGGAACTAAACTCAAATGTAAAAATTTTATTAAATGGTATTAGAACATAATAACTATACGTAAAATGGAGTCTGGCCTAAGTGTCTGTAGTGTCATAATATATTTCAATAAAAAAAAGAACGAGGACCGTCGTAGTGCATTAGCGTTCGATCTGCTAACAAGGCAAAAGCGAGGCGTTGAGTTCCGCCACTCAACACGCAATGCCTCGGAAGGAGGAAAGCGGGGAATGGAGTGTCTTAACACTAGGTTCCTTCTGCCTACGGTTCCCTCTGCCTACTGCTATATGCGGGATAAAGCATGATATAAAAAAAAGAAAAAGAAGATGTCCACAACATGGCACAATGGTAGATATTCACATTAATATTCACATTAATATTATCCAGGCGCTCGTTTTGTTCAAATTCTTTGAAGACTACCTATACCTACTACACTGCTCATTTAAAAAGTGATTTAGCAAAAAGTATTGAGCAATTTGTATTAAACACCTGATAAGAGAAAGAAATAACTGCAACAAAGTCACAAGTGATAAAAATTATTATTTTTTTGAATTTTAAATGAAAATTTTAATATGTATAGTAAGGACTGTCGTGGAGGAGGCCCAGCGTGTTTTATTGTAAAAAAAAACACAAACTAAATTCATATTTCTTTAAGAAACACATTATAATTATATTTTTTAGTTTCACGCCTTATCCCGCCCCTAGCAGGATATTGCGTGTTGAGTGGCGGATCGCAAAGCCGCCTTGTTGCCAGAGCGAAGAAATTGAAAATAATTCATTCTCCCCTACTGGGAACCGAACACACAGACCGTCGCGTTTACAGACAGAGGCTGTGCCGCTGCGCCAAGACAGTCCTCTATTAAAAATTATATGTTTAATTTATAATTTATATAGTATTATTCTAGACTTGGGAAAATTCTTTTGACAATTTCCCAGAGGCGCGGGTTCAAATAATTTTTAGACAATTAAAAAAAATTACGTTATCTATATTATATATAATATATAGCCAGATATTTTCCAAATACTATATGTTTTTACAAACTATTTTTATACATATGTTTTTCATTACATATTAAAAAAGCACTATCTACTTGCGAGCTTTGTTTGAAATGTAACAAAATGACACAACAGATTGAACAAATACAAATATGTGGTTAAAAGCTTTGCCCAAACCTTTGATGCTGTATAAACAAGCTTTTCATATGTTCTGAAGCATAAATGGATATATACTTGTTAATATTGCGGATGTATTACACTGTTTTTATTAACTTTACTAATAAAAAATATGTGTAGTTAAAATTACGAAAATTGGATTAAAATTCTTACTGTGTTTGTATACTATGTTGTACTATACCAGGAAATAAAACAATATATAATTGTATATATAGATATATATATATATATATATATATATATATATATATATATATATAGATATATATATATATATATATATATATATATATATATATATATATATATATATATATATATATATATATATACTCCAATTTTAAAATAAGCTATATGAATTCAGCTTAAACAGTATTTTTTCTATGTAACATATGTATGGCGAAGTTAAACGCCATACGACATATTTTCTACATATATTTCAAAAATATGTGTAAGGGTAAAATTTTTACCTTCTAGCGTTTTTAAATCCAATTTCATTAGGACTGGATTTAAATCTTAATGAATCCATTGAATTGAATCCAAAACGATCTCAATTAATTGCACTCGCCCCATCTGCACTACAACTTAAGAGGAAATTACATACATGTTACATAACACTTTGCCCAATTTCCACCTAAATACCAAGCATAATTATTTTAATTGACACACTGCTTTGTCAAGGCAAATTGTAATTCTAATACAAGTGTATTAAAGTTCACTTTAGTTGTACAGATAATAGATCTAAATAGAACAGCGATATCGCAAGCAATAGATTTTAAAGAGCTGTAATAAAATAAAGAGGATTGTTGGGAACGTCTTTAAAACTACTAATAATGGAATCTCAATTTATAGTTAACGTGAAGAAACGTTGCAAGTAAAAGCTTTCACGCTCTATCCCGTAAAGCATAACACCCCGATCTCGACTATTCGCCCGAATTGCGTAACTTAGCCCCGCAGGTTAAAGAATCTTCTAAGTAAATCTAAGTCTATTAACAAAAGAAGCAGACTTAAGTGAATGTATGATGTTTTCTTTGAATGTACGTTTATTTTTAAACTTACATTAAAAAGCGGACGAGGGATTATTTTTTTTTTTTAATTTTGTTATAAAAAATGGTATTTCTTATCTTTTTTTAGTACCCAAGCAATTTGGTTGTTCTAAATTAATTTCTTTTTGGAAATTTCTAAAATGCCTAGAGAATAACAAAAAAAAATAGAACAAGTGTTAAAATTTTTTAACTTAACTACAAGCGTTACATAGCTTAGATAATCAAAAAATGGGCATCTTATTCAGGAGTCAAATATTTTTGGAATGGATTTTTTATACGAATTTATGGGTTCAGCGTGGATTCTATAACCGGTGATGAAGCTGATGATACATGAAGCTGATGATACATGAAACTAATGATACAGGATGATGAAACTGAACGAAGAAATGACATTGAATTACTATAATTTCTCTGCTTCAGTAAGACATAGAGCGGCGTTAAGTTCTGGCATTCTACACGGAATGTCTTGATTTCAGAACTGAGTGTCTTGACATTATTTTCTTTCTGAATATCTTGCTCTATGCGGGATAGAGAGAGAAACTGAAGAATAATTCATAATATTACATCAAAGATACCAGAATTTGTCGTTACAAATTGCATCTAAGTCGATGTCTTAAATCTCTATTTGTAGCAAATGCCGGCAACATTACATGGAAAATGCACCTTATCCAGTTAAATTAAAGGTGGTTTTACAAAATCATATATATTATCGAGCTATAAAGATGCGAGTAAGATTATTTTTATGGTAAATGAATGGTTTAAAGTAATTTTATCTTTATGGTTGATTTCACGGCTTTAGTCGCAAAACCCTTTATAGGAGCATATTCTTGATGGAATTCGCGTTAGCGGCCTTTAAGTATAGTAGTATGTAAATAAAATTTAAGTGGCGAAAATGTTTAAAGTAATAAAAGTTTAGAGATTCAATAATAAAATCCGTTTGTTAGAATAATTTTAGTGATTCAAGATAAGTTCATGTCAAAGAAATTTATTTTAAGTGTATCTAATAATGCTGAGGACCGATAACAAACTTTTATTATAAGCTTTTAAGCTTTTGCTATCAATCGATCGATAGATTGACGATATGTTGGTAACATTATGTGTTGATGTACAACGATATTTGTAGAACTGTAAGAAAAGCTGATATAGCAAGAAATCAACGAAGTGCCCAAAGAATTGGAAGCTTGGCCTAGAAATTTCAAATTTTACAGGTATGTTCTATGTAGAGTAGTATGTGAGCATTAGAAAAGGATATTTAGAAAATCCACCGCGTAGGAAATAGAATAGCGTATATATTTTTAAATTATTATTTCACACTGAGAAAAGTATTATATTTTTAGAAAACGTATAAAAATACCCGCTGCGTTCAAATTTTTATACGTTTTTAAAAAATGTTTAAAGCAAAATAGAGGTTGAACGTTTGTGTGACGTATCCTTGTTTGCAAAGAGAAATGCTTTTCTAAATCAAATTTTACTATTAGTTTGCAAAAGAATTATATTTTAAAAATATCTCAGGGGTTAATTAAATTATAGGACAATACCGTGTGCCAAACCATATTGCATTGAACAAGATGCCAACTAAGTATTTATATGGTAAATACCTACCTAGTACTCTTTTATACATTTTTATATGATGATATTATATTAAGATGTATGAGATGACTTTTTTATGTAAATCTTGTAAAAACGCTTCCTTTTCAGTTTGTTTAATAAATTAAACTTATCGTAGAAATGAGGGTGCCATTAATTTATGAGGCTTGATGGGCCTCAGTTTTTAATTCATAAAACACTTGAGAAACTCGAGCTTATCAGTAGCGAAAATATTAGATACTGGAGTGTCATACTTAGCGAGGTTTAACTTGGATTTTTATTTAAAAACAGTTTAATGTATTTTCAAGGTCTTATATATCTTCATTGTGCAATTTGATATAGCTCTATCCCCATTCGAGAAAAAAACTTATTTTCATTTATTTTCTTTTTCAAGACCAATTGTAGCTTAAAGTCCCGCTATTCCAAATTCAGGCGAAAACATTGAAGAGTCTTGACACTTCTTCTTACTGCCAATATAATATATATATGATAAAGCACGAAGCTGAAAATAAGAATAAAATTGTGGTTTAAAATAATAACGCCTGTATAAAATATATAGCAAATACGTCATAACTTTAATTTATTATTATTTAGTGAGAAGTGATATTTGTATAATATATTATAACAATATATAGCATATTTTCTTATTTGTATATTCTTTAAATTAAATATCATTCAAGTGTACTCGCCGAGTCGTACTCGCGTTGTATGTTGTATGTAAAGTACAACTTTTCACACTTAAACACTTACAAAAACTTATTTTCTTGCATTCACTCATTTTTTTTAAATGAACTATAGATATAAGCTTGTAATATTTTTTTTCTATGATATACATATAAATTTCAAACAGTCTAATATGATGAGCAATCGCAGGGCATCCCCTGTAGTCACTGTCCCTCTTTCCGAGGGGTTACTCTGCTATCTTTTCTTCCTCAGGGGCGAACCACACATGACCATTCTAGGTCGACACCAGAATAAGTTCAATCGAAAAAAAGATAAAAAAGGCGTTAGCCCCCAAGCGGGATATAACAGGGCCTCATTATTCACGTTATTTTAGATTTTCAATTATATAAGAGAAACTTTAATTGAAATACATTAAAAAATTTGTGCATTTTGTTTCATAATGTCCATATTTGGTCGGAAAGTACCATCGTCAACTAAAGCAAGTTATAAAAATATCAATATACGCTTTAAGTAAATTTCCCATAGCATTACGTTATTCTAAATCCGATTACACGGTCTAAAGTCGTTGCCTACGTCCAGAGTAAGCTCCTTAGTGATACTGAATCTGAAAGCACATCCTATAATAGACATGCTTTTAAGACATTTCTTTTAACTCGTACTGGATTTAAAAGTAATCGTTTTTATTTGTTTTTACTTGACTAATATAACATATAAAATACTATGTAATACAATGATATATATATATATATATATAATATTATATATATATATATATATATATATATATATATATATATATATATATATATATATATATATATATATATATGTTTTTTACAAACTATTTTTATACATATATTTTTCATTACATAATAAAAAAGCACTATCTACTTGCGAGCTTTGTTTTAAATGTAACAAAATGACAGAACAGATTGAATAAATACAAATATGTGGTTAAAAGCTTTGCCCAAACCTTTGATGGTGTATAAAAAAGCTTTTCATGTGTTCTGAAGCATAAATGGATATATACTTGTTAATATTGCGGATATATTACACTGTTCTTATTAACTTCACTAATAACAAAAAATGTGGAGTTAAAATTAAGAAAATGGGAGTAAAATTCTTACTGTTTGTATACTATGTTGTACTATACCAGGAAATAAAACAATATATAATTGTATATTAGATATATATGTATATATATATATATATATATATATATATATATATATATATATATATATATATATATATATATATATATATATTACATATATATAATATATATATATATATATATATATATATATAATATATATATTATATATATATATATATATATATATTATATATATATATATATATATATATATATATATATATATATATATATATATATATATATATATATATATATATATATATATATATGATCATCATTTTGATAAAATTATGATTAATAATCATAGCTTTGATATTTTTAATACAATAATGAAAAATACTATGGTTAGTAATCATTCATTAATTAAGTTAAACTAACTAACACTAATACTAATTTAATTATACATCAATGCAAGCATTCTGCATCGAAATATATGAAGTTTCAGTACTCCTTAATTAATTAAATTACATCTATTGTGATGTAAATTATTTATATCTATGGTACTACTGTTTAAAAAAAAATCTATAATTAATTTTTGACTTCATTTAATATTATTATATTTAATAGTAAATATTAATAAAATAAATTTTTCAATAGTATATTGATTTTTAACTCTAATATAATGCTTCATTTACCTTTAAAAATACTTTTTAATTTTTTTTTAGTCTTTAATTGATGTATTCAGAACGAAAATATTCTTTGACTGTAGACTTTTTATGTAAGACATATATTTATATATATAATATTTCAAAAAAATATATTATGACAGATGGAATAATTTCACAATTTATTTTGGGTAAAATTCAACAATGGACACACAGAACGAAGAAAATCTAGATGCTGAATACAAACACTATTTAGAAATTATGAGACCTTATTTAGGTCAGCTCCTGGATCAGAACATAATCGAGATTTGCAATGATTGGATCCAAAAACTTTGCCAATCCGAGAGTAACGAAAAAGTGTTACGAAACAAATATATATTTACTTTGTGCTATCAACTCGCTCGAGGAACTCTGGAAGAGCCTTTTATTTCTAAGCCAAATTTCGATGGATTACCACCTCTACCAAATAATACAAATCGCGATGAATCTTCAACTGAAATGGAATATATTTTAGTTGATTTAGAAAATACTAGAACTTTTTTAAACAACGAAGAAAGCTCCGGGGCCGTCACAAGTATATTATCTAGGAACAGTAATGTAACGAAACCATGTTGTACTGAAGTAAAGAATAATTACAATAAATCAAATATATTAATGTATGATAAAAGCCCGCAAAGTAATTTACTGTTAAACGATCATCAATCAAACAGCGACGAGAATATTTCTCTCGATATAAGCAAAAATTTTCAAAATATGTATCACCAAGCTAGAATAAAAAATCTTATATATAAGATGCGGAACCTAAAACAACAAAATATAGATTTGCGTGACGAATTGATACATTTAAAAGAAAATTCTGTTATGAGGGACGAATGTGATGATTCTTATGAGGACATACTGAAAATTGATGCTGCCACAAGTACGTGCATTCCGTCTGTAGAATGTTTAATGTCTATGAAGTCACTGAAATGTAAACTAGAAGAAGTTCAAGCTTCAAGGAATATGTTAATGGAAAACCTTTCTACTCTAAAGAACACTTTAGATGATTATGATGACATGAAGAAGTTTGAAATCGAAGAAATACAGGCGAAATATAAGTTACAAGTAATGGAGGTTGAGACTAATATAAAACAAGAACTTAAAGTAAAATATGAGCAAAAATTAACAGAAGCTAGAAATCAATACGAAGAATCTCTCAACAAAAAAATAAACGAAATGAAACAAACCATAGAAAGCAAAAATGAAATAATAAATAAGAAAAACGATGAAATTGCTCGATTAAATGATAACAATGAAGAGCTAAAGAATAATTTAGCTCAAATATCGACAACACAAAAAACAGATTTGGATAAATATATAAACACATGTAAAAAATCAAAGAATAAATATTGTAAAGCGTATGAGGAGAAGATATACAATCTAAAGAAGGAGAAACAATTGACAGAGTGCTTCTTACAACTACAACTCATGAAGCAGAGAGCTCAGATCACTAAGGAGATTACTGATGAATATCAAACAGAGCTTACGACGGCGTTGGAAAAACTGGAAAATAAATATAAAGATATAATAGCTAGCGTACAATCAACAGCTGTTCAAAGGAGGTTTTTAGATCAAATGACATTAGGATCCTTGATACAGACTATATGCGGTATTCGTAAAGTAAATATTAATAATAATAATAATAATGATAATGATAAACATGAACAAAATCATTTGATTCATGATCAATTTCCTCAAGAAGTGAAGAAGAACAAAGTTGTCTTTCCAGGTGCAGCACAAGAGAATACGGTTGGCAGTGTTATAGTTGGCAAAGATAGCTCGGAGCTGACAAAATATTATACAGATAACGAAAAAATTATAGAACTCATTGAAAAATCCCATATACCTCAAAGGGATTTGAGTGATGCGTGACTTGACAACTGTGACTTGTAATGTATGATTAGTAACAAAATTGTTAGTAATAATAGTTGTTAGTATTAATAAATATAAAAATGTAGGTATGTATGTTTTAAAGCCGAATAAATATGTTTTTATTGAATTATTAGTTATTGGGCCAACAAATGCCTATCTGCTGTATAATCTGCCGTACCGTGTGAATGTGATCTATGGTACTGTACCCTCTACGAAATCCAGCCTGCTCAGCGGGCTGGAATTCATCAAGTCTACGCACAAGACGAATCATGATGACCCTAGAAAACAGCTTATAGATATGGCTCAAGAGGGAAATAGGTCGGTAGTTTTTCAATAGTCTTATCTCCTTATCTCCAATAATAATCTTGTCTCCTTTTTTGAGAAACAAGATCACAATACTTTTGCTCCACACCTTTAGAGTTCTCCCCGAAAACAAGATGGAATTGAATATACTTCGGCGACATACAAGTATAGGTTTTCCGCCAGCCTAAAGTAGCTCCGTAATTATGCCGTCCTCTCCGGATGCTTTTCCATTTTTAAGCTGCCCAAAGGCCACTAAAATTGCGTCTTGGCCCACTTCTGGTAAGTCCTCTGAGAAGTGGCGGGATAAAGCAGCTCTGAGATCTCTCGAATCATACCTGGGACAGAACGTCTCTGAGGTATAAAGTTTGCCGTAGAAATCCTCAACTTCCGCAAGAATGTCCGGTTTAGAGGCGACTAGTCTTCCATTGGTAGTGGTCAGCTACATCAGATGGTTTCGACCGAGGTTTTGTACGAAGACTTTTGACCCCCGTTTTTGCTCAATCGCTTCTTTTATAGAGCGGGTATTGGAGCTTCGGAGGTCCCGTCTTCGAATTTTTTTATTTAAATCTGACATATTATCAGTTCGATTTACACGCCTGTATAAGCCGTAGAGTCTCCCCCGAAAGTTTGGATCTCTTGCCGGAATTTTGCGTCTGGTAGAATTTAGTCCCCTCATCCCGAAGAACTCTCACTACTTGTTCGAGTTTATGGTCAATCTTCGTCGTCGCTCGTTCGTGGTTTCAAAGACAGCAAATCGGTTCTCCAATTTTAACTAGAACGTTTCAGATCCAGCAACAGTTTGTAGCAGATTTGGTCGGAGTGTAGACTTCATGAGACGGAGACGCTCGAGCTAGTAGTGAATATTTAGAGTACAAGGTGGTGATCACTTCCGGTGTTGAACCTAGAGATCACGGAGACGTCCCTAAATATTCGTCTCTTGTCTGCTATAATAAAGTCTATCTCATTTCGTGTCACAGCGTCAGGGCTTTGCCACGTCCACTTCTGTTTTGGTTGTTTTTTAAAGAACGAATTGATTAAAAATAGCCCCTCCTTCTCCAGGAAATTGACGAGCATGTGACCTATGACCTATGACTCCTGCTTCCAAACCCGTATAGTCCTAGTACCGATTCACTGTTAATTTGTACTCCCACTTTGGCGTTAAAATCCCCCATGACAACGTTGAAGTGGGCCTTGTAGGTGGTATGCAAGGCCTTGGAAATATCTTCATATATTTCTTCAACTTCATTATCTAAGTGAGAAAAAGTCGGTACATAAACTTGAATTACCTTGAGATTATATCTCTTAGTAAGTCTAATCACAGGGTACGCTACCCTAGTCGACACTACACTTGACATTTCTATAATGTTGTCAGAGAGGGTCTTGTGCACCAAAAACCCGACACCGCCTTGGGATGGTTGGTCTTCTTCTCTGAAGTACATAAGATGGCCTAGACTCTAAAGTTATGGCATTCTCCTCCTCTCGTCGGATTGCACATAACCCCAAGATGTGCCATTTTATTTTGGTCAGCTCTACTTCCAGCTGCGCTAAATGTCCGTCAAGTCGTACTGTGCGTCCGTTATACGTAGCCAGAGTCAGTTGGTGTTAGCGGCCTATCGTAGCCCGGGGATTCTTAGCACCCCCTGCCCTGCCGTTACCATAACCGCCACCTCGGGGCGACCGGGAACTGGGGGCCGTTGCGTGTGGTTGTACTGTGCCATTTAGGATGTTGCCCGTAATCACCACGCTGGGCATGCGTGTTGGTGATCGCAGGACGTAGTTTTTTGTACCGGTGACGCTGCTGCCCGTCATCGATCTATATTTAACTACGCCTAGAAATATCCTTAACCCAATAATGCACTGTTACCTAATAATCTAATAAAATATAACATTCAAAGCCTGATTAATTTCTATTTCTATGAGGATTACAGCCATACAAGAGGCTAAGCTGTGACAAATATGTCTGCAAGCTATTAATAAATCATTCTTATCTGAAGACATTACAAAGAAGCGCGCACACTATTGTGCGCTAATAAAGTTGTTTATCTTTTGTTTTAATGTCGGAAACATTCCTTAGTATGTTATTGTTCCAATATATATATATATATATATATATATATATATATATATATATATATATATATATATATATATATATATATATATATATATATATATATATTATAAATAAAATTGGAGTGTCGGTTTGTAATATTAACATAACCCCTTTTTACTACATGCTGCTGAATTAACATTTTTACAATTTATGTCTGTCTGTCTGTCTGTTTGTTTCGCCTTATCTCTAAAACGACTGGAACGATTTTAACGGGACTTTCTCTAGCAGGTAGCTGAAGTAATAAGTAATAACTTAGGCTAGAAAGTTATTTATAACATATCGAATCGAACGTAATTCAGCTTACGTAAACGGCGAACTCGTACTATTAGTCATAATATATCACAATCTATTTATACGAGCACGGATCATATTTAAACCTATTCTCAATACTAAACTTCATTCCAAGATATATTCGCCTTAGTTTTGCATAATAAAGCGATTTGTTAGTTAGTAGTGTCCGGAACCCTTAAATTTGCTCCCATTTCACGTCGGATCACTAATCCGTGCTAATGTCCCGATTTGCATACAAATGATTCTTAGTTCATAGATAAATTAATGAAGATTTTTTCATATTCTGGTAATAAAAAACTCTAGAAAGCTCCACTAAAATAATGCATTCATTTTTTAAGGGACTTCTATATGAGGAGGCTATTAGTTTGTATGTAGTTACATACTACTACAAATTTTCATATTATTGAATTTCTCAGAAAGTTCAAATCAATAGTTTAAAACATTTTATTCTGTATTACTTTAAGAGCCTTTTTTGTCAAAAGCATCAAAATCCGTTTTGTAGCTTTTGAGTGAGATAATCTACACATTCTGTTAGTACATGATAAGTTTAAATAAATCTAGAACTTACTGTATACTTTTTACTATTTATTGTGATTAAATATTTGAAATTTATGAACTCTAATTGAAGTCCAGTCAAAGTGTGTATATAATATATCTAATAATTTATCAGTTCTAATCTTATAGATTAATTTATATATTTATATGACAATATCGCGTTTTTTACTCACATTCCGGCGTTGAATACTGAAAACCCCTCAAAAGCTCATCAGCCATTTTCCAGTTCCATCTTCAGGACTTCGACATGAGGAGAAACTAAGTTAAAACTCAATAGGATTCTAACGATCTCAAATTATATAGTTTTATATATAGACATAGGAGTTGTGGGTATATATTATACCGATACCTGGAGTGGGTACGAATATATATATACCTATATCTGCTTTGGCATAAGGGGCGGCGTTGAGTTCCACCACCAGTTTAATATGCCGCGTCTCCTATTTGGACGGAAAGCGGAGAATAGAGAGTCTTCTCCTTATCTTGCTTTAAAACGTGGATATGGAAATACCACTTAAAATACCAAGTGTTAACAAATTAAACTATGTTGTGAGTAAATCTCAATTCTGTCTCGGATAAGCTTTAAGAATTACCTTTTTTAATCACATTAATGGCTTCAGATATGAAACATCTAATTTTTATTTTCTGTCACATAATTTTACTTTATATAGACTATTTACAGTAAGTTGGTATATTTTTTCAGTACTAATATTTAGTTTGCGGCTCCACATATAACGTTATTAACCGTTTTAACGGGTGTGCTTAATAGAATATGTTTGCTTTAAATACTATTTAATATCTATATAATATGCATGTATGATTCATAAAAAACTTAGTGAAAACCGCATTCAAATCACTCGCATAATTTGAAAAAAGCCACTGTGACTTGCAATTTATACACCTGTAAAAAAATTTATTATTTACGCTTTTAATATTTTATCGGGCGAGGTTCAAACATATTGTTAAGATATTCTACTGTCTTCTTTTTTTATTGCTAAAGTTCAATTCATTTTTTTTAATAAACATCATAAGTATATAACTAACCGAGGACCGTCGTGGCGCAGAGGAATAGCCTCTGCCTGTAAACGTGATGGTTTGTGGGTTCGATTCCCACTCGGGGAGAATGAATGATTTTCATTTTCTTCGCTTTGGTAACTAGGCAAAGCGCGGCGTTGAGTTCCGCAACTCAAGACGCAATGCCTCAAAAAGGCGGGAAGCGGGGAACGGAGTGTCTTAACACTAGGTTCCTACGGTTTCCTCTGCCTACCCTGCCATGTGCGGGACACAGTGTGAAGCTAATTTAATTTAATTTCATTTTACTAACTCTGCCACAGACGCCTTGGCCTTGACAAGGCCTATACGTGGTACCACCTACCTAACATTTTTCTCTTGGAAACATATACAATAGTAATTTGCTTTTGAGCTTTGCACACTGTGAGACCTACATTCCAAGCTTATATAGCTTCTAGGTTAATTAAAGGTTACACAGCGTGGTCAGCCTAGTAAACTTAGGTAGCATGCAAATATCTGGACAGTTAATACATATGTACATGTATATCTATGTCAATATATAAACAACTATTGTTCTATATTAGCTTTTTATATGGCAATTTTTTAGCTAGATAGATAATACATAAGTATAATATCGATAAAAATGTGAAGTGATAATTCAATAATTTTTTATTTTATAGAAGATAAATCTTAATCATATCTCATCTTAAATCTAAATAATATTAATGGGCGCCTTGTTAATTTGAAGAGCAATATTCTAGAGTGACGGGATTGCTTATAGGTACTACAACGTGACAGTTAATTTAAACTATGTACATATTATTAAGTAAATATTATAAAAGGAAATTTACGTTGAGTTTTTTTTATAGCTGCACGCTGTATCCCAGTTGGTTCCCCACTTTCCTACATTTGAGACATTTTGAATTGAGTGGCTGGACTCGACGCCGCGCTTTATTTTGTTACCAGAGTGAAAAAAATTTAATAGTCCTCAATTGGGAATCGAACCCACAACCCCACAACCGTCGTATATACATTGTGATGCTTTACCGCGAAACCACGATGAAGACTCGTGTTTAACTAAATTTCTCCACTTATTATAAATAGTAATATATAAAATAAATATATTTTGATTTTCTCTTATAGTTATTCAAACCGTGCCTTGAATTTCTTCAAATAACACGCGATGTTGTTCATCTGTCGAAAGTAAAGAACGGTATGTTTTAAAAGCTACCACCGGAGTCTGGTTTTTTAAACGACTTTTATTTCCGTCTTTAGGTATGGATAAGTAAGCTATCTAGAGTAGCGGAATCCATATTGATTTCCGGCGGAAAGCGAACAAAAGAGTGTCTTAAGATTCCCTGTTTCAAATTTCGTGCAAAATCTTAGAAATTCAAATTTCATATAAAACATAAAAAAATTCAAAACATTACTTTCATTCCAAAAACGCCATTACAGTCCGAGGCTGCGCCACTGTCCCACGACGGTCCCTTGAAGCATTTAAAAAATCAAACTTCTCAGTCAACGCAAAAAGATATGGCCGTTTATGCTTGCATATTGTATAATGTTCACAGCGTAATGAAAACTTATAGAGGTACTCTCGATTAACCAAAAATGAGGACTTGCAGTCGAAATTACAAAATATTACAAAAATTAAAAATTTATAGATAAGTATATTATAAATATATTGAGGACCGTCGTGGCGCAGAGACTTAACCTTTGCCTGTAAACGCAACGGTCTGTGAGTTCGATTCCCACTCGGGGAGAATTAATGATTTTCATTTTCTTCGCTCTGGTAACAAAGCAAAGCGCGGCGTTGAGTTCCGCCACTCAACACGCAATGCCTCAAAAAGCAGAAAGCGGGGAATGGAGTGTCTTAACACTAGGCTCCTACGGTCCCCTCTGCCTACCCTGCCATGTGCGGGATACAGCGTGAAGCTAATTTAATTTTTACAGATAAGTATTTCACAGAAAAAAGATGTTACCTAATTACGCACTTATCCGGAATTTCTCACAAACATAGTTACGAATTTTAAATGAACTTTTATAATCAGTGTCCCGAAACTAGACCGCACTCCTAATGTCAATTAAATATGAGTAACTACTTTGTTATTAAGACCTTGATTCAGTTTAAATCCAATAATTGAATCACAATATTTTGTAAATAACTACATTTTAACGACGAAATAATTGTTACACTAGGTACTTTAATCCCCTTGAGTAATGAGAAATTTGATTAATTTCGTCTCCAAATCTACACAAATTGGTTAGTGAAAAATGGTTTTATCAATATATATATTTTATAAATATGATAAAGGAATAATTTCATTTTTACCATAAAAAGCACATAATATGATCAATCATCAGGTCATGTCATTATGGCAACTTTTTCCTCCTCACCTACACTTAGTTGGCACCAGACCAGCATCACCTGGTCACTTAACTGCAACAGCAAAATTTCTGCCAACTGACATCCAAGTGCATTAGCCTAATTTCTTTTGAAATAAAAAAAAAATTATTACATTAAAAATGCCATCGCTGGTAGTAAAATCAAATCTTGTTATTTTTTTATAAACTTTTCCATTCATTAATTTACTATCCATTCTTATATGTTTTTTACGAATTTTGTAAGTAAAGGCGTACAGGCATCAGTAATCTTGAAGAGAAACCAGTTAAATACCACCAGTTAAAATAAAATTAAACCAGTTAAATACTTCCATATTGCTTCGCCATTTTCAGCCAGAAGTCATAACCTAGGAACTTATTCGTAGCTAAATTTATATATATTTACCTATACGCTTTGTAGCCTGCAAAGCCACCCATGCCTTCGTTTACTTAACACCAGCTCTATAGACAATTTAATCTTAAATTGTTAACAATATTCTGTTTGTAGAATGCCTACCTGAGACCAACGTTATTTTTTACGTCCTGTTTTATTTCGTTTGGACCGTTGACGAAGTGTCGAGGCCATTACTCGACCCCTCGCAATCATCGCGGATCATAGAACAAATGGGAAAGATCAGAAGGGTTAAGATTGGTATGTTTATTACTGCCATTTAAATATTTTAAGTTTAATTTTCAGCTCTGGCAAGGTCCTGGCACTAGACTGAAATAAGAAACTAAAATATAATATGTCGCATCTATACATATATTTATGGAACAACTGCTTAATCTTTATACAATTGGAATTCAAACTATAATCTGAAACTGCGTAATTATGATAATATACACTATATCTGATTTGTTTTTTATAACAAAGACCAACTATCGTTCGGATCAGCTAGATGACAAGTGACCAAGGCTAGCTACAGGTGCTACAGGTGTTCTGGGGTACAGGTGCTTCTGATCGTACATTGAAGCACCTGTACACCAGACCACCTGTAGCACACAGGTGTATTGCTAGACTTTAATGTAAATATTGCAGAGTTGTCAAGCCATTTCGATCGCCACATGTCACAAACTTCATCTATCTTCAATATTAATATAATAAATATTAAAATTTCACCCAATGGAATTTGAACTTACTACGATCAAACAAATGTCGACTATACTACTACGGTATTAATACGAAATAACCTTTAAAAAGGTTAGTTTATTGTCCTTCCAATGTTTTATACTAGCGCATAATCTTTATAAAACGGGATAAGGGGAGACGAGGCCTTTCCGCGGCATTTGATGACTAAAATTGGCTCAGATTGCTTAACCTTGTATCTTATTCTGTGGGGAGAACTACTGTGGGTATAAGTTTATATGCCTAAGAGAAAAAAAATGAAATAAATATATGTAACATTATGTTATTTAATATAAAGTACATATAAAAAATAGTTTATTCACTAACTTTAATCGTGGCGCAGAGGTACAGCCTCTGCCTGTAAACGCGACGGTTTGTGGGTTTGACTCCCAATCGGGGAGAATTAATTATTTCCATTTTCTTAGCTCCGGCAACAAGGCAAAAGCGCGGCGTTGAGTTCCGCCACTCAACACGCAATACCTCGAATGGCGGAAAGTAGGTTCCTTCAACCTATGGTCCCCTTTGCCTACACTACTATGTGCGGGATGCAGTGTGAAGCTAAATAAATAAATAATAATAAATACTAAACTTTAAATTTTTTTACGTAGATACTGAAGCATAATTCAGAATATGCCTGTATTTTGTACCTATATATAATGGCTGTCATTTCAATTTCCACTCAAGGGAATGGTTACTACTCTTAACCTGTCACGCCTCTAGTATTAGGGAAATGTGTGGAACTGAGTTGCTTGAACATGTCTTTTCTTAATGAACTAAATTCCAGGTAATATAACATAACATAACACATCAAAAAAGTCTTTAGTACATACTTTAAAAAAAAAGAAAAACATATATTATACACTGTACAAAGCATTTTTTCAATTTAACAAAGGCGGCCTTTATACCTACACAAAGAGAACGGGCATTATGCGTGTGCGCGTGCAAATCAATAAAAAAGAAAATAAGACTACTTCGTTATTAATGACATGAACACACATACATATATATATATATATATATATATATATATATATATATATATATATATATATATATATATATATATATATATATATATATATATATATATATATATATATATATATATATATATATAAAAGTAATATTATACATGAAATAAAAATGTATATATATTATTATACTCTTAATAAAACTTGTTTTTAATAAGCACAAAAAGCTAACTTAGTTCATAAATTTGATAACTCGGATATGTTTTAAACGATATATACCCAATTAGGCTGGTTAAAAAAAATGTGACAGTGTTTGATACTGGGTGGATTGGTTCACAACTCTCTCCCTAAGTTACCACAAATGGCGGCGTTCACTTCTGTCACTAAACACGCAATGGCTCGAATTAAATTAGAAAGCGGAAAATAGAGTGAAGACTTGTTCCTCTCCGCTTTATGCAAAATTAAGCTCGAAACTGAAAAAATAAAATATTTGGCCATGAAATAACAGTAATGAAAAATTGGCAATTAACTTTTTGTCAGACGTTGACCGCTACGAGTTCTTCGTGAACTCTCTGACCTCTGCCTCTAGTCGCATAAAGTTACAAGAATTATTTAATATAAATCATCTAATAACAAAATCTGTTTTAAAAGTAAATAAATTCAAGAGGCCGTCGTGGCGTAGTTCAACCGTATCTTACTGAAGACGATAATTGTGGTTTCCATATCATATCGAGGGAATACTTATATTTTTAAAACACGTAGTGTTGGTGTTCTCTTTCGAAAGGTCTTAAGACTAGCCTCCCTCTGCAAGCTTTGTTAGAAAAACGTATCTATATATACTATCTATATAAATATTATGTAATTATAAGTAATGTGCTAACGAATATTATAAGTATAATATAATACTGAATGAACAAACTAAAACTATCCCTTATCAACTCATATATACGTATATAAATATACATATGTATATATATATATATATATATATATATATATATATATATATATATATATATATATATATATATATATATATATATATATATATATATATATATATATATATATATATATACTATATATATACATAATATATATATATATATATAATATATATATATATATATATATATATATATATATATATATATATATATATATATATATATATATATATATATATGTATATAAATATATATATATATATATATATATATATATATATATATATATATATATATATATATATATTATATATATATATAATATATATATATATATATATACGTATATAAATATACATATGTATATAAAATAGGTGTCATGTACGTATGTTTGTATAGATACTAGATAGAATAAGTTAGCAACATTTTTGTGTAATATAAATCGTCGTGTATTTTTTGTTGGCATTTTCCTTATAACCGCAATAAGCTTTCACGATTGCTTTCTCTTGAGTCACAAGCAGAGTTTTGTTTCTCAATAAAAAAGTAAGTATATCTATCGATCGAGACCCTCGTAGTACAGTAGTACAGCGATTAAAGTTTACACGGAGGTTGTCAATTCAATCTGAACGCGCTGCATTTAATACCTACTGATAATGGAGTGTCTTGACACTAAAATCTTAGCGCAAACATTTAGCAGGATAAAGAAAGTAAAGTGTGAGAGAAGAGGAAGGAGGGGAAGAAAGAGAGAGGCAGTAAATATAAAATATCTTCATATAAATTGAAAATTTTACCTGTAATTTCAATTTTTTTTTACTTCTACATCATCTAGTACATACGCAAAAAATATAAATAACAATTTAAATTACAGATTTATAGCAGTATCAATGGCGTGTGGCATAAAAAAGTGTAATCATTCAATATGTGCGCTCGCCGCCTGATTGGGGAGACAGGGGATATGTTAGTAAAGGTGAAACTTATGTTTAATGAAAGATATATGAGAATATAATGCGAAAATTGGTTAAAATTGGGACATATTTTAAACAAAATATAATTTTTATTGCATTTTACTTGGGCTAGAGTTCTAAATTTTGAACAATAAAAAAGATTTCCATACTGTTTTTTAAAGAGAATTGGAAAACAAATAATTCAGTTTTGTATAACATTCATATATAATATTAAGATTCAAAAGAAATCAAGATTTAATTTTTTTTTATTTCAAACAAGACGCGAGAACAAGGACTAACGCGTTAGTCAAAATTGTAGTATGTGATATTAATATCAATAAGTTTCATCTACGCTTTAAAAACAATATGTATATACAATAATATAATTGCTATATTTTGGCTGCCACACAAACATGTATAGTAATACTATTATATATATATATATATATATATATATATATATATATATATATATATATATATATATATATATATATATACATATACTATGGATCTCTTTCTTACATTTATTCTATAATTAAGTAATGTCATCTCTATGATAACGTAAACAAACTCCTTCGTGTATTCTGCATTCAACGTGACATTGGCGAAGAGAATTGTGCTAAACATACAGAAGAGTATACCATTATACACTTAATACCAATTTTTTTTAATTGCATGCTTTATTTTCTCTTACCAGAGCGTGGAAATGGACATGGAACATTCCACCGAGTCAGGATCAACCCACCATCCATGTCACCTAAGTCTCCCCGCTGGTCTTCATGAACCCCACCTGTTGAGTTTGTTTACATCGTTCCTGCCGAAGAATTTTCTAGATCAAACCTAGATAATATGCACAGTATTTTAGTCCTTATAACCGAACGCTTGAAATAATTTTCCCTTGCAACTTTCTTGAAAGTACTGGTTTGTTTCGAAACATTAATGCTTTCTGGAAAGTGATGGACGTAACAGTATAGATAGTTTTAAATGATTTAGACTTTTGGCTTCAGATATAGAGTTCAAAATTGCTTATAATATGGAGCGTGTATTATTAGCTAGAGGTTTCTGATTTAACGCAATAGAGTACTGATTGCAAAAAAAACAGTGTTTAGTTTTTGAAGCATTTATTCTTTCTATGCACTTGGCAGAGACATACATACTATTTCAAAAGTGCAGTTTAAATTAAAAGTCAAAGTGATTTTTTTCTTTGATATTTTTAACATTAAATTCTAGTAAGTAAGTGCTAAATAAATTCTGTTAATTTTAAGAAAAGTTTTTAAAGATAATATTAATATTATATAATAAACTACTAGATTGCAAACTGTGTGTACGATTATACACGGTTTCAATTCTCGCTTAGTGTTCTTCTATATGCCCAAAGGCGCCATATATGCAAAATTTCAGCTTTCCACGATATTGATAGACTATCGTGGAAAGCTGAAATTTTGAGCTTTATAAATAAAGGTTAAAGAAATTGGGCCCCCGTGGTTTGATTTCCACTAGAAGATAATTAATGAATTATTTTTATTGTCCTCGCTCTGGTAACAAGACTAAGCGTGACGTTGAGTTCCGCCACCCAACGTACAATGTGGAAAGCGGGCAACGGACTGTATAAAACTAGGTTCCTCTGCCTACCCTGCTGCATGCGTGATACAGCGTGACGCGAATAAAAACTCTATAAGAAGTTATATACCAAAACAAAAATAGCAACAAATCTTTTTCAAAAGCCCATTTTAAGTCTTTATTAAAATTATAGAATGAGAAGTTTCTAGACATTTGAACCTACTATTTCCACCGTTCCAGCTAAGTCTAGCACATTTCTTCACAGACTCTTTCGAACAAGGAACATGGAAATGATTTGTCAATTAAATTGAACCGAATGCGGCAGTATATCACCGTAACGGTCACCCATTTGTTAATTGGCCGGAATCATAATTGCTTAACCTGTATACAAGTAATTAATTGCAATAGTGTTTGCATGTTACACGTTTTGAACATGTATAATATCTCTGTTTTAACGACATGTACATGCACATGTACATGTTGAAGTGATATATTACTGTATCGTTATAATTTTTACGTTTTATGTTAGCCTATAGCAATTACAGGTTCACTTATATGTATGTATGTTGGGTGGCAGAACTTTTTATTCCTTATCGTCTCTAGTATATTATATAAATTATAAATACAATAAAGACTATATTTTTTTTCTTTTCTTTATGTATATGAGTACACAACAACTCAAGTATGAGAGTGACATAGTTCTCCGCTTTCCACCTGTCTACTAAACTACAAAATTGAATGTGATTTGCGATTTACAGCTGTATATATGCAATATTGAAGAAATTATGTAAAAAATATATAATAAAAAACTTTGAATGGAAATAAGTTAATTTTGTTTGACATACATGATATACTTAGTAGCCAAAGTAACTCAGGTATATTGCATTTCTCCATAAACGAACTTTGCGATACAAAAAGATTTTTAATTTAAAACCATTAGTTCCTGAGATAAAGGCATTTAACCAAACAAGCTCTTCACCTTTATAATAATATTTGTATAGAATTGCATTAAAACCTATTTTTATCATTTAAAATTAATATAATACAAGCAAAGTAATGTACAGATACTAATATAAACGAACATTTAACTTAACTTTCCAATCGCTCAGCCGCTTTCTTTTTCTTTCAAAGTCATTATTTCAGTCATTATTGAATTTGGGACACCATCTATAGAACGTATATAATACCTTTTTAGTAAACAGCTATTAAAATACGAGTGATGGAGCCCAATATTACTCTAAAATTAAAGGTCATTTTGTAGTATAAGTTTTAATCCAATTAGAAAAATCTACCTTAATAATCCTTAAAAAAAACCGACAGACAGACAGAAAAACGTATTTCAAGCTTAATTGTTTTATATAATTGCTATAAACGCATGCGTAAATGGCTCAGATGGAGAACATGAGAGAAAATGTATTAAAATTATGACCCATATATAATATATATGCAAAAGAAAAAGAAATCATGACAACAGCCTCTTCAATAAATTAAACAAAAGAAGAATAGCGATGTTTACTTACTTAATATTTTTTACTATTATAAATGCAAAAAATCACAAAAAAGTGGAGGAGTAGGAGAAATTTGTCTATAATTTAGACTTTTTTTTATTACATACTAGTATTTCTGTATGTATAAATTAATACTTGTTCGGATCTGATGACAATATAATACATGAACCTGCTAGGAAAGCCAGTTTGTTATGTGAGTTTAATAGTATTTTATTTACAGATATTTTTAGTATTTTAATTTATCTTTTTACACCTGTGTAAACGTGTAAACGCATTTGCTTTTAAAATTGTACTAAATTTACGTATAACTATATGATAAATACGTAAAATTTGTCAGAGCTTTCCAAACCAAGCAGTAGTAGAATAGTTTTAAAAGCTTTTCGTAATATGAATAAAAGCACCATAATGTATGAATTATTTCGTTATTCTAAGGTTTATGTAGCAGAGCTTTAACCAATTGTTCCGCTAGACTATCATTTAGTTTATTTTATCCTTGTTGGATGTTGAACAACAATATTTGAATTGACAATTTTATATATGACAGATTATGACTTTTTTCTTAGATATAGGTTGAAAATAACAATTTAAAGCGATTTTAATCGATACGAAAATCTTTCAAAACTTACTATCTATGTACATGGTCAATTTTTATATATTAAGCGTATGTCATATGATTATTGTTTTATTTTGTATTTAAATACCTTCCTAAACTTATTCTTTATAAGTTGTTCATGTAAAAAAATTAGGTATTGGATTATTGTCCGGATATATATATATATATATATATATATATATATATATATATATATATATATATATATATATATATATATATATATATATATATATATATATATATATATATAGTCCTTGCTTTCTTTCCTGCTAAAATACTGCATCCCATATGTATCAAGCTGTTGATTTATCTGATCGAAAAATCTCCGTTAATTTAACTATAGGAAAAACAAACAAAATCAATATAATATACATTATAATGTTATTCAGAAAATTCAAAATACAAATTAAGATGTGTAAATGACCCACAAAGCTGTAATGACGCTGCTAACGGTACACGCACACAATAACATTTTTACATGAATGCGTCTTTGTATATCAGTGTGTGTAGATAATCCCAACGCATGAGTTGCGAAACTTTGGTATACAGTTTTAACATATTTCGATAAAATTATTTAATTATAAGTTTATTTATTATTTATACAACAAAAAAAATAGCTCGGTCAAATACGTTTTGTGTGTGTATATAAAGATAAACTTTCTATAGAAAACAAAACTATAATAATATACTGTATACTTACTATATACTATATAATGAATACTTTCTTTGTCTAACATTCTTCTAGAAAAAAAATCAAAACAAACATATAACAACGAGTTTAACGCACCAACATAACCCACTTGCCATGAGTCAGTTGTGACTCAACAGTTTCACTTTCAAACGGTAGACGACGCCTGCCTGCACTTATCATCAATGGAACTAGACTCACGTTCGAGAACGATCGCTGAGGCTATATAAGCGAGGCAACAGCGCGGAGCCGCCAATGTAACATACTCACGCGACACAAAATGTACAAATACGTATTAATATTCGCTCTTTTAAATCTTGCCATCTGCGAGGAGAGATCGCATAAAACACATTATGTTGATCCATTCGCTTTGATTGATAAGCACTTGTCACATTCCCTCACATATCATTATTTATGGCCTTGGGGACAACTGGTAAAAGCGGCAGCCGCTTTGGACTTAGAAGAAAGCTTGGAGGATCCAGAAATTATATCGGATTCGGAGAAATACCAAATCAATTTGAATGTGAGACGATTCAAGCCTGATGAACTCAAGATCAAAGTAAAGAACCGGTACATCATTGTGGAGGGAAGACATAAAGTGGACAGTGACAGCAAATTTATGGCAAACCACTTCGCGCAGCGTTTTGTTTTACCACCGGGAACCAAACAGGAGGAGGTCAAGGCTGTGTTAAATGAAAAGGGTATTTTGGTCATCTCAGCGCCGAAACACGAACTCCCACCACCGATTCCAGAACGAGAAGTTCCAATCGAAGTTATTCTGCCTGAGAAGAAAGTTGAGGAACCTACAGAAAAAGTAGAAGTTAAAGAACAAACGTCGTCCGTTGCTCCCGTGGAACAGATCGAAACAGAAGCCACGACACACGTTGGTAAAATAAGAAAGAAAGATTTGAAGACGACCACAAAAACTGCAAAAGACAATGAAGTTACCAAAGGTGTGGATGGAAACGGACTCGACTATGCCCTAATTGAGGCCGAGGAATGATTTTATAAGATTTTGTGACAAAGACTGAATAAGCTTTAAAGTGAGTGATTATTATTGTTTGTTCGAAATAAACAAGTTATTTATTAAAGAAATTCTTTTATTTCCTTTTGTATTATAAGAAAAAGCTTTCAGTGCGAAGCTTTATTAATTTAGATTTTTACAAAAAGTAATTATTACAAATAATTTTAGAAACGGAAAATCTATTTTCTTTCATCTTATTATATACAAAAATAAGCTTCAAAGTAAAATCATGTAATATTTGACATTCAGCTAGAGTTATTCCCCAAATTTATAAAGTACTGACTACATCACACCAAGCAAATTGTGTACAAATATTCGTGTTTCCAGACCAAATAAAACGCAAACAGCGGTCTAACAATATTTACTTAACGTTTGCAAGATTTTGTGTGTAGTACAAAGCCTACTCGAGGTTTGGGTTCAAATTTCACTTTAAACAATATTTACGTATATGTTTTCCTACACAAAATTAAGCAATTGTGGCGCAGTGGGTTAAAACCTCGTGGGACTGGGACGATGGTTGTGGGTTTGATTCCCATTCTGGGATACGAATTATTTTCATTTCCTCACTTTGCCTCGATTTCTAAGACCAAATGTAGTATATTGTATATTTATGTACATATATATAAAATGTCCCGCCAAGTTTCTTGCGCCGGTTCTCAGGTCTGAGGCATTAACTTTAGTAAACCGGTGGTAATGTTTTTGACGTTCAACAAAATAAGTCTACAAGATTCTTACTTTGAATAAAATTATTTAAATATGAATAAATATTTTGACACTCTACTCTCTGATGTAGTGATTCGATCTGATTTCATAAAATATAGCTTTGGATTTAATTTTTTCTTAACAATAAAACTATCTTGAGCTTAAAGTAGAAAGTGTAATAATAAAGATAAAGTGTAATTAATAATTTAAAAAAAGCCATAATCAAGACATCGAGCCGCATTGATCTCAAACGAGTCTCTTGGTTTGACATTAAGTTCTGTCTGGTTGTTCTCTTATACGGAAAAATAATACATATGTGTAATAATATATGTGTGTGTAATAATATATATGTGTGTGTGTGTGTATTTTTGTTTTTGTTTTTTTTTTATTATGTCTACTTATTTCGCCAAGTGGGAATCGAACCCAAATTTACAGTCAGAAGATGAGCCTCTGAGCTACGACGACCTCTAGTATCAATGAAATGTCAAAACCTTTAAGCACTAAAGTCAAAGGAGTAGAAACGTATTTATCGCTTACAGTTTACTCAATAGTCAGTCTGACAAGAAGTTTCTTAATACTTGCTCCAAAATAAAAATAAGAGTCGAGTTGTATAACAATTGCTTGGAGAGAGCTTTATTCCTTTTATATTACTTTCTAGTGTAAGCACGGTCAGACGACGAGGAAATCTGGGTCACCGAAATTGTCTTGGTGCACTAACAATTGTAAAAGTCTTTTATCTATCAGTTAAGTGTAGACATGTAGACATAAAGCTAGCTAAATGCTTTTATAAAAGCTGTAAGAACTTGAATGGAGCGGGATTCGAACCCGCACTTTCTTCGAGACCGTCTACGATGGAGTAGTATTTATCCTAGACGCCATTCAAAGAGGAGCTTTAGACGAGGTTTAATTTCTATTACGTTTACCTTAAATTGTTAAATTCTAAAATATTATATATATATATATATATATATATATATATATATATATATATATATATATATATATATATATATATATATATATATATATATATATATATATATATATATATATATATATATATATATATATATATATATATATATATATATATATATATATATAGTATGCGCATTTACGTATTTCATGATTATAGGTATACCGCTGACGAAATATTTTAATTTTCATTAATTTTTGTTATAGCGGCAACGGAAATACATAATTTGTGAAAATTTCCGCTTTCTAACTATCACGGTTTATGAGATACAACCTGGTAACAGACAGGCTTAGGAATAGGGTCCCGTTTTTACCTTTTAGGCACAGAACCCTAAAAGTTATTTATTCCCTCGAGTAGGGGTCGAATCCACGATCATCAAGTTTATAGACCATTGAGGTCCCACTCCGCCACTATGGCCCCAAAACAAATAATCATATATAATAAGTAATAACAAATTAACATAAAATTTTAAGTTAATATCGCAAAATGTAGAGGAAACTTAGTCTTTCTCTTCAGAAAGTATTATTGTAGTTATTTTCATCTGGTAATTCCTTATATTACAGCTTACGCTTACAGCTTAATTGAATAAGATTCTATATTTTAAATCATGTAATACAGTCATAGGTAGGCAAAGGTAACCTAGGCTAGGCTAGGCTAGGCAACGGGCCTATTAACAGCTTAAATTCTAATTGACAAGAGATATGAAAATAGCTCATTTCTTCGAACGGGAATCGAACTCACAACAATTGCGTTTACAGTCAAATGCCGTACAAGTGCGCAACGAAAGCATCAATGACTTAAAAAAGTATTATATAATAATATATATTATATATATATATTCTATATATATTCCTTTTTTAAATAAATTATAGCACATTCCTTATTAAGAGTAGACTACCTAGCTTTAAGGTTAGTAGAGTATTATGACACTGTTAGCGAAAAAATACTTTACGTGTAAAATAATAAGCCATAGTAAAATAGTTACGTATATATTATTCCGTGAAATTAAAAATGAAATTAAAGGCACTATTCTAACAGTTGTTGCAATTCAATAACGAAAATATTTATTAACATTACTTAGTAGACTACCTTAGCTTTAAGGTCAGTAGAAGTATTATGACACTCGTATAGCGAAAATATACTTTAAGTGTAAAATAATAAGCCTATATGTAAAATAGTTTTACGTATATATTATTTCCCGTGAAATTTAAATTGAAAATAAAGGCACTGTATTCTTAAGCAGTGTATGCCAATTTCAATAACGAAAATATTTATATTAACAATGTGTTGTAGGTTCGCTTCATTTATATGTATAAAAGAGCGTACTCGAAACGAATTCATTTTTTCCGCTTCTTGTAGTCAATTTTTCTTCATATTTTTGGGAATTATATATTAACCTCACAGAGAAGAATTTAAATATTTATTAAGCGATATACAACTGTACTATAGTACTAGTGAGTGAGTAGTTTCTCGCTGTATCCCGCAGACAACGGGATAACAAGAGGAATCCTAGTGTTAAGGTATTCCATACCCTATTTAGTATCTTGATACTTTTTTCTAGTTACGCATTTAATTTAATTGAATTGTTTTCTGAGAAAGTAATATAGACGGCTACTAAAAAACGAATTGAATATGAACCCTAAACTACATATAATATTTGATAATAAGTAAAATTTAACCGTCAACCGCTATTTAGTTATATAAATATATAAATTTATAACTAAATTTGTTAGAAAAACAAAATGTAAAAAACATAAAGTGTCTTACAGACGACTGGTTGAACAACGATATTATAAATATATACACAACTCTTTGAACTACGATTGAATTACTGTGAAAATTGATGAGAAATTATAAAACAGAATTTGATTTCGGTAAAAATAAATAATAAATCATTATTATATTATATATTATATTAGCCTGAACTGTCCCATTGTTGGGCAAAGGCCTCTCTCCAGTCTTTCCACTCTTTCCTGGTTAGCGCTATTTTGGTCCAGTCAGGTTTGTACTGGTACAACTCATCCTGCCATCTCCGTTTTGGTCTACCGATTCGCCTTCTGGAGTTTGGGATCCAATCGGTAGTGATTTTAGCCCAAAACTCGTTTGGCATGCAGCAAACGTGTCCAGCCCAGTCCCATAATAAATCATATTTACACACAATTAAAAATGATAAAAATTTACTACAATAAAGAGTTTACTAAATGTTTACACAAAAATCAAAGGAAATGTCATCTTATAAATAACAAGCCTAGAGAAGTGTACTATATAAGGTCTATTTCCTTTTCCATAAGCAGTACGGGATTAGACGCAAATATAGAAAACCTAGAACATAGATACATAAAAAATATTTTACAGGTTTTTATTGATTTAAAAAAGCAACCGACTCAGTCCAATCCAATTCTTCTAAATAAATTCACAAGTCGCTCTCCTTTAAGAAACGATTTGAAGACAATACCGTCTCCATTGTAATTCAGCCTTTGATGTCCACATTGAGCAATCTCCTTTAACCTGTCGCATTCGTTACGGCTACATTTGTCGGTTAAACACACACACATAACGTTAATTTCCGTCCATGGATCCATTCACATGGGCGGAGAACAGAGTCACTGACCTGGTGAGCTGATGATCACCAGGGTTTCTCATAAAATGGACGCAAATAAAAATTATACACTTTGCCAAAGTACTAAACAACAACCTACGACTTCGTTAGAAGTTCACGATACACAAATCCACTTAAACTATTCAAACTTTCCCCGGATAGTTGGGATCTTATTTTTAATTACTCCGCCATTTTATTAGCAGTCCTCGAGCTTAAAGTTGGTAAAAGTTTTGTCTGGAAAAGTAAAAGTATAATAATACTGAAAGGTAAGCTCAAACCTATAACTAGGTTTAAGGATCGAACACATATTATTCACACATAATATATCATCATATAATTTATAGTCATGTAAGTCTAATTTTAATTAATTGAGAATTAACAGAATAATAATAAAAAAAATATATAATATAACATAACAGTTTTTGTTCTATTTAACATCACTGCAATCACGATCTTCATATAAAGTTAGTTTTTATGCTAACGGTACAACGCTCTAGCGACTCGCTTAAGGAAATGTCTATTTACTTTTAGTACGCCATTTCGAGTAAATACAAGGCGATTATTAAAATTACAGATCGTTGGCATACTTAATACTCGTACTGACGACCGTCTGCCATTGTACGTGTATGTTTTAACAATGTTCTCACTAGAGCTGTTTTAGCATACCTTTAGCGTCCATTTTGTTTAAAATTCGATTTTATGTTATATTTTCATATGATAAATTTGATAATTTTTTGTTATGAAAATGAAGACAAGAAAAAAGTCATGACTATATAGTTCTTTTTTTAAAAAAAATATTACCTTCTGGATACATCTATGTCCTGTATATAACACTAGGAGTTTTAAGACACTTTCCTCACTTTCCGCCCAACTGTTAAAAAAAATCCTTGTTAAGGAGCGGAATTCAACGCCTTTTTTTCTTCTTCGCCTCCTTTGCCTCTTCTTTACCAGTATATATACACTATACGAATCAAACATCTAACCGTCACGTTTACAGTCATACGCTATGCCACTGCTCCTAGACTCCTTTAGTTTAATTTTATAAACTATTTTTAATGTAAGTTCTTAATGCTATTATAGCATTCTTACACAGAAATTTAAAAGGACCATATAGTATTATCTGATGTAACAGTCTTTAAGTCAGATGAATACTCTAGGGATGCTGTAAGATATAAACATATATCAGTACATTTACAAGACAGATCACATCTATATAAACGCCTAGGGAACGATAATTTCGATTGTGTCACTTCATTTAATGATTCGGGTAAGTACAATACATTTGAGTATTTGAACGTGGCGTAGGAACTACCAGTCAAATTTTAAAACCATATTTTTGTATATGATAACTATATTCATGAAGAAAGTTAAGTTAGAAGGTTATTGTAGATTAAGTAATTGTAGATTAGGTTATTGTAGATTAGGTTATTGTAGATTAGGTCATTGTAGATTAAGTTATTGTAGTTTAAGTTATTGTAGATTAGGTTATTGTAGACTAGGTTATTGTAGATTAGGTTATTGTAGATTAGGTTATTATAGATTAAGTTATTGTAGTTTAAGTTAATGTAGATTAGGTTATTGTAGATTAGGTTATTGTAGATTAGGTTATTATAGATTAAGTTATTGTAGTTTAAGTTAGTGTAGATTAGGTAATTGTAGATTAGGTTATTGTAAATTAAATTATTGTAGTTTAAGTTATTGTAGATTAGGTTATTGTAGATCAGGTTATCGTAGATTAAGTTATTGTATCATGACTCTAAGTTGAAAGCAGTAAAGGTTGTATGTGTACTGGACCCTCTGCTTAGCTCAAAAAAAACATTTTCAAAACAAATTAAAAGTAATATAATTAGGCAAATTCTTTCATATTTACATAAAATATATAAATAAAGTCATAAGCATAAGGTAAATGTTGTTTCAAAATATTTTCTGTACGCAAAACAAACATCTGATTATAAGATGCTCCTACATTATTTCTGGACCACTGAATGGAAATGCTTAAACAAAATAGCATGTTCAAATATGCCATTATATAGCTTTTTATCTTGACTATGCTTGTATAATATTTTTTGACTATAATTTAGTTATAGGATTCTTAAAATTTGCTGTCACTTTATAGTACTGACAATATCTGGTTGTGGTGCCTTCAATATCCCCTGATACCCTACAGCGTTGACCTCCGTCTTTCGTCGCGCTATACAATATCTACATTTTTATATTGATTTTTGTTGCAAATTTTTTGTAACCAAAATGGCACTTATTTAAAAGTAATGCAAATATTAGGGACTACAATTAAAAAAAATATATTTTATTTATTGTTACATATACATAATGGCAACTAGAACAGGTACATAATTTATGTTTATAAAAACTTAATAATAACATAAAAGTTACTGAATATCTTATTTTAACATATTGTATTAGATTTTAAAATAAATAGCTTATCAAATATGTAACTAAAAATAACAATTTCTATAAATAAAAATTTTTATAAAGAACCTATTTACAAAACACTCTCTATATATAATCTTAATATATATGTCACATGAGATGCTAAGTGGCGGAATATATATATATATATATATATATATAATATATATATATATATATATATATATATATATATATATATATATTTATAAGAAAGGATTTACTAAAATTCGGAAATTAACGTTGTAAAATCAAAACAAATATATTATTATAATTTCTTCAAACTACCGACTGAATAAGATCCATCTGCATCATAAATCGGCTTATACCCATGGTCTGGAGAATATGCATTAGGGATCTGATGGCTCCAACTTCCATAATTCCCATAGTCGTGATGCGGTCCATGATGTGGTTCATGATCTATGATGACGTGTTCGTGTTGCTTCTTCTTCATATAATGAATAAGCCATAGCACTAAATGCCACGCCTTCGTAATTATTATATAGAATATTATACCGTAAACTATTTTGAGCACGAACAGCTTGGTCGCTGCTACGTAGAAAAAATGAACTGTGAACAAATAAAATGAATTTTAGTGACAATGTAGTAACAAAGTGGTATTTTTTAACTTATGATATTATTAGACACGATACGATTCCCATTCGGGGGAATGGATTATTTTAATTTTCTCGCACTGGTAACAAGACTTAGCGTGGTTTGAAAAGTGGGAGATTGCCCTAACCCTACTATATGCGGGGTATAGCGTGTAGCTATTATTTATTTACTATTATTAAACAATACCTATTTATTACTATTATATATCACTTAAAAATAGTCAGGAACCTTTCTTGGGTTCAATCCTGATGCGAGGTAAAAAAAGCTTTCCCACTCAAAACACGATGTCACAAATTTAGATAAATATGCGGGATGCCATCGCGTCTACCTGTAAACGCGATTATCGTCACCACCAATTGATTATATTTTAATTATTTTGTTTCTTCACTCTGGTAGACAATATACGGCATTGAGTTCTGCCACTCAATCTTAAGAATTAGACGGAAAATTTGCAAAGGAAAATCTTGACTTCCTTCCTTCCTTTAGCCTATCCCGCAAGACGGGAACAATAGTTAAAGTGCTGTATATATATATATATATATATATATATATATATATATATATATATATATATATATATATATATATATATGTATATTAGACTCAATTGTATCACGCCAGATTATCCTCCTAATACGATTATAATAATAAGATTATCTTGGCGCTACCTAAGCATAGCGCACACTGACAACGTTAACACCCACGTGCCGGAGGAAGATCAAGTTGAAGATAATTTAAGTATTTATTTATTATTAGCCAAGATTTTTTTTGTGGCAGAATGTCATTTGGAGAACGGAAAGATAGGTAAGTAACCCAACTGACATATAAATTTTTTTAAGAAATAAACATACCTAATCAATCTTGACGAAAACTATTTATTAGGACTTCCATAAAAATATTGGGAGGATGACCTGAATGTTTATAGCTTGGATATAATTCAGGTGTATATTTAGACATGGCTAGAGCCCACGCCATAATCACCATGGCCTTAACGGCTGATACGACGAATGCTATCCCAAGGAGAATCTTGTAAAGTCCAACTTTTGCTGCTACCAGAATCGCCAAATTGGCTGAAATAAATAATTTAAATCAGCTTTTTTCTAATATTTTCTTAATTATTTTGTTGAAGACGTCCTATCTAGTTCGGTTCGGAAACATCGTTCAACCGGTGTTATTATATATATATTAACTGTATATTTTTTAGTAGTGTGTATTTGAGGGGATCGAGAATGAGTTAAGACTTTTGACACATATAATAAGCTTACCTTTTGTAGTTTCTTCTAATATTCTAAAGTGTATCCTGAAATATAATGTAGACGGAAAGTGGAAAAAGTATACATATGTATGCCACTTATAAAAATGACGAACGTGTCATTCTTTTGTTTGTTTAAAATGTAATTTTTAGAGATTATTTTGTTCTATTTTATTCATTTTTTATAATTTTTTAGAAACATTGGGTTAGAAATGAAGGAAACAAAAAAAATAATTTTCCAACTAATTCGTTTCCATTCCCTATAACTTTCCTTTAATCTTAACACTGGCTAATATTTCCGAAAGTACCTAAATATTCAAATTCACTAACGAATATAGATTTAATCTAGGTTATAAGAAGAACTTTATAAAGCTCCAACCATATGAACTTTCAACTCGTGCCATTGATATGTGAAGTGAGGCAGCTTAACGGTGTTACTAACGGCAACTTTTCGTTTTATATGCAAAATCGTAGAAGCTCCTATTTAACTATAAACCTTGTGTCATGGTTTTTTATCAATTAATTATTGAATAAAACTACCACATGCTGAAAAAATCCGGATATACAGGCTATGCTAATCTCGCCTCGCCCCGCCTCTTTTGCGTAATATAAATCTAAAAATTTCAGTAAAATTATGCTTTAAAGGTATCGTTACTTTCGAAAAATCTACACTTCTTGGTAACTCAGTCATTGATCAAAGGGCTTCAATTCCATTCCTATATTGCTTGTAGAAGCGATTTTCTTTTTTTTTTCGTGGCAAAGACAACGCAAACGAGCGTCCAGGTCACCAGATGTTTAGTGATCATCATAGCCCACGACCAGGTGAAACGCCAGAGGTGCTACAATTGCGTTCAAGCGCCGGTACCTTTATGGTGGAGGTAGAGGCGCTTTTTGAAGGTAACGCTGTAGGGTAGTAGTAGTAGTAGGATATTTCAGATTTGTGGGATACGTGGAAAAAACGTTCCTACATTGAAAATATAAGTATTTCAAATATATTACTTTAGTCGTGAACCTAAAAACCTCGACCCTACTAGATGGCTTCAAACATAAGCCACTTCAAATATTAATGATATAAATACTCCGACTTTAAAAAAAAACATGGTGAAACATTTTTAGATATCTCTTGAGAGTTGATTTTAAGTTTGTAAAACATTTACTTTTGTGTTTTGTTTCATACATCAGACTTTCAAATCAAACTTTTGCTTTTTTTAAATTATTTTTTAAGTTATTTTTTTAGTCAGCTATTATTTATTTTCTTACCCGTCAGTGAAAAAGTTGAGTTAAAATTTTAAAAGCTTTGTTTCAAGCTTTTACTCCCTTGTGTTAATCTCTTACATAAGACGCTTTTGTTATATCTATGAAAAAATTTTAACAGTCTATTATTATATAAATTTTAAAGAAAATAAAGTAATTTAAATCATATACTTAATTTTGTACTTTCCACCGACGTTTCATTTTGTTATTGAGATTCGTTTATTTTTACGCTAGTTTGTATCAATCAGTATTCATAAGCGAGAGAAGCTGCAGATGTTCTGACAAAATCGATGGATAAACTTCGGAAAAGTGCATACCGCCGATCAATTTGAAATTTGGTAGACTATATATACGTATATTGACCTCCTGATCCTGAATACCATACACACACACATACTCTTTCTGGGGGAAACGATAAAAAGTAGACTAAATCGGTGAGGAATGCGCGATCATGCACACCGAACGAGAAGAGGTTCTCCTTCGTTTTTTTATTCAAAATGGCGCTAACGCCAATTTTCTTTATGGTATCATAAAGAAAATTGGCGCAAACGCCATTTTGAATAAAAAAACCAAATCGATAAATACCGAATTTAAAAAAAATCATATACATTATATAATATTGAGCTCATCTTGAATAACTACAATAGAATGTGAGTGAACAAATTTATTAATCGAAATTAAATTATACTTTCTCGTAATCCAGACTAAGAGGATTTAAAATATATGCTCTAGAATGTAAGCTAATTGTGTACGTACAAAGTGCACATGCCAAAAGTGAAACTTTTGTGGCAAACTAATTTTTGAATCTCGTTTAAATTTATACTAATTTAGATGAGATTTCCTATACTTAGGGAGACGGAAAAAGGAAGATATGCAAAGAATTTAATTAGTTTAATATTTCAAATCTCATTCATTTCATTTTAAACTTCGTGTGTCAGAACAATTCTTAGGAAATTAGGCAGTGAGGAGTAACGGAGTGTTTTACCACTAGGTATTATTACGCGGGATACAGCGTAAAATATTTTTTTTTAATTTATTTTAAACTTTTCTTTTTTCTGTATGTTTAAAACGTATACTGCACAATTGTAAACGAAATTTTAGTATTTCATCGCAGGTACTACGCTCAAAAGCGCTTCGTTCGATTTCACTTTGTCTGTCTTTGTATTGATAACGGCCCCGTACAATTTGTTCTTGATTTTTGAAGAACGGCTCAAAGGCCGGTCTGTTTCTACGGATTCAAAGATTTTTCGTAATGTACAAAGGGCATGGAAAGCTAAGTGAAAAGTTGGTACAATTGCACTTCAATGCTTTTGTGTAGTAAAAAATCGTAATACATATGGGAAGTATATGTGTATGTGCACGATAGTTTTTTTTATTTTAGTAGTTATTAGTTTTATTATTTTAATACACAAATATATATAGAAAACCGAAATAAAAATCTGAAAAACCGAAATTGTCTGTACCGGTGCTACAATTATTTTATACGGTATATACGATCATTTACTTCAATTACGATGAGTACAGATTACGAATACAGTAAGATTACTACAGATTGTCAAAGAATTTTATAAAATATTATTAAAAAATTGGATATATAACTTTGCTTGCTTGCTATGTTCTCGTAACAGAGAGTGGGTTTGATTTCTTTGGCGCTTTGTCTTTCCAGAGCGAGAAAAAAAATTAAACTAAAAAGTAATGATTAATGATAATAATTAATAATCAATAATAACAATTAATGATGACAAAATGACAAAGTGCCTAGTTTAGGCCTACTTTAGGCCTATTTTAAATATTATTGAAAAAAAATCAAGATTTAGTATGATATAATAGTATGGACTTTTAAAAATTCTATCGAACAAGAAGCAACCCTCTTAGCTTATTAAAAAATAATAACTAAAATAATAAACTTACTCAAAAGCGCATATTTTCCTTTGCCCCTCGCTTCCACTGTGTTTTTATCTTCTATTTCTTCACCATTTACTTTTATTATGACGAGAACTAGCAGAATTAACACAACGTTCATATTTAGAATATACATTTTTGTGAGACACGTCTTTTTTTTGAATTTCCACGTTTTTGCTGTGGTAATTTTTTTTTAATTTATATATAATTTCCACGTTTTTGTTGTTTTTTTTAATATATATATATATAATATTGTAATGTTTCCGCAACAAGCTATCTCTATACAGTTCAAAGTAAAAATGATTTAGTTGGAGTAGGATTTACTGTAGTAGGATAGGTGATAACTATGTGATAATTAATGTTACGTAGAAAGTATATTTTCCCATATGAAATTCAATTTACAAATATTACTCAATAAGATGTTTGTAGATTGTATAGAAAGTGTTTGTATTCATTTTCCATCTATAGTATTTCTCCTCTTACGTTAATTTATGTAACTTATCACTCTATGTCTAGCAACGAGTGGAGAGTGGAGTGTTTTAACTTTAAGTTCTCTCTACATTCTCTGCTATACGGGTCAAAGCTTGAAAATAGAAGCAAATGAATACTTGAATACAATACTCTTCTATTTTGTACAATAACGAGATGTAGTCCACGATTCGTTTGGGTGGACTATAAAAAATCCATTCTCGCTGGAATTTCAGGAAATCCTTAGCGCTACAACACTCTTCAAGAACCCATAGTAATTTCCAGGTTTCGACACCGCTCATTGCTAATTTTAGATCTTCTTTGTCAGTCAGAAAAATAAATTGTTAAGTGAGTATGAGTATTATAATATATTTTGTTTAATTACTATTCGAATTGATTTTTCAAGAACAACACAAAAGCAAAAGAATTAGTTCTAAAAGAGGTCCTTCATATAATATACCTAAGCACGTAAAAGTAGAGAATGCAGTGATTTAATATATTTGTTTATATCTGACGTAATTCAAATGACTAATGAAAATCCTACTTAAAGAAAACATGTAAAAATTTTAACGCAGCCAAAAGAATGCTAGCGTACATTTGGGTAGCGGAAATTTGTAAAAATCTCCCTAAAGAGATTCTAACAACGTAATAAATTGTATAAAGCATATAAGGATTTCGACGCAGCGTGAGGAAGAAGGTATGTATGGCTTAGTAGTCAGAGCGCTTGTACGGTTTCCATGAGGCGAGGGTTCAAAGTCCAAAGTTTCCTTTAAGTATTTTCCTATCCTAAGTGTGGAATAATGAAAATCCTAACTGTGAGCCTGCAAATCCTGTAAGCAATGTCTTCAAACATTTCCCCTATAGAAGAGCATCGAAACACTAGATTCCCTCTACAATGTTAACAAGTATCTCATATATAAATAATAATATATAAATAAATAATTGAAATATTTACACAAAATTATTATTAAAACAAAGCTTTTCTCTCTATTTAACAGAAAAAAAAGGAGTAAACAAGAGAATAAAGCTAGAAAAAATACAACTACATAGTCTATGTTCGTGTCTGTGACCCAATTTTTCGACTCCGTAAGAGATGGAGTGTGTAGGCGCTACCATTAATGTCCTTACTCACAGCATCATTACAACACCAATCAAAATTAAACACGTTATGGTTTTCTGTTATATAGTAATGTAGATTTTATTAATATGTCGATACTTCAATCGATAAATACTAAAAGTTAATAAAATTAATTAAAAAGTTCAACTGGGTATCTAAAGATAGATAGGTATTTGAAGTTTATTAATGAATTACTGAAGTTAAAATTCACCTAAGTTTCAACTTGGAAGGGTCTTAAGTTTGGTTTAAATCGAACAAGGTCATGTCAACTTTTAGTCAAGTTTTAGTTTTCGAGAAATGTGTGGATGAATGTACAAACAAATACACACTTACAGTATTTGACACATGTGCTTGGAAAATAGATTATAGTCAAATATTCTCCAATTCTAGCAATGTCACAATTATAATAGAATCAATAATCATTTAAAATATTTTTGTAAACATAGATTTTTCATTTTTCAATGATACCAAAGACAGATTGAAAATTTGTCACGTTCCATACTTTTCATTTATTTAAGTCATTCAATGACTTATATACACGAAGAGCTAATATTTTTTTAACGGCAACTTCCATACATGTTTTTAGGCAATGAATATCAAGTGATACACACAACCCCACGGTTTGTTGAAGATAATATACATATAACCCCCCTAGTGGGGATCTAACCCACTACTATTGAGCTTACAGTAAAAAGCGCTGTCGTACCGGTGACAGCGACATATTCAAGCGATTCAAAAGTCTATTTTAATAAAGAATATTTGGAAATTCTATTTAGATTTTATTTTCTGATCCAAAATATATCGATACACAAACAACACTATCTTTACATTATTACTCGTAACTCGTAAATGTGATCCGGACAATATTTAACGATGATTGCCGAAGTGTTCAATTATTAGTATTCGAATCGATGTCAAAGTTTTAATTGGCTACCAACACTATTGGTAATACTATAGACCTATCGAAATAAAAAAAATGGAAAGAAAAAAACAATAAATAAAACCGCTTCACGCATCTTAGTTACTTACAGTGTTAATTAAGACTTTCAGACTCAATGGATGTCACTTGAACATTTGTGTCGTGTTACGTCACTCAACGCGCGATGTACTTAAAATAAGTGGAGAATGGAGAGTGGATTCATTGAAAACTATAGAAACTGACAGTAAAGAACTAGTACCTACGCCTTTTTTTTGTATGTATATTTATTATACGTTTTTCGCAAACAATATGCTTAACAGAATGGAAATTAAAAATTCTCGAAAAAAAATTATCACTTTGTAATTCAATTAATGCTTTCTTTATACATATATATACCTGTACAAAGGAATTTTAAACTATTTAAATAACATTTTAATAATAATTTTGCAAATTTAAGTAGTTTCAGACCACTTACAAATGTATGTTAGTTCTTGCTCGTTAGAATAATAATAAGTACTAATTGTGAAATATGGTCCACTTTGCAAAGTTTATGAGCTGAATTCGAGGTTACGTACAATTTTACTTTGGCTAATATCATTAGGCATTTGGCAATTAGAGATGTAATTTTTTTGTTTAACTAGAATAAAATTGCTACGTATACACACACACACATATATGTATATATATATATATATATATATATATATATATATATATATATATATATATATATTTATATAGACTTTACGATACCCGAAGACTTTCCGGGAGGGGGGGGGGGGGCTATAATTTTCTTTTAGCTTCACGCACTGTATCCCGCACATACCAGGATCTTTGTCTTATTACCAGAGTGAACTATGAACATAATTAATTATCACAGATGTGGTATTTGACGGCCGTAACACGTTTATAATTTAAAATAGTCAGTTAAAAACTACATTGTTAAAGCAACGGTTACACTACGACTGACAATATTGAAATTATATCATCTAGCTTCATTATTATTATTTTATTCATGAATTAAATTGCATTCGTTTATCAAAAATTGAAGGCTACACGTTATTCTGTTGTATAACCATTACTTTATTGATATACATATATAAGATTTATTGAACCAAATTATAAATTCCTTTCAATTTAAGAATTTAGACATTTTAATGTTTTTCAAAGAACAATCTTAGTTCACTATCTATAATCCTTGATCTCACTTGTTATATACTTAAATAAAAAATAAAAAAGCTTCACGCTCTTTTCCGCATATAGCAAGATATACAGCGGGAAGGAACCAAGTGTTAAGAGACCATTATATACTTACATATACCTTAGATATTGTACAATTTTTCACAGAACAATCTTAGTTCACGAACTATGATCCTAGACGTTACTTGTTACATACTTAAATAAAAAATAAAAAAAGCTTGACGCTCTTTCCCGCACATAGCAAGATATACAGCGGGAAGGGACCAAGTGTTAAGACACTCTATGACATACTTACATATACATTACATATAAGAAAACGATTAGATTTCAAATTTCATTTACCATATCATAAATTATGTTGCCTCAAACCCATTAGAGGAACCGTCATCTATCATACGCGACGGTACATGAAAATTTGTCAGACCTCCAAAAATACATTAATTCATCATTCTAAGTGGACGTGACATGACGGGTCGTGGATTCAAAACCGGCCCGCGATATTTTTTGTTACCTATAGTATATAATATGTACGTATGTATGTATGTATGTATGTATGTATGTACATTAGAGAATAAAAAAAATATTTGATAAATAAATAAATTTAAATTTATACAGCAGTGAAGGCAGAGGTAACCTAGTGTTAAGACACTCCGTTCCCCGGTTTTCCCGCTGTTGACAGGCGAAACTAAACGTCAATTGTTTTTTTTTATTTTTTTTTTAAATTAAAGTAGGAGCAAATAAGGCTGTATCCAACTTAATTTGACAACTAAAATAAATTTGATAATAATTTTTCATAATAACAAGATAATTTATATTTTATTATAAAAACAATAAGGCCACCATGGCGCAGCGGCAAGTATTCTGACTATATACTTGATGCCTTTAGGTTCGATTCCCACTCAGGGATAGTGAATTATTTTCATTTTTTCTAAACATTGAGCGGCAAGGTGGGGAACTGGGTCTCTAAAATAACTAAGCTATCAATTAATTAAAAAATGACAAAATTGCCACAAAATCCCCAACACATTGATATTACAATATTAATAGTCTAGAAAGCCCCAACGGCCTCTGGGCATGTATTAATTCATTAGACCGCCGATTCCCAGATGTCAGTAGCGAGCGTCAGTTTTGACCGCGTAACATGCAAATTACTGAATAAGCTTTACATATAATTGACAATGACGCCGCTTTCGTTATATGCTGTGGAGCTTTTGCTGATATTGTATTAGAGCTTTTAATTTTTTATAGTTACTATTTATGTTATAGAGCTTTGATGGTTTCTTTATTTTATTTCTAAACAAAACTCAATATAGAGTTTACGTTGTACATTTTAATGAATAGTCCTAGCCCTAGTCCCCTAGCCCTAGTCCCCTAGCCCTACTCCCCTAGCCCTAATACCTAGTCCCTAGTCCCTAGCCATTGCCCTTGTTATGTTTTTATCATGGTTTGCATCTAACTTCACCATACTCGTTTTATGAATATTCAAATTCAAACACAAAATATTCTTATCTCTTCAAATACAAAGAAGTAATTTTAAATCACAAATAAAATAATCGTATATAAGATCATAAGAAATCAATACATTTTTTTATGTAATTGTTTTTAAATTAAATAGGCATCCAATGGGAAATAGATGAAATATGAGTACATCATCTGATTGAAGTAACAACGCTTCGTCGAAAACGTTTAATATTAGTTGCAGCTGCCAGCGGAAATTGGATCCATTTCATGAAAAACGTCTTTCAATTTCCACCGTAACGCAAATAAGTACAATTAAATGGGCGATTTTGCTTATTATTCATTTTAGTACTTGGACAGTAAAAGTGGGTTTTAATTTTTTTTTTTTTGTTATATTTAGTTTATTTTTTATTTTAGTTTGGCGAATTATTTATATAAAAAAAATTATAAAGAAAAATGCTGTTTTGGAATATTGTCACCTTCAGTCATCGCCAAAGTCACTATCCATCTATAAAAATATGTAATATTTTTATTTATTTTTAGTTTCAAGACTGTCGTGTCGTACAATTGCGACGATTTGTGGGTTCGATTCCCAATCTGGGGGAATTAATTATATTCATTGTCATCTCTCTTGTAACGAGACAAAGCACGGCGTTCAGTTCCTCCACTCAAAACAATTTATTATTAAAATATGTTAGACAAACACAATTGCCCGTGCACCTGTACTAGTATAAACTGTCACAGCTGTGAGCATTTTTAATAATACTATTACATTAATAAAAAAGTCAGTATTGCCTGCATAGAAGAAGATTACATATCTTCTAAGATTCATTTGTATATATATTTATATACTTTTAAAACAGTTGCTTAGTTATTTTTTTTTAATTAAACACTGTTATTATTCATAGATTTATCTGACAAATCTCTACCGTACCTTCTCCATTCTATGTGACATTGGTGAAGTTATCTGTACTCAATTGGCATGTCCAAAATTCATTAGCTAGCTAGCAAGTAGCTGTAAGTCGATATTTCAAGCATCTCAGTAAAGTTCAAGCGTTGACGACTCAGTCCATTCCATTTCCAAGGAAAAGATCTCTAAAAGCTTACCTCGCGATTTTACATTAATTGGTTAATTGGTTTTTGTTGTTAGTCCTTCTATCATTTCTTTGGCTTAACTGCTACAAAGGAAAAATATTTATGGCAGTATTATTATAAGTATTTTTTTTTTGATTTCGAAATTTTTGCGTTCCTTTTTAGTTTTCTCTTTTGAAGAATAGAGAGTATTATATGAATGAAGAATGAACACGTCATAATTTTTAAAAAATAATACATTATGCGTTGGCTTTTTGTAAGTAAAGTAGAATGGAACGTACTAGCATCGAATCCGAAATCGACGTTTCATCTCATTTTAACCTAAATTATTGTATTTGTTAAAAACATCAGCCATTCTCATATATCCTTTTTACACAGTAAGGATATTGTAGAGTCTTCGACTTAACTTAAAGAGAAGAAACTACTAAGCATTCCATGGATTCGCCGTGTTGGTGCCAGGCCCATGGTATTGCAGGAAGAAGAGCTCAGCTCAGACCAGCACATGGGACTTGCGACCCAAGTGTAGGTTTTGAAGGGGCTCTCTCTTTCTACTCTCTCCTTCATTTTACCTGTAAATTGTATGAAAATACAATTTAATCGGTATACCGATTAAACTTAATTAATTGGTTGATTCATAGCTCACTGAATCAAATGTCATTAGATTATGGTACAAAATGTAATTCATTATTCCCTATTGAATATATGAGGTTTAAAGCATGAATAGGCTAGGAGCTAGCTGTCAATATTTTTATGTCAATGATAACGATATATATTCCGGAAACAGGTGAAATTCTATTATTCTTTATTCAAATAAACTTATGTAAACGGGTCGGAAGGTAATTCTGAGAAACGCCAGTCACTAACTTAACAGTTGCTCTTTATAATTTAAAAGTCATAATTTTACGTTAATACCTTAATTTTAATATGATAATCTAAGATATCGTATTTAAAGTTATTTAAAATATCTATAGAGGCGAATATAAAAAATATAGCGAAATTTTATTATATACATGTTGATACACATAAAATATGTTGTACTTCTTGGCCGAAATAAAATTCATAGTCATTCTGTAGTGTAGTTATTTATTTGTATACAAAAAATCTTGTCGGAAATTTAGTATTGGTCTATAGATACTTTGGCCGGCCGCTAAGTAAATCTTAAATTTGTTACATATAAGCAAAATCTACTTTGATTTGTTAGACGTTTTTTACACCCACGACTTCACGTTATAAAAAAATAGATAACAGTGTTAAAACTCTCTTTATTTAACTATATTATCTACTATTTACTCTTTATTCCAAAGAACTATATTTCATCGTTCGTGACCTAGACAATGTTCTATAATACTCAATAGCTAATCACCATATTCATATATAGCCGTAACAAATAGTTTCATAATTAAATTCGAAATTTTCACAGCAATATATGCATTATCTATACTTTTAACAATTTCACACCTCCTGCAAAAAAAAATTAAGAGCGAGACCAGTCCAGATAATTTCGTGTCCTCTTTCCATTAAAATTAAAATTTAAGAGATTGCGTCGTGGGTGGTGGATCTCAACCCCGCACTTTGTCTCACCAGTGTGGGGTTATATAAATAATTACTTCCCTCGAACAGGAATCGAATACACAACCATCGTGCTTATTGTTTCGTAAGTGATATCTTATGAACCATACATAGATAAGCTTCTATAGCTTTTAGTTTTCTTCCTTTATGTAGATACTAAAGTTGTATTATATTTAAAAATATTAGCAACTAGGTGACTCAAAAAAGGTGATAATGTTAATTATAAATAAAAGCTCTACTGTAATTTTATCACTAACTTGCTTCCTCAGAGCAAATTAGTAAGAAAGTTCTAAACCGAATCTCTCAGTAACATCATTTCCTACTCGAGCACTCTAAGCTTGAAACTATACTACAAAAGCATTGGAACTATAGAGGAGTTGTATATACACACTACTTATCGTGAAAATCCTCTCGCTTCGTCTTTAATAGACTTAGATTATAGAAGTAAGTTTAAAATTTTTATTTTTTTTTAAAGTGTTATGCGATAAGTAAAGAAAGAAAAATAATTTTAAATAGCAAATAGAAATGAATGCTAGTGTATAAGAATTTCGACGTAGCATAATAAGAACTTATGGCTCAGTCGTCAGAGTGAGCTCTTTGGACAGTTTTCAATAAGTGCAGGCTCAAATCCAGCTTGTTGAAAAAATATTACCTTTTGCTAAATCAATCTAGTTTTAAAGTTTCAATTGAACATAATTCTTTTATAAAGCTTTTATATGCTAGTTATATTGTAATTGTATTTTAAAAAATATGTAAAGCGCCATAGTAACGCAGTTGAGAGGCGCCATAGTATATTTTTCAATATCAACCAGGGGTAATGTAAATTTGTGATATATATAGTAAAACCCTAGTAGTAATCGAACTCACGATCTCTTTTATAGCTAAATGATATCCCACTGCGTCATGACAGCGTATTTGTTCTGGCATTAAAAAGTCTCTGGCAATTCATTAAAACCATGTAAATACTTTAAAATATAACAAAATATAAGTACAACGTAAAATCCTTGTAATAAATCGTAACACTTTAAACAGGAATGCATCACGTAGGAGATTCGTCTTCGTTTTAATTACAGCTTCCTTTTTACTGAGTTGAGAGGTATTAATTGTTTTTATGTTGTTCTACTTAAAATGGTCAAAATTTGGTTAGAAAATTTTTACATTGTAATTTTTTAGCTTCACGCTGTATCCCGCATATAGCGGGATAGGGAGAGGGAACTAAGTGTTAAGACACTCTTCTCCACTTTCTCTTCAATTATCGAGACATTGCGTGTTGTGTGATGGATCGTGGTATTAAACGCCGCGCCTTGTCCGCTTACAAAGCAAAATAAAACATATCCCAGTGTTAAGTTACGCCATCAAGCTAATCTTAAAAACCCTTCAATGATTTAATAAGTTACGTGTTAACTATCGGTTTTGAGACAAAATCTTTTTCTATAGTACAAATAATATTTTTTTATACATAGATACGAGTATGTCCATATCATTTAATTGATTGAATGATATACAACTTAATTTTTTTTCCACCAATTTTTTTACATAATGTTATTTAATTTTTTAACATCTAAATGTACCTTATATTAGTAAAATATATACAAAGAAGATCTAAATAACTTCCATGGAGGATTTTTTCAAGAGGGAGACAAGAATAGTAGTGTCAGATCTCTCCTTTTTCCACTCTTTGCTCAATATTTCATTTTGTATTATAAGTTCCACACTCGATAAATTATATATAATAGTTTTGAAAGATGGAAAAAATTGCAGCACAGGATTTTCTTACCGTATAGGAGGATAAAAAAAATTGCACATCATTTCACATGTTTATTTAAAATCCAGTCGAAGGAACCGGCGACATCAGCCCCAGGATATCCTTCTTGGTTAGCAGTTTCGTGATCAGGTGGTCCGTAACTGTAGCCTACTGTGTCATAATTCTGTGGCGCAGCATACGAGGGTGGTGGAGGCTTCTCCATTTTAGTTTTCATGAAGTATTTCAACAAGATACCTCCAACGGAGAACAGCTTTTGGAAGAATGTCATCATGAGGAAGACGGAAACAGCTTTGAAAATAGCCACCTTGGATAGCACAAAGAGCAGGATCATGCCTGTTGACATAGAAAATATAGTATATAATAAAATAGAAAAATAATATAATGATATAAATATTTTGATGATTTTTAAAGTGTTAATCAAACATAAAAATTTGACTGCAGCGGGATTTGAACCCGCGCCTCATGAAACCGTTTTTTTTAAGAATTTTAATAGTATAAATTTTAATATTATTTCTAGTATTAATTCTGATAGTAGGTACAGTAGGCAACACAGACAGACACGATTGACGTCATGACTATACAAATATTTAAAACATCAAGACAGTAGTTCCTGAGATTATTGTGTTTAGCCAAACAAACTTTCAGCTTTTTATTATTAATATAGGAGTATAGATATATATACATATCGAATATCAATAACGAATATCAATTTATCAATGATGTGAGTTTAAAGTCTAAAAGAAAAGCTAACTTAGAAATTCTTTTTTTTTTAAGAAAATTTTATTTATTTTTGGCTTCTCCCATATGCTTAAGTAGGCGGAGGCGACCTAGTGCCAAAGATACACTGTGTTCTAAGTTCCAGAACTAACGCTGCACTTTGTCAATGCTAAAATCGAGAAATTAAAATAATTAATGGTACACAATATGGACCGTCGTGGCGCAGCGTCAGCCTGTTCACGCGAAGGTTTTTTGGTTGGATTTGTTAGATTGCTTCGCTCTGGAAACCAGGCAAAAGCGCGGCGTTGAGCTCCGCCACTCCCACTCACTACAACACTGCCTCGAAAAGCGGAAAGTGGGGAACGGAATGTATTAACACTAGGTTCCTTCTGCTTACGGTCTCCTTTGCCTACCTTACCCTGGCAAGTGCGGGATACAGCGTGAAGCTTGTTAAGCTTCATACGCTTAAATACATTTCTCTACATAAAGTAAAGTTTGAAACACTGTTAAATTACAATAAAATCAAGAATAAACTAAAAAACGATTGCGATTGCAGTTTTAAATGCAATTTTAGTGAAACTCTTATAAATTTATCGTATGAAATTGAAAAATTCAATTTCAAAAATTATATATCGAATAAATGAATAATTTGAGCATGAGAAAAAGGAAAAATTCTTCTCTCTTCACAATCAAGTGGTAGTGTTAGTGTCAAAACTCTCCGTTCTTCGAAAATCAACGGTGCATAAAAGAAAATTTTCAATCAACGGTGCATAAAAGAAAACTTTGAATGGGATTCGAACCACTAACCATCGATTCTACTCTCAGACGCTGTACTTCTATGCCACTGTGGCATGTGCCTATATATTATTAAGGATTTTTCCTATTTAAATTACATTACTAGGAATATATCGTCCGTACATTATCCTTTAGGAATAATTTATGGAGTTTAATGTATTAGATAGTCAAAAATATATATCATTTATTTTTCAGCTTCATATTTTATAATAGGGTAAACGGAGAGAACGTAGTGTTAAGACAGTTCTTCTACGTACGTTTTTTTTTAAAACCATTTTTTAGAACCATTTTTTTTTAAACCAAACCAACCTTTCTTATTGGGTGGCGGAAGTCAGATCCTGAGTTTTGTGTTATAGAGCAAATAAAAGCAAATAAACTTCTTGCAAATTGAAACACTTCTTAAATTCATACATTTTTTTTCTTAATTATAGTTCTAAATGAACAAAGTCCATTGGATCCATTCAGGGACTCCTAGATACGTTTCATAGAATGGCAACAGAACGTCTTAATGTGTTTAATTAACTTAGCTATATAACAATAATGATTTTTTAATTTGTAATAAATATACACAAAGTTATCGTTAATCTATTAAGGCGATCGTGTTATGAAAAAGAGTCTGTATACTCCAGTATGACGGAGTATAGCTTTGACATCGACTTAATAGGAAATGTATCGAAATAGGCAGAAAATTGAAAGAATATTTAATTAAAGTAAATAAAAAGATATAATTTATCTAATAATATTGATTGATTGAATATTGATTTTATATTATATATTTGGATAGATATTTGTTTAAAAAACGAATTTCTCAAAAAATTACATCAATCTAGAACTAAACCTACACAAATAATATCAAATATAGCACTTACCTATTAATTTCAACGAGGTCTTCTTTTTCTTGGCTCTCGATTCCAATATAGATATATCATTGCTCTCCAAACAATAACAGTAAGCACAACATAAAGTTAATATCAAAAATTTCTTCATGATTTTCACTCAACTTGAATGCTGAAATATACTGAAAATATTCCCGTAATATATATAATATTTCAGTACCTCACACTCTAGAGGTGTTCAAATAAATAACATATGCGTCTAACTTACTCATATTTTGTATGGAACGAAGGAAAAGTGCCTTTTGTTTTCAGTATACAGCTGTAATCGACTTTACACCGTGCTATGTGTAACTAATTGTCTGCCTCGTACTCGATTATATGTTCTTTTGTGTTAACACGAACACCATGTATGTAGATTTACGTATTCAAATTTTACGCTTTTTAAAAAGTTTCTCCACATTATTGCCGCACTGAAGAAAGTTATTTGGTTTTGAATAACAATGGGATTTCGGTGTCGTTTTTGGGGAAATGGGATATGTCAATGGCATATTAGACGTGTAGCAAAATTGATATATGTGTGTGTATATTGTATATACATTTTTAAACTAATTAAATGTTCCCAAGACGTCGACGACGATTAGAATTTTATTTAGTATCACTATTGACAAAGGCTATTTTCCGGATAAATTGCGTAGCCTGTCTGTGTATCTGTCCAATATCGTGGAGGTATCGAGCTGAAATTAATATCAAATATTTAAGTTTATACACTCCCTCGGAGTATTGGAAAATTCAAACTTTTAAATTACCATAATCAAAAGATACGAGCGTTTATGCTTCCTTTTTACCGCAAAACAAATGAAATTCTCCGCGCTATCAATATCAGGAATCAGGAATTATGAAATTTGGCAATAATAAGGAAATAATTCCGAAAGTTGATAATTTGTATAAGCCATTACAAGTCAACTAATATATCAGTTAATTTCATAAAAAAATATGTTTGTCAACTTCTAGTTGCGCGAGTACGACTTGACCGACTTATGTTTATATATATATATATATATATATATATATATATATATATATATATATATATATATATATATATATATATATATATATATATATATATATATATATATATATATATATATATATATATATAATATTTGAGTTGCACACAATATAAATATACATATACACAAACTTATACATACAATACGTGAATAAATACATACATAAATACATACATACATACATACATATATACATATATACATTAATAATAATTAATTATAATATGAACATAATAATAATACAATAATTATTTAATGATAAGTGGTGTCCAATTCTTTAATGAGATGATTTTTTACATTGAATTTCAATGTCAAATATATATTTATATATTCAAAAAAAAATCAAGTCAGGCAGTCAATTTACAATGAAAATAAGCAATATAAAAAATTCGACGAACGTAACGAGAAAATTAAGTAAGATTCAGTGAAACCTCATTGCTAAAGTGCTTGTAAATTAACAAGCTTAGGCCTTTAGTACATTTTAGTAGAAAAAAATGTAGCGAGAAAGTTTTCCATCTTGTCGAATATTAAAAAAGTAAATTGACACGTAGACGGATTCATTTCAAGTTTTTTTAAAACGATGTTCTTTTAGCGGAAAGCTTTTTTTAAACCTTTTAGTTTTTCAACATTTAGGACGCTCTTAATATTAGAAGTTTTTGTACTAAAGTTTAGTGTTTCTTTTATTTTTATTTATGTCAGAAGTAAACAGTATTTGCTATCTATGATTCTTATACTGGATGCTTATTTGTATGAGACAAAATTCATTTTTTAATTTGCATTTATATTTGATCACTGTATAAATATCAATTTATTCTGACCTTAAACAATTGTATGTTTTATAATATCTGAAAAAAAACTATTATCATATTAATATCATTAATTATCCATAGAGTATCGAGGCTGTCATGGTGTAGCGGAGCAGCAAACGCGTCTGACTGAAAATTCAATGGTTGTGGATTTGATCCCACACTGGGTAAATAAAAAAAATTACTTCACGCTATTTCCCGCATATAGCAGGATAGACAGACGAAACCTAGTGTTGAGACACTTCCCCTCTTTCCGCCCAATCATGAGATATTGCATGTTGTGTGGCGGAACTCAACGCTGCGATTTGTCTTATTACCAGAGCGAGCTATTGAAATAAATCAATGATGCAAAATCTCGAAAATTAAACGGAATACGGAGATGTGTCTTAACACTACATTCTCTACATTTAATATCATTTTTGTTATCGCAGCGTTTCATTATTTCTTATAGATCAGCTGGACTGCTATGGTACTACATTAGGTTTGCCAGTCTTCAAAATCAATTATGGCTATCATCGTGCCTAGACCTAAATAGTTATATAAAAAAAAATTTCATTAAAATTCATCTAGTTGGTTCAAATATGTGCATATACAAACATATAAACAAAAAAATCTATTAGTATTTTTACAACTTCCTATATAGTTTTTTCGTAAAAATATTCAATGTACAGACGTAATTTATATAATATAGTATATATTATATACATACATAAAACAATATATTATGTTATTTCATTATCTCCATACAATTAATACAATTTCAAAGGCTCCTTTTTCTTTTTAATCCGCTCTTAGATACATTCTGTAAGCTATACAGAAAATTTATTATCTAAGTCTCTCTTCTCTCTAGCTCCTTGTTGGCCAGTTATTTGTTTTATATTTTATTTATTTAAAACCAGTTTTACATCCAGTAGATGCAAAAAAATTAAGTAATTTTGTTTAAATGTATATATAAATGTGAATACTGCCCTATTATTAGTAGATGCCTCTTGGTATATGCCTATACCAAGAGGCAACTACTAAATTGAATTCCTGGCCCATAATTTGGCATATGTACTATGCCTACTAGTACCTACTATCATTTTTTTTAATTCAATTTGCCCTTGAAAAATGAAAATAACTCACTGCCCGAGCTATTTTCATTGTTCCAGTAACATCCAACGCAGTGTTAAGTTACGTAAGCCACTAAACGTGTTTAAAGCTAAGCAGGATAAAACGTGAAGCTGAAGCGTGTTAACTGAACTTCATTTCATACACATACACACTTTCCTTATACAATATAATATAGCAATATCTTTCTACAACCATCCTATATATAAATAACAATAAATTATTCATGTTGTTTCCGGTAGTAATTGCTTCAACCATTATTTATGTCATCTTTTATTCTGTGAGACATAATGGTTACATTTCCTTTGTTTTTCTTGATATATAGAAACCACGATATGTGCAGCGTCTGTCTGTAAATGTATATACCGATGGTAGTGGGTTCAATTACCGTGGAATTGTTTATATAGCTATTAATCATTTGTAAACAGAGTTTAATCTTAGATGATAAAGGCTATAAAAGCAATGAAATCATGTCAATTGGGAACCCTGAAGAAAAAAAAAGAAAGGTCAATCTTGGCAGTTGCTTGTGGGCAACGGCACTTGTTGGAAGATATATTATTAAGTCATTTATGTAATTTAAATGGTTTCTAACAATATTTTAGTTATTTTTATCTTCATTCTGATGTGAGATACTAAAATTGAGAACGGAGACTAATATTAATGTATTTTTTTTAAACTGCCTTCGGATATACAATATAATGGCCATCCTAAATTTACTTTACATTGACCAGCATCCTTAGACAGCTCTGGTTTATTAACAAAGCTGATAGAGTAAGCAGGTAGTTTACATGTTGAGCTAAATGTTTGCAAAAGGCTACACAAAGTACACAAAGCAGTTTAAAAAACATTAACAAATTTAATGGGAAAGATGACATGTCATTTATCTATATTTATATTATATAAGGAAAAGTTTTGTTTTGTTGAAGTCCTAATTACAGAAATTACTCTTTCGGCTTATTATAATTTTATTGAAGAGGGCTATAGGCTTTATTATATAGCCTATAGCCCTCCTCTACACTTGTGTGTACGTGATGTAATCATCACACTAATCTTTCCAGTGTGTGTGTGTGTGTGTACTGTGCCTGCAAAATAAACTCCGGTGGGCGCTTAGAATACAGTCATGTGTCTAACACAGCTACTATATATAATATATTTATTTGCTATAGGAAAATCTATGTATTTCGCTGAGATTGCCCTTTAAGCCTTAAACTAGATATTCGTTTAAATTATAGCCTTTTTAAGGTTCCATATCTCAAAAGAAAAAGGCAGAATCCTTATAGGACCGCATTGTTGTTGGCCTGTCTGACTATTCGTCT
>JAXRJS010000030.1:797500-802500 GCA_037127375.1 Dione juno
CTTTTCTCCATGAAGTTGCAAACCTAAGTATATATTTAATATTAATTATTATCTGTGAGAGAAAGCCTAAAAAAATACATAAATAGACAAAATAATCTATAAAAATTGAGTTTTTCTTTTTTTTTAGATAACTGGACTACCCAGCCAGAGCAAATTAAAAAAAAAAAAAAAAAAAAAACAATTTATAAACCTAAATCTGATACTGTACTAAGGAGCTAATATGACTAACGTAATTACTCTCAACTAAATAACAATTTTAACTCGTTCAACTACTATTAAAGTTAATAACTTTGGCAACAAAATAGAGAAAATTTTATGTAAAGTAAAATCTGTTCTTGAAGCTTCCGCTTGGAGTTTGTCGTTTTGTTTTGTTTTAAAACTAGTGCCCTGCTCACGGTGTCACTTGTATTTAGCTATATCGTTATTTGCCGTTTTGGCGTGTACAGAAATATGTTATTTACGTAGTTAATTAACGCTTGATTCTTACATACATTAATGTAAGCCGCCAGCCAGCCGCCGCCATTACCAGAGAGAAGAAAATGAAAATAAGTCATTTTCTCCGAGTGGGAATTGAACTTACAAACCGACTGCACCATGACGGACAAGGCAAAAGCACGGCGTTGAGTTCCGCCACTCAACACAAAATACTAAACTACTTAATAAATCGAGAAATGGAGTATCTTAACACTAGGTTACTAATGCCTGCCTAGGGTAATAAAAAAAATTAAATTAAAATAAAAATTAAAAAGACGTAAATCGGGAAATAGAGTACCTTAACACTAGGTTACTAATGCCTGCCTTGGGTACTAAAAAAATTAGGCTTAAATTATTAAAAAATCAAGTTAAATGCTCTATTTATGCGGCATATTGTATGAAATTAGCTGCATATGCGCTTTCCGTAGACTAAGAGCTGTGAAATTTCGACGAAAACAACTTACAGTACAAATTTTAAAAAAAATCTTAATGTTATTAGTATATAATTATATCACAAAAACAAACTTTAACCTAATTTCAGTTAAGTTTGCCAACTTTTATAAGTTATACTTTCCGTGAAGCTATCGAATCTTACAACTCGCACTTGACCAGTGCTTTTTTTTTCATTATTGAGTTAGGCAAAGTCCACCAAGTTGTTACCAAGAAAAGCCTCATTGCTAATGAGGCTCAAACTCAGGAAAGAAGATTTTTTTTTTATTGAAGGTAATAATAATTTAATCTTATTTACAAGTAGAGTCAAGAGTCTTGTTCAAATATATAAGTGAGCTTATTTTAATATATAGGAGCATCTGACGTTGCATTACTTAGTAAGTTTGTTCCAAGTGTTTGCTGCTTAAACTTAAGGTGAACTTAATTTCAATTTTCAAGCTTTCGAAGCTCTTAGACAAATTAACGACCGAAACTGAGATGCAAGTGTAATTAGTCACGATTTTGAGAATAAATATAAATATAAATATAAATATGGTAAATATAATAAAGAGGTACTGAGTTCTATTGTAAGCTCGGACGTTGTGGGTTCGGTTCCCACTTGCGGGAATGATTATATTTCAATAATTTTCGTTAATTCGCTCTGATGAGCTACTTATAAGTAGAGCGCGTAATGTATAGAAAAGCAGGCGATATGTCGAAAATGGATTATCTTAACTATAGGTTTCCCCTACATACATTGCTATGAGAAAAAAGCAGCATATAACTTAAAGTAATACTATACAACTACTATATAAAATAGAAGCTTGTAAAAGTAGTATACAAATTAGAAACAATAACAGCTGGCGTCTATTAAATTATAACTATGTAAATTAGCAATATATGCAAGAATGGTTGCTTAACGAACTTTAAATCGGTTATATTTTAACTTAAACAGTCATTTCAAATAATAGAATAAGACCTAGAACGGATTTTATCAACAAAATTCACTTGATATGCTTTCTTGTAATTTTTTTTTTTATTTTCATGAAATGGCATCTGATTGTCACTGCGGTTACTAAAGTCACGACAGTTATAAAAACTCGATTATTGTCATGTCCGTAGTTATACTCGTAAAGCTATTACGAATCGATTCAAGTAATGAACACCAAAATCGATTATCAAGCTTCGTCTCGACAACGCCTCGTAAGAGCAAACACAATACCCCCCTTGACGTTTCGTAGTCGGGTTTAAAAGGATTATATAGGTAGTAAAAGCTCAAATCTCACCTAGTATAGCAATTTTTTTCTTCTTCCCTCTAGATTCAATTTCTTTATTAGAAGCGTCCACAAACAAACAACAACTAAGTACTAGAAATAATATTATAATTTTTTTTGACATTTTAAATATTTCGGTCTAGACTAAAATCAAGATGTTTTTTTTTTAATATATCTACTTTAAACGATACGTGTATTCGATAGTGTAGAATATATACTTTTGATGTCTAAAGTTTTAAATAAGTAGGCTCGTTCCTTCACTAAACGTGTTAATTGAAAGAAAGTGCTCATATAACAGTGTAGTGTTAACATATTATGTTGTATGTGACAAAATTTGTAATATGGTTAAAGTGAAATATAGAAAAAATGTTATAAATATTGTGTAATATGTTGTTGAAAATTTTCTATTTTTTTGTCGATTTTACTAAGAATTTCTTAGTAAAATTTAGTTTACTTTTTTTTTTTGCAGCCCTCTAACTGTTTTATGATTGTGGGTTCAATTCCTATTTGGGGGGAATGAATTATTTCATTTACATTTTCACAAAATTAAGCAAAATAATAAAAATATTTTGTATTATATTAGACAAATAATAAAAAAATATGCATTCTGTATAATATACTTGCTTAATAAAACTTAGAAATGTTTTAACAAAGCATTTTTACGCCTTTTTAGAAAGTTACAGAGATTTTAATAAAGCTGCGCTATTCAAAGGTTATAGCAAAATGTATGTGGTTTTATTGCATATTTCTGAGAGGTATATCTAGAAAAAAAAATTTACAACTTTTTTTCTTCTTCAGCTTCACGCTGTATCCCGTATACAGTACGGTAAGTAGAAAGAACTTACAGCTTGCAGTCACTTCGTTCTGCTCTCTCCACTTGTTTTAGTCACAACCGAGGTTGTAACAGAGCGAGGACATGAAAAATATTCACCGGAGAGCCACCCACTACACTAAGTTTGCCCACGTTTGTTTGTAGCGTCTGGCTGCAAACAAAACGTTGTGGGTTCGGTTCCTACTTGGAGGAATGAATTACTTTCAAGAATTTTCTACATAAACTTGGAAAATGAGACTTATTTTAATGAAGTATTATACTACATATTATACTTATTGATATATACTAATATACACCATGACTTTCTTTCCTATAGGGTCCATGGGTTCCATATCCATTGTGACCATGTGGTACGTAATATTTTTGGTGTTCATGGGAGTGGTGGTTAGATTTATCAATGAATGAATTAATGCCTTGAAAGGCCGGAAGCGGAGAACGGAGTGTCTTAACACTATATTCCCTCTGCCTACCCTGCTATATATGCGGGATACAGCGTGAAGCTAACTCACATGATACGTGCCAACTGTACCATTAAAACATCGCAAAGTAACTTGACAAGATAATAATATAAAAAAAATATATAATATAACAACAAAATATTGCTCTCACATTTTTATTCCTTTATTAAAAGTTCTTTTAAAAATGACATCATCTGAAAGCCCCAAGGGTCGACGTCTACGGAATATTTCAGTTTGAGAAATTTTAATTTCACACGGTTTAAGCTTATCTAACGGCGGTCTCGGGGGAAGGCCTTCATTAGCTATTGGAGCTGCTTTGGACAATCTGGTTATAGTATGGCTGGGAGGTATTAGATTTTATATTTCATCTTTGAATTTTATCTTGAAATACGTAAAAATACTTTTGAAAGTTCTATTCAAAACAAGTGGATGAGGATATTGTGGTGCTATGGGAGCTGACTGTAAATGCGGTCCCCACACGTAGAATGAATATAGAATGAATTATTTTGATTACTTCGTACTTATTGTGGCTTACATACTTATACAACTTATAATCAACATATAATACATCAACAGACAATTTACTTAAAAAAATACAGGCTAGAAGTTAAACTATAAAAGCCCAAAAACTAAGTAATAACTAAACTACAAGTGAACTAAAAGTAATTCTGATTTTTCTAAAAAGAGACATTACATCACAATAATAAGAGAGAGAGAGAGAGAGAGAGAGACCTAGTAATTAAGATTAAGACACTCAGTGTTCTAGTTTTTGCCTTAGTTCGGGAATTTATTTCAGTGGAGGAACACAATGCCGCAATTCGCACTTACAGAATATCGATATTTATTCGATGAAATATATATACAACCAAAGCGCCGCTCTAAATCGCTGTGAGATTTTCAATAAATAATATTATTTTAATATTCTGTATCGAGATCGTGTATCTGTGAGCGTTCGCTGGAGCACTAGAGGTTTGCTTCGAGTGTTTAAAGTAGTTTTTTGTAAATAAAATGGAGTGGAAATTTTTTATTTATTAAACACTTATAGAAAACATATAAAAATTGTGAACGCAGCGTAAATATGCTTTAAGTAATTTATTATTTTAGTAGATAATTTACTAAGCTATGACGTCATATTGGTAAATAGAATAGAATTTAGCAAAATATAGAACGGAGTGTCTTAACACTTAGTTTTCTTCACTTATCTTGCTTTACGGGATGAAGCGTGAAGCTAAAAAAAATCAGTACATTATGATTTAACAAGATGTAATTAATTATTATTATTATTATTAAGTGGGAATCGAACCCACAAACTAACTGGTCTAGCTAACCAGCTACATGTTACACGTATCTAAAATAAAATAGAACAGTCGATTTCACCAAATATCTTCATATTATATCTATAATTTAATCTTTGGCAACCGCAACGTCTATATTGGTTTAAACTGACTCTACAATTTGTTTTATATATTATTAACAGGTCACTGGTAAGTTATATAGATAGATTAGATAGATTACAGTATTGAGCCGCAGTTG
>JAXRJS010000030.1:805000-842500 GCA_037127375.1 Dione juno
AGAGAAATTTATAGATAATCTAAGATTAAAGGTAGATTAAAGGTAGCTTAAAGGTAGATTGAAGGTAGACTTCAGCCTTTGAGCAGATTAAGCGGAGAGAACTTAGAGCTGCGACACTGCCCTCTATTCTGTCCTTGTGTATTTACGTAAGCTCTCAAAATATATGAAAAAAAAGAACCAAAATGAAGTACAAGATTAGTAGATTAATATTTATATAGGAGAATGTACTGTACAAGTCGACTTATGTTATATTCGTAACGTAACCGATTCGAACGCATGATACTCGTATATTTCATGAATAAATTACGCGTTACCATGAATTTATATTAACACCTAAGCAAATGGATTTCGTTTGATACATTGATTGTGAATTATTAACATACAAATACAATATGTTGTTATTCATTTTTTTTTTGTTTGTGACATCCTGACGCAACAGGACAGTGGGATGGGATGCTGTAGACCCGATGGTTGCGGGTTGTAAGTTTACCCTAGCGGGGTAGTCATAGAGAACGGAAGCCTCAAACACTACGGTCCCTACATATCTTGCAGTTTAGTGGTCTGCATGATTTTTAAGTAAGCTTCTTACAGTATCTTCGATACTGTGTTCTCGAAGCTCAAGGACTTAGCCTTACTTCTGTTTGAAAGTTCTAACACAATATTTATCACTTCCCGTTCCCGGTGAGAAATCGGGTGGCGTTGGATGTCACAGTCTCTACAAATGTCGACAAATTGATAAGAGACCATTTGTCTCAAGATTGTGTGAAGGCTCAATTTCTCAAGCTGAAAAAGACCAAACTTTAAAGTTTTTTTCTGCATACAGTATGAAATCAAAATATAGTATTCGGAATAAGTGAGTGCTTACTGTACACAATAAGAGAATTATTCCAAAAATTGCTTATTTAAATGTATGTCACAGAAAAAGTCAATTTTAGCTTAAATTTTATCAAAATAATATATATTTAGTAATATCCTAATATCCCATTTTGAGGCTGTAAAATCCGCGGTTACATGTACTCGTGTGTCACAAGCCTAATAACATTTCAGTGTGGATGACAGGTCGATCGCGTCACTCACGTTATAATTATTATTGACGAGCGAAAATCCCCGTTCCAATAGCAATTGTATTCAATTTAAGTGGACAGGTTTTTCTCGTAAGGGAAAAAATAGATATTCGTCGTAGTCGCTTTAATTTGTAAGTTAAAAGATACTGCTTCACGCTCTTTCTCGCATAACGCAGGATAGACATAGGGAACTTAGTGCTAAGACCCTCCGTCACCCCCCTTTCCGCTCAATTTTTAGGATATTGCGTGTAAAGTAGACCTTGTCTTGTTACCAGAGCGAGGATATAAAAAGTCGAACCCTTAACCGCGCAGGCTTTATGCCGCTAAGGCCAAGTATCCCAGTCCGGAGTCTGGTACATATATATATATATATATATATATATATATATATATATATATATATATATATATATATATATATATATATATATATATATATGTTATATATTTGTTGATTGGCTGACGGTTAAATTTTTAGTTGTCACTTATGTGTTTTTGATTTTGTACTTATGGTAATGAGTAGGATGTTTTTTAGTAATTTCTCCATACAGTATTAAATTACGTACATATTATTAATTATTATTATTAATAATAAAATAAAAAAATTATTGGAAACAATAATTTAATGAAAAACTCAAGATATCGAAGGTTATTATTTCATTCCGGAAAATTACGAAGTTCCAGCAAACAGAATAACAAAAAAGAATCCTCTGACTTTTGTATAAAAAGTCTCTTTGAGGCAACTTTTTTAATCAGATCTATTGACAAAATTTACGCTTCTATAGTGAATATTTGATAACAATTGAAACGAGCCAACGTGATGCCATCGTTTGAATAAAATTTCGTATGTACATTTCAAGAAATGCCGGTATCATATATATATATATATATATATATATATATATATATATATATATATATATATATATATATATATATATATACATATATATATATACATATATATATATATATATATATATATATATATATATATATATATATATATATATATATATATATATATATATATATATATATATATATATATATAGGGTCTCCTGTATCCCGCCATTTCACAGTGCAAGCTTTCCTTCCTCGCTTTCTGCTTTTCGAAAAAAGTTCATTGAAAACGCAGCAAGCTATTCATTGTGTGCATTTAATTTTTATCATTTATGTCTTGCCAAAATAAAAAATGCATTATCTCTGACCTACACTTTCCTATTCGATAAGCATTTGTCTTTGGGATAAGCATATAAAATTAGAATAGAGCTGAGAATATCAAATATTACTGTACTTAAAGTACCGTAAGGAAAGACCATTCACTGCATGAGAAGACGACATAAAAAATCGCCAGTCCAATATGGCAAAATTTCACCATGGCAAATGGAAATTTTTGGAGGAGATCTTTATCTAAAATGGGTTGCCAGTGTAGAGAAAATAAATAAATACATAAATAATTAACTGACAAAAAAAGAAATAATAATCTAATATAATTAGAGATAGTAGACTTTTTATGTTTATTTAATATTTTGTACAGTAAAAACATATAGACATACAGCCGCAAGCGCTATTAGCTCTCGTAGTATTATAAGTCCTGTAGAAATCATCACAAAATTTAGGCCACTTACACACTAAATGTCTCATATATGGATATAAACGGTATTGGTAGTGTGTTGTGGCTTAATACTATTTGCCTGGCAAAGCCTTTGGAATTCAAAATTAGGTAACGTTTACAGCAGCTTCGGCATTGCCACTATTGGCCTATATTTTGATTGCATTCGAAGTTATTTGTGAGTGATGAAATTATATACAACGTGAAACAGTTTATATATATATATATATATATATATATATATATATATATATATATATATATATATATATATATATATATATATATATTTTTTATTTTTTTTTTTTTTTCACTCTGTTCTATACGACCTAAATACACAGACTTGAAGACTTAACCGATAGTTATGAATTCAAAATTTTGAATTCTTTGGTAATCACGTTGATTGTGGAACCTATCTTTAAGAAGCACAAAATTCTGTATATCTTCACGCTGTATCCCGCACATATCAGGGTAGAGGGAGGGAGCTCCCTCCCTCTACATACCAGGATATCAGTGTTGAGACACTTCGTATCCCGCTTTCCGTCTATTTGAAAAGATAGAGCGAAGAAAATGTTAATAATTCATTCTCCCCGAGCGGGAATCCAATCCACAGCCGTTGCGTAGACAGTCAGTCAGTCAGTCGGCCGTCACGTCACCAAATGTCTAATAAATTGATATTGGTGGATTAGACAGTAGCAGGTTAATAGCAGCACCCAACGGGAGAATTAATTATGTTTTGGTCACATGACAAAGTGCAGCGTTGAGTTCCGCCACTTAACACGCAATGTCTTAGCACTTAAAGCTCAGGCTATACGGGATTAAGCTTAAAGCTAAAAAAAAACAACAAACAAATAAATAAAAGAATATAATACCGAAGTAATCAAAAATCATGGAGGGTCGCTGGCGTCTTCATAAATATTGCTATCTCGTTCACTGTGGCGTATCTGTGCAATATATTTCAATAAAGCACTAACACTATTGACATATAGTAATATATATTCCTTGCTATAGATATTTTAAGGATTTTTTATAAATCAATTATTTTATTCGATCAACGTATTAACTTCACTATATTATACGCCGTATATGTATCTATAAGTTCTCTAATAATTACAGAGAATATAATTACATAGAACTGAATGATTAAATACTTAAAGAAAATATATAAAAATTTGAACGCAGCAGGATTTGAAGCCGCGCCTCATGGAAAGCCATGCGTTTTTTCTCACGCTGCTGTGAAATCCTCATTTTCTTTATACAACTTATTACGTTGTTAGCATCTCTGTAGGGAGATTTTTACAAATTTCCGCTACACAAAGATTATTGCAAATAACAATCATTTGTCAAGAGATATGTGGGTTCAAAATTCGGGTTTTCTTTTTGTTTAAGTATTTTTTTTTCTATCCATAGTGTGGATTAACACTTTAAAATCATTCATCATCGCAGCGTTGAGTTCCGCCACTCAATACGTAATGTCTTGTATTAGAGTGAAGAATAGAGACCGTCTGTCGACCCGACGTATATGCGGGATAATTATAAAAAAATATATAACATAAAATATAAGAGCTATAGAGAATATATTAAAATGGGAACGGTTTGAATATGTTCAATAAATTAATCACAAGTTGGGCGGAATGGAATTTATGCGGATATTGGGATCGATTGGAAATAGCCAAAATTTGAAAACAGAGTTATATATAAAACTAACATTCCTTAAACAAACTTATATATGAAACTAAACAATAAAGCTGTCGTGTAAAGCTTAAATACACATGTACGTGATGTATGCGGATTCGAATTTAACTTGTTGTTATCGAATTTTGAATATTGTATTTTATATAGAGAGCGGCGTTTAGTTACGCTTCGTAGCGAAATTTATGTTTTTTTTTTTCATCAACAAACCGGACTGTAGTGGTGCAGAGAGACATCTTCTGCCTGTAAACGCGACGGCTCGTGGGTTCGATTCCCGGTCGGGGAGAATGAATTATTTTCATTTTATTCGCAATGACAACAAGGCAGAGCGCGGCGTTGAGTTCCGCCACTCAACACGCAAAGCCTCTAAAGGCGGAAAGCGGAGAGCGGAATGTCTTAACACTAGGTTCCTTTTGTCTACCCTGCTATGAGTAGGAAACATGAAACCAAAAAATATAATACACTAAAATAACAAATGACAATTTAAATTTCATAATATTCTTCAGTAGCAAGCTCGCAGGCGGGTCTAATCAAAAAAATTTAAGCTTTGTAGGTCAGAAGTAGGTAAAACATAAAATATTTATACAAGATGTTTATTTTTTTATCTAATGGCCTACCTTTCCTGCCTTTTTAACTTTTTTAGACAGTGTCAAATAAGCCGCCTTAATCTATTCTCTACTTTCTGGCAACTTTTGTCACTTAGCTAACTAAGCTCAAAGTCCCACTTTACTAAATAATATTTTAAAAGCTCCTATTAAAATTAAAATAACCTTAGGATGAAATCGAACCCTACATAATTATTAATTAATTATAATCAACCGCATTCAAATTATACCACGGTTGTGTCTAATACATTACAACTATTGTACTATAATAGCTATTCAAATTAAGCTTACCGCCTAATTAGCGAAGTAAATATTGAATAACCTAAATTAACATGATAATCTATCATTATTATTGACGACGTCGTATTGGCGTGGATTTGTGACTTGCTTAACTGAAAATTATGCTTCTTCTTCTTCTTCTGAGCTTAAATAGCAGGGTAGAAAGGTTCTATTGTTAAGACACTCCGTGGCGGAACTGAACGTCGCGATTTTCTTTGAATGCGCCTCTCCTTGTAACCATAGCTAGTAAATGAATAAATAAGTTTATTATTAAGCTTATATTAAGTATATTTTATATATTTATCTTTTTTTTATATGTATTATTATGTATTTGAATATATTGATTTTTTTGTAATATATTATTTATACAAATAAATATATATTATATATTTGTATTTATTTTAATAGATTGTTGCACACCTATACATAGTATATTATTACCATGTGGGAATCGAACCCATTAATCGAAACATCACTCAAGTGTCAAGACATTCCACTCTGTTCCTCCACTTTTCGCCTGAATAAGATGAACCTCCCATTTTCTATCCAATTAAGATTAATATTCATTAATACAAATATTCTCTCGAATATAGCTCGGACCAAAATAAGTCATGTGTATTCCAACCAATATATATATATATATATATATATATATATATATATATATATATATATATATATATATATATATATATATATATATATATATATATATATATATATATATATATATATATATATATATATATATCGTCCGATCACCGAAGTTAAGCAACGTCGGGCGCGTTCAGTACTTGGATGGGTGACCGCCTGGGAACACCGCGTGGCGTTGGCATCTCAGAGGGTGTCTAGCCAATTATCTGTCCGATATTTGGTTTCCGGCATACGGGTACGCGACCCCGGGACCTCGAGCCACCACTTTCATAACCCGATCCAATCCATGTAAGTGGTGTCCCTCCCCTATATATTCCAAGTCTTTCTGCCTCTTATTCCCTTTCCTTTCCTGGTTTCTCCCAGTAATGGGTTTGGAGGTCAGATGGCAATCGCTCCACAAAAAACCATTTCGCCACTCTAATGGACCGATTGGTCTTAGTCGGAAGGCAGACCCTGGCAAAAAGCCGGGACTAATGCCAGGAAGAAGAAGATATATATATATATATATTTATATATATATATATATATATATATATATATATATATATATATATATATATATATATATATATATATATATATATATATATATATATATATATATATATGCAATTGACACGATGTCATCTTCTTTCTCATGCTTTTGTGAACACGCAACGTGCATTACTCAGAGGTATTCGTCCCAGGTTTAATTTGATTTATCGATACCGTCATGGTATAGACTTAACCAATTAAATACAGTGGTTATGGGATCTATCCCACGAGTGTCTTCTGAAAAGAGTGTTTAGTTATCTCCCTCTAAATAAGAGAGCAGCTGAATTACTGAAAAACTGAAACATTGTGATTTGGAAGCACCGTTTTTTTTTCAAATTAACTCCGTTTACCGCCACCGGTTAACGAAGATACAGTGTACTGGATCGAGAATCTATCGTTGTAATTAGCTACTGCCACTGCACAGCGACATCATCGACCTTATTGTTAATATAAAATATACCACCAAATCACGAACGAGCAAGTGAAGTGCAGAAAGTATTACGCGTGTGTCTGGCTATTTAAAGCTTGACAAAAGCTTCACGGGACCATGTCCCCAACAAAGTTGAAAACAACTCTAGTTACGCCAATGCCCCAAATTTGATTAGAATTCATACACATAATGTTAAATAAGAGACAGCAATCTCCTAAAATTTTATAACACCATATCCACGTTAACTTTCAAAATTAAAGTTCTCATCAAGACGCTATAAGGAAAAGCCGCCGCTATTTCGACGAAGGAGAATTTTTTAATAACCACGTGTATACGACAGTGGCTCATACAATATAATTGATTGCAAGTTATAAGCTACAAGAGATGATAAGATAATTCTTTAACTTATTTGGTTTGTAGATGAACGGAAAATACAATTTAAATTTGTGTTAACTACATATATAAGTTCCATCTATATCTATTAATTTTGTTATAGATGAAGGATCTAAACTGGATCTCTTTTAAACATGCATTCTTCTATAGCGTAATATTATCTCCTTGTTACCGTACACCCTCCTTTGTGTGTTCTCCATTCAACGTGACATTGGCGAAGTGAGTTGTGGTCAATTGGCATGCTGGAAACGTCATATATAAAGACAACAACAACAAGTTCCACCTATCAATTTCCAAATTTCAGACTTTTGCTTATATTTGTAATGAAAATTCTAACTAGGTTAGCTTAAGTTTAATTTTTTCTCTGCTTCAAAGGTCTAGACCGAAAATTTTATATGTATTTTAGATTGATATCTCTTGACAACAAAATGATCCTCGAAGGGTGCCGGTTTTTCTTAGCTACGGAACTCTAAAAATAATAATAACAATATACCACTCACCACACAATCTTTCAATTAGTGAAATGTTTTGACAATAGCTTTTTAGCTATTCAGCTTTTCCGATTAGTGTACATAGCAGGGTACGTGCGAAGAAATGTAAAGCTTAAATAAAGCACGACAGTCGTAAACCCGCTTTTTCTTATAAATTGGACTCGCTAGCGAAACTTGCAGCTCGACCAAGTTAGGTTTAATTAATCTAGTTAATAAGGAGCCGTTTGATTTTCACCTTCCTCCGCGTTCATATAAACTTTATGTCTCCGATTGTAAAATGGATATTTTTTTACATTTAATTGAATTCGGTAATTTCGATTCTATTTTACATACACTTACTAAATTAGTCTATATATTCTAATAATAAATTGCCCGAAGTAACCTCACTGGTAGGTACAGTGTACTACATAGAAAGGTTATTATTTCAATTTGAAACAGCAGCCCAGGAGCTGCTTCCTGCTTTGTAATATGAGTATACTATACGTATGATTCTTTTAGTTTCACGCTATATCCCGCACACAGCGGAATATACAGAGCGTACTTCTTCTTAACTAACTTAACTAAGACACTCGTTTCCCGTTTTCCGCCTCTCCTGTCTTGTTACCAGAGAGAGGAAAACAAAAATAAGTCATAATTAAAAAGCTTAAAAAAGAAGTTTAGTAAAACTTATGATATACTTTAAAGCCGATATAAATATTGAAAAAAAGCAACAGAAACAAAAGTCTATATGACTTTCCTCAAACATTGTACAACATTATTAGTGATATAGATATACATATCTCGGTGTCGCTGTAACTTGATACCAATTACGTAGCTCCTGGCGGGAGAGGGACGTCGAAAGCCTCAATTAGTGGTGGAAACATATATATATATATATATATATATATATATATATATATATATATATATATATATATATATATATATATATATATATATATATATATATATATATATATATATATATATATATATATATATATGTGTGTGTGTGTGTCTGTGTGTGTGTGTGTGTGTGTGTGTTGTTGATGAGGTGTTATCTATAGTATGTTTGTTTGTATTTGTCGAAGTCGTACCCAATATAGGTATATGAAGTCAAATAAGTCGCTTCAGTACAGTATCATTTATATATTCACTTCTATATGACATTATGTTCTGGATGACCCCAATTCTCCCGATCCAATTAAATAAGAATATCAAACAAGCGCTCCCCGGAGTGACATTAAATGCTATATTACTCGAATCTTCTATGTATAAAAGTGTCTCATGTATGTATGTATGTAAGTATGTACCGAACGTTGTAAATATTATAAGTTAGTACTTGAAGTGAAGTGATTATTAATTTTTGAGCATTTGCAGCGATAAAATGTCTTATAGATTAATCGAAAACGCGAGCAAAACCGCAAGCGGAAAGCTAGTGTATAGTAAATTTTATTACATATTGCTGTATTTCATGACAGCGTTACAAGCAGTACCCGAGAGTCACATAAAATAAGTATAGAATGAAAGGTACAAATGTTTAAGACACTATTGAGAGTCGTAGTGTTAGAGAAAATTTATTTAACGCGCTACTTGCTAGCGGTCCTTTATAGTTTTGTAGGTTGTGTGTGTTTGTATGCTTGTATGTATGTGTGTTTTATGAATGGGAATATAAAATTAATGTACCGCATATTGTAGGGCGGCAGAGGAGTCTAGTGCTAAGACACTCAGTTCTCTACTTTAAGCTTTAAGCTTTTGCTATGAAAATAAAATAATAATAAATATTTTGTATGGACTATGTATTCTGTCATTATGTCTTAAAGTCCAACGTAAGCTTTCGCTGGCCACTATCTTATATTGTTAATATAGTTAAAAAATAAAGAGTATAGTTTTTTGTACAATAGATTTTCTTAGTCTCGTATGATTAGAATGTGTGACTATAAACGAAACGATTTGAACTAAAACTTTAACCTTTTTTAAGGTAAAGGTAATCTAGGTTAAACTTACAGACGTGTTTTATCTTTGGACAGTCTTAGGTAAAGTCCCTATTTTGACTTAATCTTTTTATTCTATTTAGCTTCACGCTATATCCCGCATAACAATAAGTAGGCAGAGAGAGAGCTTAATTTCAAATCACTACGTTCTCCGCTTAACGTTTCTCTGCTCCGTTCTCTACCGGAGCGGAAAAAATAGTTTCTAACCAAAGCAATATGTGGCAATAGAAACTATTTAACAATTATTCTTTATAAATGTCCCATAAAAGACCAAAAATTCTCAACGTTTTTAACATTTCGCACATAACTTCTGTAGTAATTTAAGCTGTAAAATAAATTGAGATTTAAGTGTCCCTGCGGCGTCGCTGTGTTACCTACTCCTGCATTCAGTACGTACTGGTTAGTTCGTGAGGCACTTTTGTGAAATACTATCTTATAGTTTATGTACCGTGGTTGAGCTTAATTAAACATATAATATATGAAATATACTGTTATTACATACCTTCATTTTATACACACATATATATATATATATATATATATATATATATATATATATATATATATATATATATATATATATATATATATATATATATATATATATATATATATATATATATATATATATATATATATATATATATATATATATATATATATATATATATATATGAACTGTAGTACACGATTACATTTGTGTGGACTGTAAAAACGTACAAACCCGTTCTTTTTTCATTCCCGTTAGAATTTCGGGAAAAATGTTCAGTAAATAAGTAAGTTAATTAATTAAGTAATTAATTAAGTTTTGACATATGCAGGTTTCAATGCTTTGTCTGTCAGTCACTTGCTAACAAAAGAGATAAAAGCTGTAGATGGGCTCGAACCATAAAGGGACTATTCATGTATTTTTAAACACACTTTCGTGTATTTGATATAAAAATTGTAAATTAAGTTTTAATCATATCTATCATTAGAGAATATAAGAGGATACTCAATTGTTTCAAAAATATATCCAGTATATATCAAAGAAGACAGATAGAATTTAGTGTATCTGGATCATTGTGTATTGAGTAGCGGAACTCAACGCCGCGATTTACCTTATCAGAGGAAAATTGAAACAACAATTCCGCCACTAACCTCAATTACCTACCATTTCTTTACGCCATTTTTCACCGATTCAAGTTACTGTACATCTATAATAGAATCTTAACAAAATTTCCTTTTAATAAAGTAGGGCGTCCACAAATAACATCTGATGGATCTTTATAGCTGCAACTTTCCTTAAAGTGTTATTGAAGAAAACTACTTGAAATGCTTCCGGCGCCGCAACTAGAGTGCAGCGATAGCATCTTCCTGAATATCAAATTGAACAAGGATATTTTAAAATAAATTTGAAAATATTTTCATAATTTCCATTTTTGGTAGCATTTTGAAGATTTATAGAAGGTCTTGAGTGAATATAAGTATAAGTAGCTTATTGGTTTTGTTAAGCTCCTGAAGTTCTAATATTTTTTTTATAATAACAATTTTTTCAGCGTTTTGCCTCACATCGTATTTCGAGAGAAATGCATAGAGTAATGCAACCTGATGGTAAAAGATATAGTATATATATGTCATATATGATTATCTACATGTTTTTTATGTTTGTCTGTATGTAGCCACTTTATTCCAAAACTAGGGTGCTTAATAAAGTTTCTAAGTCAATTTTCTTAAGTCAACCATTTGTAAATCCAAAGTGTTAAATATGTAATAATAAAGTACCTACAAATAAGTTGTTCTACTTCATAACAAGAATTTAAATTGAATTGAATTCTAAATATATATTTTTTGTTAAATTGTCATACTTATTTGCCAAACAGCAAATAGCAAATATATAATAGTTATTAGAAAACCAATATAATTACTTAAGCATAAAGTTAATTTAACATTAGTAATTCCTTACATATAATTAATGATACAAAATCAGGAATCAGGATAAGATTATTTCATCGTAAGATTCGACATAGCGCAGTATTGAGCTTCTCCGGTAGAATTCCTCCGGTATAAAGTAGATCTTTACCACAATCCGTCATCAAACCAGTGATAAACTCGGTACAAAGTTTAGCCACTGAGATAATTCGATGTCGTCTGGAAATAGGTCAGCAGCAACGTTTACTACTCCGATAATGTAGGGCCTTCGGGGAGTTGATGCATTTGGAAATTTAGTTATATCGATAGTTTGTCAAAGTTGCATCGACATGCCAGTGCGATGAGACATGTACATGTATGTATGTATGTACATGTATGTACATGTATGTATGCATGTACATGTATGTATGCATGTACATGTATGTATGTATGTATAAATAATTTTATAGTGCAAAATACTAGATAAAATACTGTAAATAAAAATTATTACAAAGTGTATATATAGAAGTGATACGTCACTCCATTATCACTAAGTAGGCCTTTCTCCTGCAATAATGCTGGATGGTAATAACCAAAAACCCTATTAAAATATTGAATAATATTTGGAAACGGTATTAAAGTTTGGACGTACGAGGAGATAAAGTCGCGCCTCTTTGAAACCGTCCGAGCCAATTACGTCACAGGTTATTGATTAATTACGTAGAAATTCTTATATTATTATTATTTTTCAAGTTTTATACAGATTTGTTCTCTAAATGTGTCAATAGCTTTTCAAATAAATGTAAAACAAAAGATATATATTCGAGTTCTTATTACTAGACCTCTTACTATGACATACAATTTGTGTATGTGACTATATATTTGTTATATTATATATCGAAGCGAAACTTTACTATACAATCATTTTCATTCCCGCCCTCAGGTAATAAGATAAGGCGCGGCGTTGAGTTTTGTCACTCAGCATGTCTCATAAATTGAGCGGGAAGCGGGAAACGAAGTGTTTTACCACTGGCTATGCGTGATACAGCGTGATGCCAAAAAAAATAGAAATGGACAACGTTTGATATAGCTCCCATTATTTTCTAGTAACTAAAGTAAAGAGTAAAATGACTTACCTAGAAAGCTACGCTACTAGCGGTATACCTGCACGATAACGCCCTCACGGACACTAGAGTTTCGTAAGAAAACTTTCTCAATTTGTTACTAGGGTGAGCATGCCGCTTAAAAGTGTAATATATAATATTATTCACATCTTTAAATTCATTAACTTTAAATCTAAATTAATGTTTAATTTAGAAGCTTATCTTTTTTTAATTTGTAATGTAATTGTATAAAAAAATAGTAATTTCTTTGTGAAAATATTAATGATTTAATGATTTTTAAGTGTAAATCCACACTAAGGATAGAAAAAATAATTGTAGAAAACATAAAAAAAATGGATTTGAAGCCGCGCCTCACGGAAACCGTCCAAGCGCTCTGACCACTAAGCCATGCGTTCTTCCTCACGCTGCGTCGAAATTCTTATATGCTTTTGCTTAACTATTTTTTTAAATGTTAATACTGTAGACGCCTGCACTTGATACTTGTACTAGAATATTTCTATCAGACGAATCTTTAGGTATATAATATGTTACATGTACTGTTTGTGTGTAAAATAAATAAATAAAATAAAACCTATTTTATGGAGCAATGGAGCTCTCTTAGTTCTGTAGAACGACAATGTGCAGTGTTGAACGACACTCAACACGCTGTCTTCTATTCAGACGGCCATTGGACGGAAAAACGGTAACTGAGTGTAAGGCCTACAGGCCCGGCCTACACTACTTTGGGTTTTTCACCAAGTGGTTGGTATTCAATGTGGCATCTTTGTGAAGTTTGGTTAAATCTTTCTACGAAAATGAATAAAAAAGGTATCAGAAATATCAAATTCTATATCTAAGACTACTACTTGTACTAGAAAAATTATATATAAAAGTAATTTGTTATTATAATTCTCTGATACTTTATATATATTTTTAGCTTCAGACAGAATTGCTTATATAATAGGAATAGGTTGGTTTCCGAATTAATTGAATATATTGAATATATATGTGCGTATACGTATAAAAAAAACATCACAAACAAATCAATTACACTGTATAGATTTTTTTTCTACCAAAAAAAGTACCTCCCACAACCATTATTTGTTATAAATTGAGCCGCTATAAATCACGTCCGTCAAGCAAAGCTGGGCTTATATTTTCTGGCACACTGTCTATGGCACGCCTAGAAAAAGGACATTGAAGGGATACGATATAGACACTATAGATACTATAGACTATACTATAGTCTACCATAGATACTATAGAAGGAAAGAAAATAATAATTTCATAGAAAACACCATGTTGAATGCCTTAACAAAATTGACAAATAAAATTGACATCGGCTCTAGAGAATCATTTCAATTTGGTTAGTTAGAGAGAGGAGCTCAAACACTCATTAAACTTAAATTTAGGTCTCATTGTCAATAGCTTATCTATCTGCAACGTGCACGACGCCAACACGGTGATGTAAGAGATGGGTTGCTACGAGAGATTTGTTATATACCTAACGTAGTGTTTCATCACTAAGTTTCCTCTGCCAATATATTATTACCAGAACATTGAAGATTGAATAAAAAAAAGCTTTTAAACTAATATTATATATATATATATATATATATATATATATTATATATATATATATATATATATATATATATATATATATATATATATATATATATATATATATATATATATATATATATATATATATATATATATATATATATATATAAAAGTTAGTTTAAGTCCTCAAAAGCAAGCTCAGTTGGTCACAGTAGTAACACGCAATCAAGAACATTTTCTTCGCTGGATTTTCTTTGAAACGACACGGAGACTACTATTGCTATATATCAGACTTGCATTACATATGTGAAGCCGTTGTGGCTCAATAGAACGGTGTACTTCTATAAACATAATACGTGTAGGTACCATTCCCACTTGGAGGAAAAATTAAATTTAAGTTATGTCATTTCAAGTAACAATGACTATATATCTTCTCCTTCTTATATATATATATATATATATATATATATATATATATATATATATATATATATAATATAAGAAGGAGAAGATATATATATATATATATATATATATATATATATATATATATATATATATATATATATATATATATATATATATATATATATCTTCTTCTTCTTCTTGGCATTAGTCCCGGCTTTTGCCAGGGTCTGTCTTCGGACTAAGCTTACTCCACTTTGCACGGTATTTAACATCCTCAGTGGACAATCTATTGGCTCTCATGTCTTGCGTCACGACATCCAGCCATCGCTTCCTTGGGCGTCCGGGTGGTCTAACTCCAGGGACAGACATGTCAAAGCACTTCCTTCCGACATAGTTCTCAGATCGGCGCATAACATGGCCATACCATCTCAGGCGACGCTCTTGGAGCTTATCCGCTACGTCACGGACGCCAAGACTACCTAGAATGAATGTGTTGCGTATGCGGTCGGACCGCGTGTAACGCCACACATCCATCTCAGCATCTTCATCTCCGTGACGTGAAGCTCCTGAGTGTGCCGAGATAATGTTGGCCAACAATCGCTGCCGTATAAAAGAACCGGTCGGATAATGCTCTTGTATATCAGTCCCTTGAGCTCGGGCGGTATTCTGCTATCGCAGACTACACCAGTGACCTCCCGCCATTTGGCCCAGGCAGCGTTTATACGGGCATGGATGTCGTGGTCGATGCCTCCAGACTCATGCATAACGGATCCAAGGTACCTGAACTTCTCCGACTTAACGGCTGGCTCAGGCCCGATATGGATGGTGCTCGAGTCCGGGTTCCCGCAAGCCATGTACTCGGTCTTCGACACATTCAGTTTGAGACCACCGTTCTCAAGCGCACCTTTCCAGGCGTTCACTTTACGCTCCAGCATCAGTCGGTTCTCGTCGATGAGTACTATGTCATCGGCATACATCATCAGCCACGGAGACTGGCATTGGATGTAAGACGGGACAGTATCCAGCACTACATTGAATAAGAACGGACTAAGAGCTGAGCCCTGGTGAAACAGCAGTCCTAACCACTGAAGCGGAGTCGTTGTACATATCTCTGATAACCTCAACATAGGCTTCAGCGATCCCCTTGGATCGCAATGCCCACCAGATACACTGACGTGGCACACAGTCAAAGGCCTTCTGCAGGTCCAAAAAGGCCACATGCAGAGCTCTCCTGTTTTCCCTGTAAGCCTCCATCCATAGTGCCTGATCCTGATTGAAACCCATACTGAGACTCAGAGACAGTACATTCTTGGCGGAGCCTGAGGCCGATCATGCGCTCTAAGAGCTTCATGCTGTGGCTCATAATCTTAATGCCCCTATATCTACCGCAATCTTGAACACTGCCCCTTCCTTTGCAAAAAGGGATAATAAAGCTTTGCCACCACTGATGTGGCATCTTTTCAGTATTCAAGATACGATAAAACAGGTCAGTAAGTATCGTCACGGGTTATTGGAGCAACAAGTCCGAGGTTAGGAGATAATTCAGAAGGAAGACTACAAGACTGCTGAGTGTTCAGCAGCTCCTTAAAGTAGCTTCTCCATCTCTCCTTCACAGAGGCATGACTACATAGCAACGTGCCCCGAGAATCTCTGACGCAGAGACATTTTGTAATATCCTGCGTCGCTTTATCTCGAGCACGAGCCAGTTTGTTTATGAGCTTCTGCCCCTCCACAGTTTCAAGTTTATCGTACAATGGTGACAAACTTTCTCTGCGGGCTCTGGCTACAGCTCTTTTGCTGGCCCGTTTCGCTGCTATGTACTCCAGTCTGTCTTCAGGAGAGTTGGAATGCTGCCATTCTTTAAACGCAGCCTTCTTTTCCTGGATCACCCCCTGCACCTGGTCATTCCACCACCATGTCTCCCTGTCGATGACACGCCCACCCTTAGTAACACCAAGAACTCGCTTGCCCGCCGCAATGATTGCTGAATGAGCTCGATCCCATGCAGTCTGAGCGATCTCGGTGTTAGTCAGTAGATTTTGACTCTCCACCTCCGCCAAGAAGTCGGTCTGCATCGGCCCATTCAACAACCACCACTTAATCCTTGCGTTAAGGCTTGCGTTTCTCAGCTACTTTCTTTTTCGGAGTAACATTATAGTCCATGACAAGGAGACGATCTTAGACCATATCCAAAACCCCCGTGAACACATTCATACACCTCAGCGACCCTACCCACGTGACCGTTCAAGTCCCCCCCAACTAAGATTGCTTCGGTAGACGGTATAGCGAGTACGACCTCTTCATACTGCTCCCAGAAAGTCACCTTTTCAGCCGCGCTACAACCCGCCTGGGGAGCATAAGCACTGATTAAGTTTATGATAACGCCCTCGATCAGTACCTTTATCCGCATCAAGCGGTCGCAGCGACGGTCAACTTCAAGAAGCCCATTCTGAAGCTCTTCAGAAAGCGCTACCGCCACATCGTTTTTGCCTGTAGGTGACCCAGTGTATATAAGGCGGTAACCCTGCCCGATGTTGCGAGACTTATTGCCCTTCCAGCGAGATTCCTGAAGGAAAGCACACTGGACTCGACGTCTCATGAGTACATCTGCGAGTTCTCTGCATCGTCTGGTTAGAGAGCTAATATTCCATGTTGCAAAGCGGAGTTTCCGTCTGGGTATTGACGTCGTTAACCGTGCCCGTATTTGACACGGTAGCCCTTGCCCACTTATCGCAGGTGTAGGGCGATGTGCCTGCGCGTCGTTTAGCGGCGAAGCCCTAGCCCAGCTTTTTTTTAAATCGGTCCATACGAGTGGCGAAGTGAATATATACAGGAATGACAGATATGAAGCTAATAAATCAATTTACAGATTATTTTATAAATCCCACTTCTGCATTGTAAATCATAATATATAACTTAGATAAAATATACAACTACAGTACATACATATAATATATATCTTAAACTTTAAATTGAATTTTATAATTTTAAATTAATAAAGGAGATGAATGAGTGCGGGAACCACGACATCTTATTACAGCTAACTAACTCAATAAGAACTTGCAGCATTTTTCCACGTGTACGTCTTTGAGAAAACTTTAAAAGACGAGTTAAGTTATTACGAGCTTTTTATATTTTTAAAAAATACTGTTTATTTTTAAAATTATCAAAATCGTCTATATTAATAACAAAGGCGATATTTTTTTTTTATAATATTATATATTATAATATTTTATGGTTAAGTAAAATTGAAAGAATAAAAATAAAATTGTAAGCCCCAAGCAGTACTGTTGACAATTTATAATGTGTTTTCTTTTTTAATATTTTAAGTATAAGTGAAACCTTTTTATTCCAATAATAATTTTAAGTTGAAGAAATAAATTAAATCCCCCAAATGACATTGAACCAAGGTTCCTTGTTGTAACCTTCATGCTTACAGTTATTGTGTCAATGCATATTATTTTGGGAGTTAAGCTTATTTTCTATAGGTATACAAAACTAACATAATATACATTTCAAATTCAAGCTTAAAGCTCAAAGCTCTTCATACATTATAAGGGCACAGATACGGCTGTACCAGCACCATGCGACGCGTCGCTTTTGTGTACTTAATATTACTAAGCTGTGACGCGTGGAAATTATTAACAAGATGTCTAGAATAGTGAAGCTTTTTAATATGAGAATGTAAATTTATTTTAGTATAGCTTCAAGCTGTATACTGTATACAGCAGGGTTAAGTAAAGAGTACTTAAAAAAAAGACAGCCAGGTCTCAACTTTTTTCTCAATTTCAAGACAATACTTATTACAAGAGATTACTTATTACATTACTTACTTTGCGATAAAAGGAAATATTTTATAAGCTTTATAAGCTTATATGTATGAGTTGTATCGTTTGTTATACTGTAGTTCATTTTTATCTTACATACACTTGTCGCATTTTAATAGCTAACCAAACAACATATTCCGCACATAGCAGGGTAGGCAGAGGAAGTCGTAGGCTGAAGGAACATAGTGTTCAGACACTGCGCTCCCCACTTTCCGCCATTTGGGGCATTGCGTGTTGAGTGGTGGGACTCAACGCCGCGGTTTTGCTCGCCGTAGTTTGAGCACCGTGGTGGCACAGAGGTGACAGCGTCTGCCTGTTGTCGCGACGGTTTGTCAGTTCAATTCCCACTCGGGAAGAATGAATTATTTTCATTTCCTTCGCTTTGGTAACAAGGCAAAAACCAATTAATGCGAGCGACTTAATATTTCGTAAAATGATTCTATCTGTATTTATACTGTAGACCGACCGGTTTAAATAAACAAAATGCAAATTATTCTCAGAAATATTATTCTGTAATTAATAAAGTTATTTCTGTCTGAGATTCCTTTCTGTCGTCGTGGCACAGTGGCGTAGCGTCTGGTCGGTGTCTGGCGTAAACTTTGTGGGTTACATTCCCACTTGGGACAAAAGACACTTGGCACTCCACTACTGTGAACTTTTTACCACGTACTACACAACTGTGGCATAATCTGCCGTCAGCAGTGTTTCCAGGTCGATACATGGGTACCTTCAAGAAGATCTTAAAGGCCCCCTTGCCCTCTGTCTAACCTGCTATGAGCGGAATACAGTGTGAAACTAAAAAGAAAATTGTACCTAGAGCTTTTATAACGTATTTCTAGAAAGTATTTCAAAGCTGGCATTTATAGATGCGATGGGCTATTTAACAGTATTGCGGTTCTAAAGGGATCTCCTTATGGAATACTGTACCTCAAGATAATAAATAATTTATTTGTCGCATTCAGTGGTATAAATAAATAAAAACAATACCTTTTAATATTCGATTACCTCAAATTTAAACTTTCATTATTTATATATTCTGTAATAGTGACGTTCCGTTTTGTATTTAAACGATCGATTCAACAATTAACCGTAATTCAATAGTGATGTGAATCCACATTTACAACAATGCTATCGAACCTTTTTGTGATTTATAATTAATTTACCGCTGACAACAATTTATTAGTGGTCTGAATTCAACAGTTTCGCGGTTTTATACATAATCGACGATGGGTCTGGGTTTATATTGTATATATATTATTTATAATTGTATTTCCATTTTCTTCACGTTGAGTTCTGCTACTTGCACATAATTACTTGAAACTCGATCAGAAAGTAGAGCGTGGAGCTGAGTGTCTGAGCACTAAGTTACCTCTTTCTACCCTGCTGTACACACGGTATTACACGGTATAGCCTGCGTATTATATAGCCACTATAGTGAATTAGTTTAAGAAATCTTTAAAAATTACCTAAATAAAGAAAATAAAGGCATCCATTACGTTTCTTTATCTTAGAAATAAATTCACGAGAGCGAACTAAAGTCTCGTAAAGAGAACTACTTCACCAAGGCATATAAAAAATAAACACGATTTGTTTTATTTATAGAAAAGTAAATAAATTTATAAAGGCTTAAAATTTCAAACCTCTTTTACAATTTTGTATTGAATGGATCGCAGTCAAACGCTGACGCGTATATTTTCAAGCGAAGTGCCAACAATTTAAGCTAAATCCAGATAGATTGGTTGCAAAATACAAATACCGTTATAAAGTGTAAATCGATGTGTGAACAAATTATAGTAATCCCGCACGCAGAGATGAGAATTAGCGTTTAAGTAATATTAAATCTATACATGCATATATATATTACAGTCATTATTTTGTCACAATATCAGGTAACTACTTGACTGTTTTGGTTTGTGTTCCAAAAAATCAATAGCTTATAATTAAGTAAATTAAATCTGTTTGACAGATTTCTCCTCTCAGCAGAACTGCATTCTGGACGTACATTCCAAATTCCAAAAATGTGTCAAAAAGCTATTTGTTTAAAGCATATGTGTATTAAAATTAAAATTAAAATGCTTATCCAGCCAAACCCTTCCTTATCATTCTCCCCTTCATAAAATAAGACACACACTCTCTCTTTGTCATCATTCTATTCTACTTTGACATAAAAAAATTATATTATATTGAAAAAAAAATATTGTCTATAGATCAAAAACATACGACATTAGCAAAGCGGAATGGCTCCATTATATATAAACATGAATAATTAGCCCTTTAGAGAATCCATCCGTCAGTTTCAAAGTGTTAATGACAGTATTAGTTTGATTTATTCACTTCTTCACTTCCATTATGTCGTATTTGGAATAATTAGGCTCGTTAGTTTCATTGTTTGTCTATTATTGTATGTAGTATTACTTAATTATATCTGTATCGTAATATAATATCGATATTGTAATTTAATCGATATAACAGTCAAAATATTGTATCTGTATAGTGAGTATATTTACGTAAAAATAATGGAGATAAATCTAAAAACACTAATGGAATATGAAGATTATAGTTTTTTTTTTTATTTTAGCTGTCTGTCTGTCTGTCTGTCTAACAAAAATCCAGAAGACAAACAGACGTTTGTCTTCTGGATTTTTGTTGTATAATTAATTGTTAGATCTGGGCACTACCTGATACAAACCAAAGCAGTCCAGGTGAATTATAATAATTTATTAGTTATATATAATAAAATTTGTTAGTTTTAATAAAATAAAATATAAGTAATGAAATGAGTTGTGGAGCGCAATGAGCAGTTTTCGTTCTCATATAAAAATCTAAGATTTCGAGCATATCAAGAAAAACCATTAATTAATATTCAGCGTAACTACATGAAATACGCAAATGGCACTAAAATATTCAGCGTCGGGGACATTTGTCATTGATATTTTGATTGAAACGTGGAGAACAGAGTGTTTTGACACTAAGATATATTTGTCTAGCAGTGCGGGCAATATTAATTGAGCACAATGCGGGTTTGAGGTGCAATACCCAACACGCGATGTCTCTTAAATAGATAGAAAAAGACAGAAATTCAAGAACAGCAAGATTTATGACATTTAACAGTAGCGGGAGTTGGAATATTGTTACAACATTGATTTAGATACAGTAATTAATCTAAAAGCCATTTGATCTGAGATCCACTTACGTAATTAGTTAGCGGTTCATACGTAGGTACATATGTGGGTATATGTACCTATACCAAGTGTGTGTGTGTTTATAGATTTGTTAGGAACACTTATAGGACCACTTTATAGTTTGTCTGTCTGTCCGTCTATCAAGCTATTTTTTCGTACGCTTTTTGAAAGTACAGTTGTGTGGTATGTGGAAAAAGGTTCGAAAAGGTTTTATGTTTAGAGTAGGTATTCAAAAAATATTCTTAATGGATATAAAGGTAAGCTTCTCTTAACCAATGGGGAAACTTACGAACACCATAGAAGTACATATTAAGTGACGTATGAACTACTGCTACAAATCCTAAGGATTACTAGACCAGGCCGATTGTTGTTACTAACACTTTATCTAAAATCTTATTCTAGATATTTTAAAAGAAAATGACCAACTTTATGATTAGCAACAGGTACTACAGGCCGGATTACCACAAACGGGTTTTCCCTAGAACATCTGGACGGCGCTTAGAAACCCCTGAAATGTGTTACTTTGTAGGCAAAATTAGTCATTACTTCATACCAATAGAAATGCCGAAAACGATGACACGATCAATTGTATAGTAGGATTTAAATTCAATGCTTTTTATCGCCCTTGGTAATTCGGCCGTCATTTGAAGTCCTCCCTCATAACCTCTCACATCCTCTCACTTTTATGTGGTGATTGTTAATCGTATATTTGTTTAGCCGTTTATATCAAAACATCAGACCCTCTTCTCTCTTCTCAACATGCACTCTCCTATTGTGCAATGTGATAACATTACAAAAGCTGAGGTACGGAGCCCTAAATTAGAGGGAACCTAGTGTTAAGACACTCCGGTAAAAAAACAAACTATGAAGTAGTTTTGACGTCACTTGTTATAGGCTCAGCACATTGGTACCGTGCCTTGTACTTACCGATGTAGTAATAAAATCGAACCCGCACTCCTCGCGCATTTCGATTATTATTCGATAAATAACGATATCGAGAACGTATGCATTCGAAATAAAACTCACAAAAAATTGTCACAATTTATTCTCATCTTAATTAACAATTCATTTAAAACATCTATTCGTAAACATGAAGCTCGCGAGCAAACAAAGCTTCCTGACCAACTGTACTCGACCCCGACCGGGAATCGAACCCGCGACCACCGCATGGCATATGTTAATTTGGATAAGAGAGACCAAAAAAAAAACCTACACAATGAAATTAATTACGTAAAAAATAAATTCCAAGAGGCAATAGATTCAAATCAGTTGCATTAAAATTATTATATAATACACTTTTACACAAAAATATAGAATATTCACCAAATAAAAAATAACTTTTAGACATATAAACGCACAGTTGGCCGTACTATCGTAACAAATATATTTATTAATATTTACTATAAACCACTCTATGTACTGTATTTTGACGTTGACGTTGACGTTGACGTTGACAATGACAGTGACATTTGCATACTTGAAATGTTCAATTAAAAAAAATGCTTTACTCATACAAAGATGAAAATATAAAATAATATTTATTTCAAGTATGAAAATTCACAATTAATAGCCTAGAAATAATAAAAAAATAATAATTAATCTACTATTTGAGCACGCTGTAAGCACCCAATTGTTATGTCAATATGTAAAATTAAAAAAAAAAAACAATAGAAAAGAACTCATCATTGTTTACCCATAGTTCACTTTGCAAGTCGGTTAACTAAAATGAGGATCGCCACAAACGTATATATCGCCATTTTTCTATGTTAGTTAGAAATATATAATAAAAAACAAAAGAATTACATTAATAAATTCCTTTTTGCTATCATAAGCATATACACTACAAGCTCTTAAAGCTCAAAATTTGCTTAAAATCGGCTGTTTGAAGGAGAAAGTGCTTTTAATTTTTCCAAATAATATTCTCACACATACAATAAAAACAAAACTGCTGGAGATTGAAAAGAAAGTTCAGCTCCAGATTTATATATCTTAATGTGAGAATAATATTACGAGTATATAGGCTCAACTTATAACAAGTAATGTTGACATTTGACGGAGCTAGAACAGAGCCATTATTTTTATCAAATTAATTTCCCCTCACGGGCATCGAACCCACAACCGCCACGACTTCTTATGTATTTCTTAAATCATTCTAATATTTAATATTTCTAGTCAACATAAATCATACTTAAATACTGTTTATTGTATGTGTATTTTAAATAAACACAACAAAAAAGCTATATAGTATGGCAAATTTACTTAACAAACAGACGGGCTAATTCATTTATATAGAACATATCATACATACCATATGAAAAGAAAATGCTATACTACACTATACCTATTTACTTAGACAGGCGACTAACATTATTATAATTGACAATACAAGTCAAAACAACCGTGTTTAAATATGTGTATAACCAATTCATTTCACCATTATATATATATATATATATATATATATATATATATATATATATATATATATATATATATATATATATATATATATATATATATATATATATATATATATATATATATATCACATTCACCGCCACATACTCGTATATGCGGGGGACATGCTGAAGCTATTCTACTATCACTATATACCAACTTGCTTGGATTTCTTAGAGAGAATATTATTTGTTTCTTACAGTACAGTGAATTGTCGTAGTTGTAGGCCCATATGTTATTTTAATGTATACACACTATATTTAATGCTGTAGTGTAACTTGAGTAGAAATGAATTAGTTAGACAAATATACCGACATAATCACAAAACGATTCGTCCATGCAAATTACTCAACTTTACTATAGCAACTTATTTGTTGTAAATGTACTGACAATTCATTAGCTAAATGGCTAAATGGCTAAACCAGAAAGGGGAGAACGGAAAGTTAAGACACTAACTAAGAGGTTCATATAGAGGCACATATATGTCATATATAGCTGGTATATATATTTGATAAGTAATAAAAGGAAAAATAAAAATAATTTGAACACAGCTCTCTCTCTCTCTCTCTCTCTCTCTCTCGTTTAATATTACTCGTATACACAATAATTACACTTCGTCTTTATTGCTGCGAGTAGCATCCTCTCTAGGAGGACTCGCATATACCACTGTCCGTTTGAGAATGATCGACCCGAGCAGAACGTTCTAGTACAATGTGACGTCAGTAGCCAAGAGGTGCTTAACTCTAATTGTAAAATATATTGTAAATAATAACGTTGCAAGTATGCAAAAAATTTACTATTAACTCTCCGTTCTCCGCTTTCTCTCCGTCTTGCTCGCCATCGCACTAAAGGAGTATATTGAAATTACTTAAATATAACCTTCCCCGAGCGGGAATCGGACCCGCAACCACCGCTTCAACAACATGTAATAACAAAATCTTTGCATAATAACAAATATGTATTCCTATACCTACATAGATAGACATACACATATAAATACAAATACGGACAGACTGAGCTGCTCAATCAGAACGGCCGATACACAGCCGGGTACTTGACGGGCAGGGCGGCCGCAGTGTGCGCGGCCAGGAAGCTCCAGCCGAGCTGGCTGTAGGCCTGCACCAGCCGCTCCTCCACTTCCTTCGAGGGCTTCTCCTCGAGGATTTTGGTGAGCAGTCTGATGGCCTTGCCCCAGTGCTGGAGTGTGAAGCAATGCCACACGCCGTAGTGGATCGCCTGGAACGGATTACACGGGATTAAGTGGCTTGAGCAACGAGCTCTTGCAAGCTATCGGGCAATGGCATTAAAGCGTCTTTGAGCGTAAGCGTGGAGCACCTTGGCGTCGCTGAAGTCGCTGAACTTGAGCAGGTCGACGGCGTTGAGCGCCAGCGCGTCCGCCAGCGAGTCGCGCGAGGCGCCGCGCGCCAGCGCCCGCAGCCGGCACAGCGCCGTGCCGCGCCGGCACAGCGCCTCCACCGCGTAGCCCTTCTGCTTGTCGTGCTCCCTGTAATATGTATGTGTGTCCAGTATAACGTATTATGAATACGGTTGTGTCACAGATTAAATAGTATAAAAGCGACGGATTTTATTAAAGTGGACAGTAGTTTCTGACGTGGCATTGAGGCTGGACCTTATACTTTTGATGGAAGAAAGGGAATAAAGTGGAAGTGACCAAACAAAAGTGAGTTTTATTACAGTATGCATTATCGTTGGTGTAGTAAAGAAAAAAATAAAAGAAATGAGAGTTGTCATGTTGTCTATGCCACAAGACACATTGAGTCATTCAGTCATTCAGTCATTCAATCAATTACTTTCAAATCAATAGTTGCTGAGCTTAGTTTGTTTACTTTGTAATATTAAAATAGAATAAATACGACCAGAATTGTACTCACTGCTTCAATTTACTAGCGTCACTGCGCAGGTCATTCTTCATTCCTAGATACGCTAGCAACTTATCTTGATCTATTTGTTTCAAAACCTGTAATGGAATATATTATTTATTTACTAATTAAAAATTACAACTATTTGTAAGCTTTTTTCAATTATTTATTATGACATGAAATAAAATTCAATAACTTGTTAGCGAATCCGTACCTTATCCGATGTAGCAATCAGCTGTTCGCACCAAGCGGTCGTCACGTCAGGGTCCTCATTTGCATTTGGTAATCTAAATGAGAAACAGGAGTAAAATAATTAAAAAAAAAACCATGCTTCTATGAAAAAATAGAATATTTAATACTTTTGAATTAATGACAGTAGTTATGATAAATATTTTATTGATATAAGTGAAGAGATTATTATTTTAATATATTCAAATGCTTTATTTACAATACAATACAATACAATTTTTTTCTTATTTACACTAGGTATTCCTAAATCAATTTGTTTTTATGTTATACTATTATTTTTTAAAGTTTTTTTTAAATTAACTTTTTTTAATTTATTAATAAGAGTTGGGATTGTACTATTCAATAAAATTTTCTTTTTCTAATAATTGTTACTAATTAACTTCTAAATTAATCCAACGTAACATACATACATACATACATACCTACCTACACCTACTAAGCTAGTAAAATAGAGTAAAATATCTAAAACCCAAGAAATATTTGACAATAATGTTTTATCTCCATACAGTAACCTACATAGAGCGGAGACTTCAATATAAATTTTACAATCTATATATATTTAATACTAGCGACCCGCTCGCGGCTTCGCCCGCTTATATAAACTGAATCAAGCTCGGTTTGGTATATTTTACTACGACATCATGTTGCAATTATTCTATTATCGAATCGCTCTGTCTATTAGTCGATTATTAAAAATCGTTACGCAATGTACATATATGTTTCTTGCTTGAAAAATATATATGTATATAAATTAAATCTATCATCTTCTATGTAATATTTTTGTAATAAAAATATGTTATTGACATTCCATCTGATTCCAAAATGATTTTAGACTACCTACCAATAGATGGCGTTCTAACAAAAATGACTAAATTATCTACTTACCGCTAGATGTCAAGTCTAATAATTATAAACCAAAAGATTTTATATAAGTACATATAGTGACACCTAGCTAGACTGTGGAAATTAATTTTGTGATTTTTTTTACATTATAAAATTATGTCTATTAAAAAAAACTTCTTCCATTTGCCACTTAATTTACTTGCGAGTTATCGATATAATATAACTGTCTTAGTTTTTATATTTATCATATATCGGGATAAAAACTATCCTATGAATTGTTTAAGGCTTCGAACTATTACCATGCCAAATCTAACTCACTTCTTCAGTAGCTGTCAGTAATTAAAATAATTTAATTTTATCAATTTTTAATTTATTTTCAAGGAACTTCAAGGAATACCTGGATCAAAGACTGCATGGAATATGGGTCAGGACTGTAAGCATTACTGTACCAAAATTCATTCTTTTCTATCCAGTAGTTTTTCCGTGATTGGAGGACAAACAACCCGACAGATAGACAGACAGACGGACAAAAATTCTACTGAGTAGTTTTCTATCATCTAATATCGATATTGTATCTATATTAATCGACTCGAGTAATTATTTTTTAAATATTTCATGATTAGATTAGACTTTTGTATCATTTTTTTATTTTTATATTTGACTTGCTTGCTTGCAAAGCTGGTAAATAACGACAGTTGATTCCCCAAGTGGGCATCGAACCCACAATCACTGCTGGTAAAGCTACAAAATGCAGCACTCACTTCTTGGGGTCAGTCGGCGGGTCGATAGCATTTAAGTACGCTATGTGTGTACCGAGGTATCCCGGGAACTTCTCTAGCATCTCTTCATACAATTGTTCCAGTTTTTCACCCTCTGTAATGTAAACAGTATTATACGTAAATAAATCGTGGACGCACAGGGACAGGGGGGGGGAGGGGGAGGGGTTGTGGGGTGGTCGACTCACCCAGCTTGGGCATCCAGAGCTGCGCGAAGTCCCTGGCGGCGTCCGCGTAGTCGGCGTCGCGGTCGCGGTCGCGGGGCGGCGCGGGGGCGGGCGCGGGCGCGGCGCGCGGGGGGCGGCGCGCCTCGCACGCGAGCAGCGCCACGCCGTACGCGTCCACCTTGTGGCCGAGCTCGTCCTTGGCGAAGGTGACGCTGCCCGTCAGCGTCACGCCCACCGACAGCGACGAGCGGCTGATCCTGCGGCCATGCAATGTTAGCGAATGGTTACTGTCAATGTACCCTACGCCCGAACGGGGCAGATCACAGGAATATAAGAATAAGAATTAAAAAAAGAACTATTAAAAGACTACTAAACAATATATATGTTATTTTTATATGTATAAATGTATGTATATATGTATGTATGTATATAAGTCTAAGTATATACCTATATTTTGGTGACGTTATTGTTATGTATGCAAATATTTATTACAACACCCCATCCCCATCTCAATTTTGTTATTTCCTCTGCACAAGGTTGCCTGGCAGAGATTGCTATACAATAAAGTATTACTATAATTATTATTAAAACGAACTCAAATAATAATAAATAATCAATTTGTTTACTTTTCACTAGGTGGCGGTGTGAAGTACAGAGGCAGCAGGTCTCCACTCGCCAGCGACGCGGACGTGAACTTCTTCCCGCCGGTCAGAGCCTGACAGGGAGAACAAAAAAATGTGGAGTTGTCGGAAGCAGGATACTAATTCTTAATTACTCAAATGAAATCAAATTTTACAAATGTATATTCGTATGTTATAACGACAATTGAATAAATTAGTTTGGTGAATATTCTAAGACTCTTGAATATTATTTAAAATTGAAATAATTTTAACAACAATATATAACATGTATTATAGTTTTGAAGTATATATATATATATATATATATATATATATATATATATATATATATATATATATATATATATATATATATATATATATATATATATATATATATATATATATATATATATATATATATATATATATATATATATATATATATATATTTTAATTAATCCATAAACCGATAATTGCTCCGGTTGGCAACAAGCTCTTGCGAGCTCTAGCCAAGCCAAATGCACAAAAAACCAAATGATAAAAAAATTATGCGCACCGCCAATAAAAGTATACATTAACATACAGGAGAAACAAAAAAGCAAACAAGCGCTTGACACGCACCTGCGGCTGCGAACAGTACGCGTCTAGCTGCAGCGGCTGCGTCAAGCGCTGCTGCACGGTCAGCGGCAGGTCCGTGAAGCGCTCGAGCAGGAGCCGGTTCTCGTGTCTCACTGATAGACGCAGTGTATATTCACCTTTTTCTACTTTGGCCGAATACTGGAATTGTAAAAATAGTATTATAAAACATATGGAAAACTATATTTCAACGTTTAATATAGATATGTATATAAAAATTAATTTTACAAAAACGTGTAGTAAATACATGTCTATATAATAGTACTAGAAAAAATATCACATACATACACTTTCAATAGTTTATATTTCTTAATATTTATATATATTTATAGTTTGTTTAAATGGCTTAATTGTACGTCTTTATTTTAAACATTCTGTCAAATCGAACAAGAATCGAACCTGTATACCTTGGAAGGGTACGCGTCGCCGACGCACACGAGCTGCTTGGCGCTGTTGTACAACATCCACATCTGGGACTCGAACTCGGACTCGTACAGCATGTCGCTCAGCATGGGCACGCTCGGGGACACCTGGGCGGGTTGTATGGCTTGTGAACTTTAAATACACAAATACAATATACTACGTCTAGAGGCAATCACCTCAGTGGCCTTCGGTATATGGAAGGTGTACACGTTGAGGAGCTGGTAGATCTGTCGCGCGGGCGGGATGACGTCACGCGCCGTCAGCGGGATCAGCTTGGACTCCGCTGGCCTGGAGCACAATAGTAATATTTCATTACTTAGTTCGACAGAAAGGCGTGAAAATGTGGTGTCTCAAGTATCGAGCGAGGCCCACCTGTAGACGGGCTCGATGTACTTGAGCTGCGCCTGCGGCTGCACCTCCTGCGGGCGCAGCGCGCACAGCTGCACCGCGCCCAGCGCCGCCGCGCTCAGCGTCAGCCGCGAGCCGAAGTCCGGCCTGATGCCGTGGAACTCTATGCTGTAGTCCACGGAGATGTCGCCGAGGTTCGCCCAGTACTTGGCGATCACCACTTCCAGGGTCACGCCGCCCTGGACGCCGATTCAATTTTGTTCAGTTGTTTCGATAGAGCAATTAAATTAAGTGTCTCATAAAGGTTCCGGCGAGGCACTCACGAGCAGGCGGAAGGGCGCGCTGACGCCGCCGTGGTCGGGCAGCGCGAGCAGGCGCTGCGTGTCGTGCGCGCGGCACGAGCGGCGCGGCGCCAGCTGCAGCGCGTGCACCAGGAAGCGCGCGCCCGCCTCGCCCGCGCGCCGCGACAGGCGCACCACGCCCCACGTGGCGCCGGCCGGGGCTGCGGAGTCACTCCGACCCATTAACCCTATCGACTACTGGGTAGGGGGCCGTCTAAACACTACATAATCTACACATACTTCTATACAATCTAAAACAGTCCTGATATTCCCAAAACCCAGTATCAAAACAGCGCCCCTCGTTCTTTGCCACTGCACTAACCTCCCCTGATTGTACATACCTAAAGCCCCGAAAATCTCTGCGGCAGCTACAGGTGGCCCAAAGCCGCTGAGCTACAAGGAGATGGTTGGGGCCTCCAGAGTCGGGATCCGTAATTCAGAACCCATGACGGAAGACCAAATGTCCCTAGTTCCTCACCAGCTGATTCTGTCCATTACAAAACTTAACCATGGCCTTCAACTATGGAGGAATACTCCTGGTTTATACCAAGCTAAGGCAATCATCAAGGCCTTAAACAAGAAGGCTGCCACTGAGGCCTTATCCCTCAGCAAGAACTGTCTCCGTAAATTGGTGAGGGTGCTGACTGATCACTGTGGTCTGAACAGATACATGCATAATTTAGGCATCAGCAGCCCAATGATGTGTAGAATATGCAATGAGGCTGAAGAAAAACTTCTTCATATTCTCATCCCACCACCCGCCCTCCACTTATGCAACGGCGTCATACCGTCCTGGGGAAAACATCAAATGTGACAACCCAGAAAAGGTGAAGACTCTCACAGTAAAAATAATATTGCAATACTTTGGAGTAATGTTGGCTGTGAACTGTAGTGTGCCGAGATCACAATAGCTCAACAATGGTCGCAGTGATACTGAGCTGCAATGCCCTGCAAAGCCGCGACTAGGAAGAATAGAATAGAAGAACCTCCCCCAGAGCGCCGCTCACTATGGGACCAATCTGTGCATTCCATGTCAAAAATCTGGAACTTTTTTGTTCCTTGACATTTAATTTGAAATTTTGTGTACATATTGCTGGAAAATGTGTGCTATAAGATAAAATAATATATATATATATATATATATATATATATATATATATATATATATATATATATATATATATATATATATATATATATATATATATATATATATTTGGTATTTGTATTTACGCTAGATATATATTGATCAGAAGTATGTAACAGTGTGTGTAGAACATATTCCATTGTAGCAGACCTAAAACAATTTCGAGCGTAATTTAATCGATATTTCTTATATCGATTAAATTAATGTCTTGATCAACTCTTCATCGATACCTGTGAATCGATCGAAGCAGAACATTGATAGTTTTGGTAGAAATTCCTTGTCATATTTCCGTCATTGCTGTTGCCAGAATCTTGACGAGGTTCATCAATGTGTAAACCAAGCAATTATCGAAAACGATATCGATATCTTATTATTCTTCTTTAATCTTTTTGTTCTTTAGATGCGATGCAGTCCACTTTTAAAATTTTAATTTATAAGTTATATGCAGAATCATTTCCATACACCTTATCCACGCATGTGAGGTAGACAGTCCGTATTTAAACGTATCTTCGTGGTCAATTCTTGCCATTGCTTTTGTTAGATTGTTCACCTGTCTAGGAGTTGCTCCACAAACATGGAGCAGGAAGCACTCGATGGAGTCTGTCTTGAGCAACTTTCCCATCGATCACAGTTATGGAAAGCTCATGTGTTACTTCTGCAGTATTCATAACTTTTTTGCTTCAAGTCCACTTACAACAGCAGTAGTTTTTTCCAGGGATCTTTTACTAATTCCAGAGAAATAGGTCTGCAATATCAAATTGAAGAATGTGTTGAATTTTGCCATATAGCTTTACTTTCTCCATCCACTAGTCTCAAGGCACAAGTGAAACTAAACATCCAATATTCGTTCATTTTCTTCAGGTAACACTTGTTTTATACTGTTTGTCCCCAGGATCCATCGCAACCCCATTTGCTATATAGCATATTCACAGTTACCGAAGGACAGGTATTTGGACATTTTGATGAACACGCTGAAAACTCGAGTATTTATAGGACTCTGGCTTCAATAACTTGTGCAAAACCAAATGAACTCAATTTGAAAATTAAAATTACCGAAAATTTCTTTAAAGTCATTTAAATTTTTTATAAAAAAACAGAAGAATTTTTGTCTCATTAAATCATTACGTAAATGTAAACTATAGATATTGGCCAATCTAAAAATGTATAATACTTATTTAATCTAATCTAATATTTGTTTGAAGAACATAGAAATATCTTAAGATGGACTTCCATAATGAGAAGTCTAGTTAATATGAAATTATCAAAGTCTTAAGTTTGGGTGTAATTTTATGTACATAACACTTTTTTTTTAAATTTACTGTTACTATTGTATCCGATAGCTCCATTATTTAAGAATGTAAAACCATCAAAACAGCTTCAGTAACACGACTTTTATCCGAAAAATGTCGGTAGGTCCCATAGTGCGTGCGTGCCGGGCGGCGCTCCCCGACGCCGCACCCGGACGTACACGCATTTTTATGCAGTCTTACTTTTAACATACAAATACATGCATGGTTTATTATTTCTATATGCATTGAGACATCTATTATTATATGATAAGCCAGTAAGTAAATGATTACATATAAAGTGTATATTTAGAGTCGTTTAATTTTCCAGTCAAACTGTACGACACAGATTTAAAATGAATAGTGTGTTACGTTAGATTTACAGCAATTATAGTTTTGTCATTAAATATAGAACACTGACCGATGACGACGTGCCGCTTGATGGTGGCGGGCCGGAACAGCACGTCGCGCTCGTCTATCTGCGGCGCGTGCGCACTCGCCAGCGGCTGCGGCTGCAGCACCGTCACCGGCACGCGGAACACGGGGCCCTTCTCCACGCACGACACGTCGTACGCGTCGATGCTGCAAGCGGGACGGAGCGGTGAGGCGGGGCGGGGCGGGGCGGGGGCGGGCGGGCCGGCGGGCCGATGGCGGGGCGTACCTGGCGTGGTGCGGGCCCGGCGGCAGGTCGGCGACGCGCAGGCGCACGGCCAGCGTGCGCGGCGCGTTGGCGAGGTGCAGGTGCTGCGGGTGGCTGACCCAGGCCGCGCCCCCTCCCGCGCCGCACGACAGCGCCAGCTGCACGCTGAACGAGATCTGCTTGCCTATCACTTGCTTGTCTGCAACACAGCGAGTCGTGAGAGCGAGAGAGACATACAGTCGCCTGTCTCGCTTGCGCTCATGGGGATGGAAGGGGAGAGATCTCCTTAGTGTAGTGAAGTGTCTAAAATGTCATAATGTGTATATAATTGTTTTAAGATTAATTTACTACCTAATTTACAAAAGCGTTCAAGAGAGAGATGCTAGTATCAAAATAAATTCATGAATAAAAAGTACAAGTGCACCGTTTCTCACTTTTGAGGTGCAATAGATAAAATATAAACACAAAATCCGACTCACTCTGCTCGTCCATGTAATTCTCCAGGAACTGCGGCTCCACCGTGACCCCCACGTCCTTGGCCGGGTCCCCGGGCTTCGGGCGCAGGAAGATGCCTTTAGCGTTGTTGTTCCCGCACTTTATGTTGAAGGTGACGTCTCGCTCGGGCTGGTCGTGGTATTTCGTGAGGATTTCGAATGCCTGGATGAGTGGAAAACTACTTAAAATAATTCACACTGTATCCTGCATATAGCATGGTGGCGGGGTCAACCTAGTGCTACAACACTCGGTTCCTAGTTTTCGGTGATTTTATAACTAATTCCACCGAACGAGAATCGAACCCACAAGAGTGGCATTTACGCGCTGTGTTTATATAATTTAAAGTAAGTATTCAAAAATATTATTTTATTATAAATATAATTTGACTTATAAATTCAATTTATCAGCACTTACGACGTCAAAACGTTTGCAGATCATGTCAGTGACAAATGATCTCAAAGATTACTAATATAAGTAAAAAATCTTATTTCTTAACATATGTATATCTTTTGTACGGCCAAACGAGTATTAAATTTTTTTACAAAACAAATAGTAGATTATTATTAGTCTTAGTAAGATATATAAAAATAACCTTTTCAACATTGAGCAGCCCACAGCCCTGGGCCCACGGCTCCACGTTGTCTAAGTAAGTGGCAGAATTTTCTAGAGCTCGCTTTATGGAGTACGGGGAGTACGGCAGCTCCTGCGCCTTGAGGCCGGACACCAGGATCGCTGCAACCGGATACAATATATTAAAAGGAATCGTCTCGAGGGGAGGCGGGGGAGGCGGTAGGGGAGGCGGGGGTGGGGGGAGCACTCACCGACCGCGCCGGCCACGTGCGGCGCCGCCATGGAGGTGCCGTTCATGAGGTGCGCGTCGCGCAGCGTGAAGCGCGCCACGGAGGCGACGGCGCCGCCCGGCGCGCACAGCGACAGGCCCGCCGCGCCGTCCGCGCAGGGCCCGCGCGAGCTCCAGCTGTAGGCGCCCGCCGGCGCCGCGCCGCGCAGCGCGTACTGCGCGCGCTGCATGTCGGCGCTCACGTACGCGCCCACGCCCACCAGCACGGCCTGCGCGATGTCGGGCGGCGCGCCCACGGTGGCCAGCGCGGGCCCGTGGTTGCCGGCCGACACCACCCACGCCACGCCGTAGCGGTTCACCACCGAGCTGATCACCGCCCCCACGCGCCTGCCGACCGTCACTTTAATGTTAATACACGGAGTTTTGTGGGCTCGATGAGCCCTCCTCGAGTCTGGTTTTGTATCGGCTCATTGGACCGGATAAAATAAAAATAATTTTTTTAATAGTTTTCTAGGTTTCTTATTGACATATCAATGTTAGTTTCATCTAAATACATAGCAATGTAACACTAAATTTTGATTAATAACAAAATATTCCATAACACATTCAAAAATAAAACTTGCCAACATAAAAAAGCAAATAAGAACCTCACCCCGCATTCGACCAGTGAGCGTGCTCCCCGTAGCTCATGTTTATCACGTCTATCTTCATCCGCTTGGACAGCTCCATGACCTTGATGCAGGCCCTCACCAGCGCGGTACCGGTCTCCATGGAGCCGAGCCTGCTGTCCCCGATGGTCAGCGACACTATCTTAGCCCCCGGAGCCACTCCATTCTTGTCCGGCTCGTCAGGGAAACAACCGGCTGCTATCGCTGCTACGTGGGTGCCGTGGGATGCTGGAATTTCACCATTGATATTTATACCTTGTCCGATACAGTCGAGCGTTACAAAGACGTCTCCCAAAGTCCTCACATACATACATATATAAAAGATGATGTCTTTCTTTCGATCAATGTGTCTATTAATGAATTAATGTAGGGTAGGGTAAGCATCTAGTCATTGGACAGCACATATTAAAACCTCATTATAAGCTATTTTAAAAATGTCAAGACTAATTTTTTTTATATTGATATTCTATCACGTAATTGGTGGTAAATATGATTTTTAAGATACTTCTTATACTAGTAGATTAATATTTAGTTTTAGCAAAACAGCCTTGTAAATGTGTACATACACAAATGAAAGTTTCCATAAGACCCTTAAGTGACCAATGATTGGAAGTTAACACTATGCACAATGTAATGGTTCCCATAAATAAAAAAAAAAAAAAAATATATATATATATATATATATATATATATCTTATATATATATATATATATATATATATATATATATATATATATATATATATATATATATATATATATATATATATATATATATATATATATATATATATATATATATATATATATATATATATATATATATATATATATATATATATATATATATATATATATCTATATTAAAGTGCATCTGACATACAACTATATTTATTGAAAACAATGTTATTTTTAAAGTACATAGTATTTTTATACATAATAAAACTTACACAAATAATAAATTATATTTAGTATCAACATTCGCTAGTACCATTTGTAGTCAATAGATGGCGTCGCATAATTTTATTTCTAGTATATAGTTTCTATTTTCTTCACTATAAATACATATATCTCGCTTCAAATACATATATCTCTAGTCTAACAATTTATTAGTTCACTCTAGACAAGTAATGCAATAAAATAAAAACCAAATGTTACTCAGAGCTATGCAGTTTTGATGTATAAAAGTTATGAATAGTACAACCCCATACAAACAAATAAACAGAAAAAAATCCTGGAAATCAATTTTGCTAGTTATTCTTTAACATCCTGGCTACTACTTTTTTAATATTTTCAATTTAGATTAAAATTAAAAAACAATTAGAGATTAAAATTTGAACCCACTCTTGAAATACATCTAAATCTTTTAGCCAGTGAAGTTAGACATATGCATGATACAATTTGTATAATTATTAATTTTGCTATAGGTATTATTTTAGGCCGCCATGTAAAGATATTATTGTGATAATTAAAAAAAAAACACTCACAACACATGCCAACAACTTCTAATGTATTCCCCTCGTCATGCACATTAATACTGATGGTCATTTCATCTATGGGAGTTAGGTAGGAGTGCTCGTGGGTTACACTGTACTCCGCCAGCAAGGGCCCGCTGGCTAGGTCACCGGACTCCGACGTGTCTATACATGCTCTGAAAAAGAAAGAAACATTTAAAAAGGTTTTATATCCTATTTATATTTATAAATCAAAATAGTCTTACAAAATATGAACAGTGAGTTTTATTAATATCCAGCCCAGTTCAAGAATTGCATATTTATATTATTTTTAAAGTCTAATCGACTATAGATAGAAAATACTTGAAGAAAACATGAAAATTTTAACGCAGCGGGATTTGAACCCGCGCCTCATGGAAACCGTCAAAGCGCTCTGACCACTAAGCCTAATAATAAAAAAAAAATTGCATTTCAAGTCGAAAACCATTTCATTTTACCATGCAGGTAAAATAAGAGCAATTGCAACATCACTTCAAATGACCAAAATTGCATCAAAAGTAAA
>JAXRJS010000030.1:847500-992500 GCA_037127375.1 Dione juno
AAGTCAACTTAAAATTTGTACTGTGTTTCTACCAAACTGTTATTTCTATTAGAATCCGTTCATTCAAAATCGGTTTTTTAAATGACATAAATCAAAATTAACACAATTGAACATCAATTGTATATAATTTGGTATGTTTAGTTTAAAAAAGGTGTTTTTGGACTGAAGTGCCTTTGCTTTTATACCCCTCATTTACTCGGTCAAAATTCTGAACTAAACTTAGCACGCCAATAGAAATGTCAAATGTCAATTTAAATTTTCAAAGTTGTGTTCAGTATGAAATAGTAATTATTAATAAGAAGAAAAAAGAAAGATAAATACCAGATAATATATCAATTATTTAATACTGTGTAATAATTTGTAAATTCAGATCTGAAGTAAATAGAGTCATGACATCACTTTAAATGCCGGAGCTACCAAATATTCACAAATAAATACAGGTTGCTCATCAATATGGACAGTTGTTTTGTTGATGTCACATTGGAGTTTCTAGCCGTTGCTTTTCACAGTATTCTGTATTACACTTCGGTTTATCCAAAAAGTATATTTGAATGTAGGAGAAAATATAACATTGTTGTTTACCGTTCTATACATCCAGAAATTAACCAGTATATAGATTTATGTTTAAAAGCAATAGCTGATGCTCTCAAATGTAGACAGTTAAAACGTCTAGAATTTTCTATAACTGATAGTGAATATAAATCACTTACAAAATTTATGTTTAACTTTGAGTACTTGAATAGCTTTGATGAAACAGCAGACGCTTATTTAGTGCAAACTGAACAAAATATTCGTGCATTTTGCCTACAGTTATCTACAATTAATCATAAATTTAGTAAGCTGCCTGAAGATAGAAGCTTTAGTATTTTCCTTCATACAAATGAGTCTACAGCTGTGTCTATGGCGGTTAACGCAGATCTTGAAGACTTTCCGTTTATAGAAATAGAGGATAAATTTGAGGAAACAAATAAAGTTCTGCCTTTAAGAAAGTTCTCAGTAAGAAATTGTAATATAGATACATATATAGAAATTATGAATAATGCTATGTAATAATCAGTAATATATGTAATTGTGCAATATATTTATTTGAATATAATATTTTGTTTATTTAAATATACATTTTTAATTCATTAAAGTTTTATATTTTTAACATCTCATACCATATTAATATAAAATTTCTATTCAATTCTAAACAATTCAATTAATCTCATTTTACATCCCCTCTTCTGGATACAGTTTTACTTTTAAACACCTCAGTCTGGAGTATATTTCATCCCAATCCACATATGCACCGATTAATTTCCTTACATTCCCAGCTTTATCCTCATAACCATGCCTACCATGTAACAGTCTTATATTGTCAAACACAAGTATGTCTCCTGCTTTAGTTTTAAAGCGGGCGGCAAACTTTTTATTTAATTCAAAGAATAGACTGTGAGCTTCATACCATGGCTTCACTTTTTCAATAGATTCTGGAAAATGTGTACCTCTTTGAGGTATTGAAAAGTTAATTCTTGTAATTTCATTATGTTTGTCTAAGCAAATAATTGGAGATCTGTATAGCTTATAGAATTCTTTGCCATCTTCTATTCCTATATCGCTCCATTCCACTTCTACTTCGGTTAAAAGTTTATATTTTTGTGGATAATGCTCTTTTATGTAATCAGCAGTGTAATGACAGTCTGACAGTAAATTCTCTCCGCCAGGACTCTCTGTTTGAACTAAACAATGTAACAGATTAGCTCCCGGACAATATTCGTAATAAGGTAAATCTGTGTGTATTTGCAAAGTACTGGACAAATATGCCACATTACTTGTATTTGTGACATGCTGTACTATAAACTTTTTCCCATAATGGGTCCTTTTTGGAAAACCGATTCTTTCAATTATTTTATCTATAGCTGTCTCTGAGTGTGGTGTGTTTTGGATTAAGGCTACACCATAAATTGAAAATTGTTGTAACCAATTATAAAGAACTGCATCAGATTCTAATATTTTTATATAATCATGTTTACTGCATATTTTATCGAAATCATCTCCGTGCCAAATTATTTTGCCTGGTTTATACAATTCTGTTGTATATTTACTTTTATTTTCTGTTGAGAAATTACGAAACTCCAGCCATTTTATGTCATATTTAGATATATGACCGTCTTCCCACGTCACTTGTACGAAATTTACGTTTTCAACAACATTTCTTGGTTTAATATTTAGATTAAATCCACTCCAGTCTATAATTCGACTCTTGGCTGACCGATGAAAGCATAATTCACACTGACAATTGTCTCTTAGCCACACGTGGGGGAAACTCAATGATTTACCACCAATTTTTAAATTTATAAAATCACTGTACGATTTAGAAAATATTTTATTTGCATTAGTTTTATATATTTCATTGCTCAAAGAGAATATTTGTTTGGAACTTCTCAAGAAGCGTTTGAACACAACCATATTGGACTTTGGATTGGACATTTATTCATAATATTCGCTAATTTGCATATGAGCAGATAACGCTTACGGCTAACGGTTACGATACATTTGTAAATAATTACATAGATGATGTAATTTTGTTGTTTATAATATATAATGACGCCATTCGGCAAAATTATAAAATGCTTTATTCAGATGGTTGTGGATTCTATTCCTACGGGGAGGTTAGATAGGTCCCTATAGTATTTATATATAGATTATTTATTGGCAAAGTCAACTTTTTCGAAATAGAATATATTACTTTTTCGAAATATATTAATATATAAGTCTATACGTTCCATCTTTCCGTCTATTACTAGCATCCTATTTATAAAGCTGAAGTAATTATTCGATCGATCGTGCTCTTGAGAATACTGGTTTAATTTGAACAAATCTTTGTAATATCGGACCTAGTATCGGCTGTATATTGTCTGCCAGTCACTAAGTAACAGAAATATTTAATAATATTTTTTCCATATTGATGTGTAGTTCCATACATAGGCAGCTATCTTCGCCATACAAAATTAATAATATTGAAATAGTACTGCAATATGTATAAAGAAACATTAAAACACATATACATTTTGTGGAGGGGCGTTCATTTTTAGATAAGACCGTAGGGATAAGGAACGTCCTGGATATTTGATATGAATTTTAGCTAGATTCCTTCACGTGATTTTGAGAAAATGGTCTTGACATACATACGGATATCAAAATGATCATATAGAGTTCCGTTTTTTCCCTTTGTGGTATTCTTTTTTTTTAATAATTAGTAAAACACACCACGGACATGACTCATTTCTTTTCCATCAGTTTGTTGTGATTTTGCAATTTTAATTATTGATGAGCATAATCAAAAATCTCCTTTAATATATATATATATATATATATATATATATATATATATATATATATATATATATATATATATATATACAACGTCCATGCCACGTTGAACACACCGGTTCTCGTCCGATCACCGAAGTTAAGCAACGTCGGGCGCGTTCAGTACTTGGATGGGTGACCGCCTGGGAACACCGCGTGGCGTTGGCATCTCAGAGGGTGTCTAATCCAATTATCTGTCCGATATTTGGTTTCCGGCATACGGGTACGCGACCCCGGGACCTCGAGCCACCACTTTCATAACCCGATCCAATCCATGTAAGTGGTGTCCCTCCCCTATATTCCAAGTCTTTCTGCCTCTTATTCCCTTTCCTTTCCTGGTTTCTCCCAGTAATGGGTTTGGAGGTCAGATGGCAATCGCTCCACAAAAAACCACTTCGCCACTCATATGGACCGATTGGTCTTAGTCGGAAGGCAGACCCTGGCAAAAAGCCGGGACTAATGCCAGGAAGAAGAAGATATATATATATATATGTATATATATATCAAGCTATGAACATGCCAATAAAAAACAAAGCTATTTTTATGTGAATCGGTACTGTAAGCTACTCAATACTAGAATTCATACATTTCTACAGTTCTTGCGTGATTCGAGGCAAAATAAGCTAATAGAACGGATGAACGGACCAAAATTCTACTGAGTGGGTTTTCCAGCTTCTATTCTCGATATATTGAAATACCTAATTAACATATTTCTTTTATCATTTACTAGCGACCTGCCCGCGGCTTCGCACGCTTAAGTTAGCTAGATCGGTACGGTAGATAGGTACGGAACCCTCGGTACGCGAGTACTACAGTACTTTCTTTTTTTGTTTTAAATACACCGCCCTTCTTTGGCGTTCTTTACTTTAGTCCTAACAAATGTACTAGTAATATATTCTATTTGTAACATTGGTCAATGTTTAAAATAAATTTAATATTATACTTACAAAGATTAATTGAACTTAAATAATGTTCATATTACAAAAAGTAATTTATTCGACACTATTTATGATATAATTTAGCTTCACTTGCTAGTAATCGACGTTATTAAAATATGTCTATGTTATTTCTTCGGAAACCTCATTGAACTCCAGGAACTATTCTATATGTTTATATAAGTTTAAGGCTATTATAGCGTCTAAAATTAATCATTCCTTAGTAGATGCCAGTAATTAAAGTCATTTTACTATCAATTTTTCATCAATATTTTTTTTTTTCATTTTAAAGTATTTCCCCCATCCGGTGTCGCTGTCAAGGCCAATAGGTTAGCCATTTTTTAGTTAGTAGTCTTAGTTAGGTAATACATTTTTAAATCTTTCATGAACATAATTGACTTTTCTATACTTTATTACTACGACAATTTCATCTATGGTCTTCTGTAGATTAAAAAAAATCCCGCCAGCGTGATTTTTTTCCATGAATTTCCATGAATTGACAGATATGATAAAATATTTCTATACATTTTTAAAGCCATAATTATTGATATTCGAAAATAATTTTATGTACCTACCAATAGATGGGATTCTATCAAAAACTACTAAATTACCTGCTGATCGCTAAATGTCGTTATAGTAACTATAAATCAAATGATTTGTAACTATTACGGTGACATCTAGCTAGAATGTGGAAATAATTTAAATTAAAAAAAAATAACTTTACCATTTGTCGCGGTAAAAGCGGTTGACAGATGACATTTAAAACAAACTAAAGTTAACTGCCAGTAAGTTATTGAAACGCTCTACGTTTAGTTTGTATGGATCTATCTATCTCCGGTAAGCGGTTGGCACTCCCAGAGATAGATTTAACTTAAAGATTTAAATTCCGATCTATCTTTGTTTATTGAAACGCAAATTTGACGTTTCAGCTACTGACGGTAGCTAATTTAACAGATTGTTAAATGTTAGTAAGTTATTGAAACCGGTAAGTGAAAATGGAATAAATTAACCTTTAGTTACAAATAATCGAGACAATTTAACCGTCTGTTTGTATTTCATGTTCGATGTGTGCATTGCAAATCAGAATAAAAAATATATATATATATATATATATATATATATATATATATATATATATATATATATATATATATATATATATATATATATATATATATATATATATATATATATATATTGTTTAAGGCTAAAAAGTGTTAGCATGCCAAATCTAAATGGCTTACTTCCAGTAATTTAAATAACTTTATTACTTTTTCATTTATTTAGTAATCAATATTTACATAGATTTAATGTTTAATATTAACTTTAATCTTATGATACGCGTTGCTGAGGATACCTCGTATGTTCCATATGTCGTCAAATTTCTCCGGTTGAGTATTGAAATTACTGTCTGTCGCCTTAACCCATATTTCCACCTGAAACAATATTTGTATGAACATGTCCCTGGTAGCAGCAGGGATTACGTCCAATTATTCTTAAATATGAAAATAAATAAATATGTTATATCCAAATATACATATATATGTCGTCTTTACTAGCTAATATATATGTTTGTATGGAAAACGAAAGAAATATAAACACAAGACACAAGGAGGAAATTGTCTTGCCGGTCTATTATCTGGTAAGCTCCAAATACTAAACTAAAAACTGCCCAAAATATATATTACCTGGTCATCGTGACTCTCTACAGGCAGTTTCAAAGTCCACAGTGTCCAAGAGTAGTGGACAGGAGGCGGGGCCTGGTCTGCGAGGAGTGTCGCCTCCCGCCACGTCTTCCCTTGGTCCGAGCTGACGTCCACACGTAACACCTTCGCGCCTCCGCCTGAGTATGCGTATCCTGTGGATAATGTATATTTATGACTAATTCGTTTTTCATTTCCTTCATTTTGATATTTATTGGGTTTTTATTGATTTTATTAACTCGAAAAAACTACCCCGTGTTTTTGTCAATTTGTGGAAATATACATTGAATGTTTTCAATTATAAACTTATCATATAGGTATTTCTCGATTGATTCATGAGAAAAGGTTAGGTTAGGTTATATATGGTTGTATGTGATTCTTATAATACAACATGCAATTTTAAAAAAATCTAAGTCGCTAGTCAATTTTGACCGTTCTCAGGGTAGTCTCGGGGCCTAACGCTCCTAATGAGCCAGACTAGTGTTTTACAAAACCGACCTTTGACCTCCAGACATCCATCCACCAGCTCGACGGTGTCTCCGTCCTCGGGCGAGCACGCGGCGGACGTGACCGGCAGGCTGTACACGGGGGGCGCGGTCTCGAAGTCCGCGGTCTCCCACGTCGTGGACGCGTTGAAGGAGCGGTAGTCCTGCCTGTGCCAGTGGGACGAGCTCTCCTCCCGCGACACTCTTATGGACTGCAGCCACTTGACGCTGCGCACGGCGGGCGCGCCCGGCACCAGCGCGCGCAGCGGCCGGCCGTGGTCGGGCGGCAGGGCGGCGCCGTTCATGTGCGTGGCGAGCAGCAGGCGCGCGTCGGCCGCCAGCGCCGCGCGCAGCGGCACGCTGGTGGAGAACTGCGCGCCCGCCGCGTCCGTGTCCGCGCCCGTCAGCTGCGGCGCGAGGTTTTAATATGTTACACCAACACCAACACCACATGTTCTCGACACAATTGCAAATTAATTTTTTTTGTAACAGCGTTTAATTGAGGATGAGGTTCGTACGGATTAAAAAAAAAAGAAATATTTCTTATTTTTCATATATAAAATATCGTTTTAATTTTATAAATCGTAATTTGACTGACTTAGCCATAATCGATTGTATTTATTTTTTTATCTGAAAATAACTTATATTATGTAGATATTCCTCACAAAGTTCTATCGTGGCTCTTCAAGCCGTTTAAGCACTAGATTGATTATAGTACTACAGCGCAGCGGCCATTATTGCGGCTAGTTGCCGTTACGCCGACACTAGCCCACAGAGAAGGTCACTAGCCTTTAATTTTTATTTAAATTTATTTGTATTTTACTTTTCTAAATGAACTTTCCTTATCACAAAAATTGTTAGGTTATATTAAATAAAAAAAGGCACTATAGATAACTCTTATTTGGAACGTTTTTTACGTACAATGTACGAGTTGTGCCATACACGTAAAAACACCCCTAGCGTGCACTTTGCGCCGCTCGCTCGCGGCCGGTACTCACGATGACGTGGTAGTGGGCGTGGGCGTGGGCGTGGGCGGCCTCGTCGAGGGCGGGCGCGACGCCGCAGTGCAGCAGCACGTCCCGCAGCAGCACGCCGCGCCAGGCCGCGTTGCTGACGGCGCCCGTCGTCCACGACAGCCCTTTCACCGGCTTCACCTGCTTATGAGTATTCAAAGGTGATGTACGCGTACGTACAAATAGGGGAGGTCGGGTGTTCCGTGTATATACAAGAGTCATTTGGTCTAGAAATTAGATACAATTACACTAAAAGATTGGTATTGTTTAAAGTCGATATGGTATCGTAGTATCAACGGATTTTTCAATTTAACAGTTGGTATAAATTCAATTCTCGATACGTTCAGACAAAATTTTCACCAAATTTTAATATATATATAAACTAACCTTATTCATCTCACTACGCCTATTCCCCGCGCACATGAGCGCAGCATTCACAGTGACGGTACGAAACTGTTCCAGATCTTTCAAGGAGAATTCCGTCACTCTATCTTCCTCGTCGCCCTCTCCGTCTATAATGACGGTCAGCTTGTAAGTGGCCGCGTCTATGTCGGGCACTGGCATATGTTGGCGGACGTAGAATAACTCACTGTGGGAATGGCATTGAACTACGATTTTCAGTTGGATAGAATATAATATATACATATACATATATAATTATTGTGGCCATCTTATCTTCAGCTATTTGTAAAGTGATTTTAGGTGTTCACTTTTATATAAAAAAAAATATTAATTTTGCTATTAAATTAAAAGCTATTCAATTTTTCCACGATAAGAAACAAAAACGTTTAAGAAAATATTAAATCGAAACGTGACTCGAATCCGCGCCTCTCGGAAACCGTCTAATGGCTCTAGCCAATAAGCCTTACGTTGTAATGTGTTTATAATTTTTTTTTTTTTTAAATATTTGACTTATTATAAAAATATTTTCACCTGCGCTTCGTAGTGGCCAAAGTGAAATAACTTCATTTTCTATGAAAACATATCCAAGATAGCTCGATAGTAGATTACATAGAAAATATTACTATCCAACAAAAAAAAAAAAACTTTCAGCAACAAACAAACCGTTCAGTTTTATTATATTATAAGCAAAAGTATACAAGTATACATATAAAAAAATAAACTTACTTAGGCGTGTTGAAATTTTCAATTTGTAACTTAGGCGGTATTTCAGCGTTGAACGGTTTCGCTGTTTTAACAATAAGCCTCTTATCGCGATACGGCTCTTGTGCCCACAGTTCATCGTCAGTCTGGTCCACTATATCGTCGTCGTGGAGATTACCTGGTAATAAAATATGGTAATATATGTGTGTTAGTATCTATTTAATTACACTAAGTTTTACTGAGTCAAAAAGATGGTTCAACTTTCGCTTTCTCAAAATGTGAATAAATAAAAAAATTATAATCTACTACTTTTAGTTTACAAATGGCCCTGTGAAAATATACATATGTCCAGATATAAAAAAAGTATGGAAAGATTTTTTATATAGACACAAGTTCTCACTGCCTATATTCAGTTTATTGTGAAAATAAAAAAAAAAATACATGTATATAATATACCTATCCTGTAAGATTCCAGCAGCTTATAAATCTCCTCAGTCTTGTGCATGCCGTAGACATTCCAAAATGGTTCAATACTAAGTCCACCTGCATTCAATATCTGTTCTCCACCCGGATGGGATGGAAGAAAGGAAGTCACATCGTACACACCATGACGGTAGGTTACCCAGAAACTTTGCCTGGGAAAGAAATGTCACGGTTATAATATCCACCATAAGTCATCCTTGAGAACACTATATTATAGAGGATGACAAAGAATATAAGTATAATATTAGTAAATTTACAATATAGATATTGGAAACATACTTTGTGTCATGTTTACTAACTTCCTCAGCTCTAAATGTTGGTAAATCTGGCCTCTTCTCCCCTGCTTCGATAATTTTTGTTTTTATTTCAGAACTTGACTCTGGCTTATCTACAAAAAAGCATTATTGATTGTTTAAGTTGATACAAGATTAAATTTCTTGTTGCTAAGAATAGAAAGTGTTATCTTTTAATCAAAAATATTTGCTTGCATTTAAGTCGAGTTATAACTACAATTATATCATATTTGTATTTTGTGGCATAGTCACATAATTGAGAAGAAATTTTTTTTTTACTTTACAATCTCATATTGCTTATTATTATTATTATGACATACCTTTAGTAGCAGCTCCTATTAAAACTGATCCGAACAGTATGACAGTAGCATTCCCTTTAGTATCCCAATTACCCCTTGTATGGTTACTCCTATTATAATTGTATTTTTGAGCAATAATCGGTGCAAAGGATGTAGTGACTTTGCATTGTTTTATCAGATTTCTGGAACACAATTTATATATTTTTTTAATGTACACTATTTTACATAATATTAAAAACCAAATATACATGAAAAATATTTCAGTTGAACATAATAATATCATGAACCATTGATTTGATTTTTAAAAAAATAACTCTCTGTATTGGATAGTCCATTGAAGAACAGCTACGAATGGACAGCTACAGCCTACAAGCTATAGAACAGCTACAGCCTATAATATATTTGGATCAAAATCACTGTACCTATGGTCAGCATTAACTCTGGCATTTGTGGAAATAGAGCGCTTTTAGTTAGGAATAATGTAACATAAATGTGCTATTCGTCATACATAACTCCTAACTATAAACACTTCTTCTATATCTATATACTTATTCTTATTATGTTTAGAAATAATTATTCACAATTTACGTAATATTCAATTTAAGTTCCATTAAATATATAAAATAAAGAGATTCATATACACACCTTAGAAAAAAAGTTTTTAAATACATATTTAAACTTCTACTGTAGTCTTACAAGCATAATGTATCGGTTTTACCACTACTAATAGTATAATACTACTGAAGTGGCCTTGTTTTGTATTCTTATCATATGTTTATATTGATTAAGTGGTGATAAATAGTACAATTTTTAAACAAAAATTTATCGAAGACATGAAAATTGTTGTTGTTGTTGTCTTTATATATGGCGTTTCGAGCGTGCCAGTGGAGCACAAATCACTTCGCCAATGTCACGTTGAATGGAGAACACACAAAAGAGAGTGTACGGTAAAAAAGAGCTAATATTACACTATAGAAGAATGCATGTTTTAAAGAGATCCAGTTTAAATCCTTCACCTATAACAAAATTAACAGATATCTACAATATGAACAGATAACAAATAAGGTTAGTAATAAATAATATTTTACATAAGTGTTAGCTTATACTTTAATATTATTATATTTAATATATTTACATAAAAATTTACACAAAGGACTAAACACAAACATCAACAAACACTGAACATTAAGGGGACGGGGGACTTTGAGAGGAAGGGCATCGTATAAGGGACGGATTAATTTAGGGCAAGAGAAAAGGATATGGGAAAGGGAACCGTCGTCCAAGCCACATTCACACAATGAGTGGTCCCTGACCCTGATCTTAGCCAGATGCACAGGTGTACATGCATGTCCAAGACGTAAGCGACAAATTGTAGATATAACCCTCCGTTCAGTAAATCTTTGATAGAAGAACCAAGGACGCTTTGGTATATCCGGCTGGAGAAATGCATAATATTTACCCTTGTGAGATTTAGATAAGTCCCAGTATTCAGACCAAGACTTGTCCAAGTGAGTGGCTGCAAGAGACAACAGATCCTGAGCCGAATTAGAAAAGTGATCCAGAGTACCACACTGGATCGCTAATTTTGCGCACGAGTCTGCAGATTCATTCCCACTAATTCCAGAGTGACCTGGAATCCATACAAGAGTGACCTCCAAACCCTTTAGATGACATGAGAATAATTCTTCACGAATCCTTAAAACAATTGAAGATCTCAATTTACCATGAAACGGGTTGCCCTTAATAGCCATTAAGCAGCTAAGAGAGTCAGTAAATATAACTGTCTGTTTTACGTTGTGGGAGAGCGTGAACAGGATTGCTTCTAACAAAGCAACAGCCTCGCCTGTAAACACTGATGATTCGGGAGGGCACTTAAATTGTAAGATAATTTTGAATTTAGGTATCCAGCAAGCTGCACCAACACAGCTTTCTTTAGAAAGCTTTGATGCATCAGTAAAGATATGGAGATGTTTAAACCAATTTTCATTTACAGCCTTTTGGAATTTTGTGATGGTGCCTGGATCTCCCTTGGTAAAGCCAAGGTCTGTTATGATGGAGGGATGATAGACCAATGCTTTGTACGGTGTACAAAACAATGGATTAGAAGGGAGGCGTAACAAGGGATGAGGTAAATTAGTGAACTTCAGGAAACTGTGTAGCAGGTATGGTAATGGTTTATCACGGGGGAGTAGGTCAGCTAACTCAGTTAACTTAGACCATAAAGGATGGGAAGAAAGTTGTAACATTTTACCCACAAATCGGTCTGCAAGGAATTGTCTGCGGATAGGAAGAGGAGGATCAACACACTCCACTTGGAGTGCATTAGTGGGAGTAGACTTCATTGCCCCTAGAATTATGCGTAGGCATTTGTACTGAATCCGATTAAGCTTTTCTGTGGCTACTTTATTAAAGGGGTCCAGAACATATAAAGCATAATCCATATGACTGCGGATAAGGGCACCGTACAGGAGTTTTTGAGTATAAGGATGTGCACCCCACCACACACCGGACACCGCTCTTAAAGCATTAATGCCCTTTTCACATTTTCTGCTGAGATATTCAGCGTGAGCAATTCCGTTCAGTCGCTTATCAAGTATAATGCCTAAAAATTTTACATTCTCCGCTACTTGGATGGGAATACCATTATGTTCAATATGAAAATTAGGGGTACTCCTTTTTTTTGTAAATACTACTATCTGGCACTTATCAATGGACAATGTAAGGCCATGATCAGTCAACCACTGGATAAGATAGTGCAAAGCAGTATTAAGGCGGTAAGTTATGTCCTCCACAGAATTTGAGCTGTAATAGAGGACGATGTCGTCAGCGTACTGAAGGATGTTACAAAAACTACTAACAGACAATTCGAGGTCATGTGTGTAGATGTTATACAACAGAGGACTAAGAGCTGAACCCTGAGGAAGTCCTTTCCAGACATGTCTGGGGGAAACAGTAAGAAGCGGATGTTTAACAGATACCGTTCGATCGGTTAGCAAATTACATATGAAACTGGCCAACCTCGGCGGAATACTCAGCTTATGCAATTTCTGCCTGAGTACCGGAAGAAGTACATTGTCATATGCAGATGCAACATCTAAAAAAACACCCACTAAATACTCTCCTTTGGCAAAAGATCGTCGAATGTCTGTAGTTAAAATGCTGAGACTATCTGCAGTGCATAGCCCCTTTCTAAATCCAAACTGAGAGGGAGCTAAGATATTTCTGCTTTCCACTATCCATTCCAAACGGTTTTTTAAAAGTCGCTCAGCAGTTTTTGATAGCGTTGATGCAAGGGCAATGGGTCTGTAGGAAGAAGGGTCAGAGGAACATTTCCCTGGTTTAAGGATAGGGATAACAATTTGGGATTTCCATGCATCAGGAATATTGCCAGATTGAAAAATTTTATTTATTAAATCTAAGAAGTAAAGCTTAGATTTCTCGTTTAACCTCACTATGAAAGAATAAGGGACACCGTCTTCTCCAGGACTAGTGTCTTTTAAATCCGCTAAGATGCTTTTGAGTTCCTCAAAGGAAAAGGGGGCATCCATTTCCTCTGAAGATTCATCTGCATGGTTGGGGATAAATCAAACGGCGGTACAAAAGGTGGGGCCAATTTGTCAGCAAAATTGTTAAGCCATAGCGATGGATTGTTGGAATTTGGACTAGGGACATTATTAAGAGACCTACGAAATCTCTTAACATTAGTCCATACAATGAAGGAAGAGGTACGAGGATTAAGGGACTCGCAGAAGTTGACCCAACCAAGTTTTTTCTTTTTCCAAATTAATTTCCTAAATTTTGCATCATTGCGTCTGTAATCCATATACTTCTCCATTGTCATACAGGCTGCGTACGACACCTCGGCAGATACTCGCCGATCGACAGAATCAGAGCATTCCTGATCCCACCAGGGATTGGGAGGCATCCGATTCTGAATGGAGAGTTTTTTGGGGATATGTAAGTCAGCTGCAGATAAAATGGCAGAAACAAACCGATCATAACAAAAAGTGACATTCTCATAATCAACAGACTCAGGAAGATCATTTAACCTGAAATCCACCGAGTCAGCATACTCAGACCAATTAGCTTTTTTTAAATTGAACTTAAGGAGCGGATGAGGATTATTAATATGAGGGTATCTATTATTTAAGGATAAAAGAATTGGGAAGTGATCACTACCATGGGAGGAAGGAAGAACAGACCATGATAGAAGGGAAGCAAGAGATGGAGAAGACAAGGAAAGGTCAACAGCAGTCCTAGGATTCTGATTAGGATTAACCCTACGAGTCGGTGAACCATCATTAAGGATGCAGAGATCTACATCGTCAATCAAGTCCACCAACAAAGGCGAGAATCCATCACAGTAATAACACCCCCACAGAGTGTGATGAGTGTTAAAATCACCCAGGACCAGCACTGGAGTAGGAAGCGAAGAAATGATAGACTTAAGCTCAAGGAAAAGGGAAGAGGAAGGATGAGGAATATATACAGAAAGGAAGGAGATATTAAAGGCCCTCACAGCAACAGCATTAATCTGTTGACTGTGAGAAGGGAGAGGAATGCGAGAATAAGGAGAGGAGTGCTGGATAAGGATAGCACTACCTCCATACCCGTCACTCCTGTCCTCCCTCAAACAGGCGAAACCTGACACCCTGAACGGGGAGTCTGGCACCAACCATGTTTCCGAGAGGGCAACAATGACAGGATTGTGCAGGGAAACAATATGCAGTAATTCATGCTTTTTAGCACGAACACTACTACTATTCCACTGCAGGAAGGTCAGTGGAGCCATTATTGAGGATTTTAAATATTGTTAATAGGTTTTGGGCAACGTTGGACGGTAAAGGAAGTTCATCACAGGTGGATATAATACTCACAAGAGTTTCTGTTAGAGCCACTAACAGATCTTTTCTACCAACTGTTGGATTATCAACACCTTGATTGAGAGCGTGACCATTAGGAAAGGAAGAGGGACAATTACCAATCAAAGCTTGGTGAGCCTGTCTATCAAAACCTTTAGCAAGAGGAGCGCGGGGACGGGGAGATTGCAATACAGTTGTGCGATAGGATTTGGTAGGAGTTGTTGGGTTATGAGTTACTCTGGATTGTTGGTATCTAGGAGAAGTGGAAATTTGAGGGGAGAACATTTCCTTAGCAATATTTGCATAGGAACGTTGGGCAGAAGGGAAACGAGAGGATGCTTCAATGTATGAGATACACTCTTGAGACATAACAATTTTAATGGATTGTTGTCTTGCATACTCAGGACAGTCCTTATCTGTGGCAAAGTGCTTACTGCTACAGTACAAACAATTTGAGTTCTCCTTGGCTGTGTCACATGCATCACCAGAATGAGACTGGGCACACCTGTAACACCTTGGCTGAGATCTGCATTGTGATTTAATATGTCCAAAACGGCAACAATTAAGACATTGGATAGTAGGGAATTTGTAAGGTTCGACGGGAAGAGAGGAATGATACGAAAAGACCCTATCAGGCAACTCTTGTCCTCGGAAAGTAACTACAACCGACTGGGTCGGGATCCATGTAGTCACCCCCTCACTCACACTCTTTCTGTTAAGTCTTCGCGCTTTCAGTACTTGACCATAACCTGAGGGAAAAACCAAAGACTCCACAAGCTCGTCTAACGAGAAGTCAACTGGCACCTCTCTAATTATACCCATGCGGGTAATAACAAATGTAGGTATTACTGCAACATACTTACATAGACTTATTATTGGGTTGGTCACAAATGAATTCGCTGCAGCAGCATTTGAGAATTGAACGCTGATCTTATTACGACCAACGTTCTTAACACCATCCTTGGTGATACAATTTATTTTGTTTTTGTGTAAAAATTGACCAAACTTAATCGCTCTAATTGAGGTACCAGCAGCTGGGTCAGGAACTTCCCTGGACACATATACAATGAAAGGGCCTTTATCAGTATCAATATAGGATTTAGGACCATCGGAGAGGGACGGGTGGACATATAAATTTTGAATAGAGGGTGTCGCAGTAGATGGATTTATAATTGTTTTTTTTGCAGCAAAATCATTAATTAATGGTGAATCATCCCCTTGCCTCTTTCTTGACATCGCTTGACCATCAACTTTACCACCTCCGGTATCAGGAGGTTCAGGAGGAGGATCACCATCCATTATAAAATACGAAAATACAAAAACTAACCTTACCTTATTTATACTACTTAATATACCGTTATTAACGAAACCAACACTTGCTACAACCAACCACCTTGTTAAAAAGGGACCTTTTAAAACTTTAAATATCTCCACTATAGAACAATAAAAAGAATTAACACTAAAATAAGAAACTCTCACTAACACGTGTGTCAACCAAAACAAACGCTAGCGAATCCCGACATGAAAATTATTATTTATTCAAATTCGACCTTTGTTGACATTTTACTTTTGACGTTTCGAAGCGATTTTTGACTTTGACGGGTGAATAGGTGGGGAAATTATTAGAATAAAGAATTTTTATTGGATCTCTTTTTTTACATGCATTGTATTATTGTGTAAAGTTAGTTATCTTTTCACCGTACATTATCCATCGTGTATTCTCCATACAACGTGACATTGGCGAAGTGAATTGTGCTCAACTGGCACGCTCGAAACGCCATTACCGTAGAACAGAACAGAATAAAGTAAACAATAGGTAGAATGGAATTTTAAATTAAATAAAAAATTATTTGTATTGTACTGACAAAATCTGATTTTATTTCTTACGTTCATGCCAATACATATAATAATATAACAAAACCTAATCAATAAAAAAAACTCTATCATCTTTGATTTTTTAAGATTTAAATAGAACATAAAATTTACTTTTAAATCAGACAACGTATGAACTTATTAACTCGAAATACAAATACTCGAAAATATTACGAATCGAATATTAGGTAAAAATCTTTTTCATATCTTACTTTATAGTACCGACTCGTTTATTACAAAACTTCACCTACTTTTTTTACCCTAATGAGTTTTTAAAGACCCAGTGCATTAGTTGTAGTTTTAATTCGTATTCATACGAGAATAGCACAAATGAATATGGGATATCAAAATAATTAGGAAATAAATAGTCTTTGCTTGTTTTATGGTCACTCTACTAAGAGGTAGAGTAGGTAGTAGGCGGATAGAGTAGGTGAATATAATTATTAATCTCTGATTAGAAACAAAACTATTTCTTATTTTAAAAATAAAAATATATTCTTATTTTTTTAAATTAAAAATATATTCTTATTTTTTTTTAATTAAAATATATTCCTTTTTTTTAATTAATTAAATTAGGATACTTTACATAATATTTTATAAATGAATGTGATTGTGTGTAATTAGGTAGGTAATAGTACATCTTGGAAACATCTTTTATCACAATCGATCGTGCTAGACGAGTACAGCGTTGTGTAACTTCACCCAACATATACAATATCTTTAAATACATTTAAATATAAATGATTTGTAAGTGAGAACGAAACACCTTTCGACTATATAGTCCCTGTTTATTTTACAAAATGCTAAAAATTTAAAAAAAAAGGTTCTATATAACCTTACTCATTATTTTAGTCTTCTAATTAACCTCAACAAACCCACATTACAGCCGCTTTAATAATATATATTTCTAAGACTTATAATAATAAAAAAAGCTTCTTTTGCCAACCGTCGGCGGCGGTCGTAAAAGAAAAATTAAGAGCGCTGTTAAATTGAAAACATAACGTTTTTTATTATGATTTATAACATTTTTTTTATTTTTCTATGGCCGAATTCACTTTACGTGTGCGTCAATTATATTTTTTTCTTATGTAAAAACAATATTTTTGTATATTATCAATAATGTGTCTAATGCGACTGTTCAGGACAAACGCCTGATGTAATTTAATAGCAATAACTTGGCCTATCAGATTAATATGCAAAATTTGTATAGATTTTTTTTTGGGTGTACCCGCCCATTTACATTGCATTAGTTTTTGAGATTCAACGACGTTAATTACACGTGTCCTCACCTACTTTGCTGTTATTATTCATACCATAAGAAATGATCTGATAGAGAGATAATTCTGACACAGATATATACAGACGCATTATAACATTACAGAAGGATTAAGGACGTCAGAGCTGAATGGAAACAGGCTAATGAGAAATTTTTTACTCCATTTTAACTTATTTAGAGATTTTATACCTTAGCTGTCTAAAGTAAAATGTCTGGCTACTAAGCCAACTAAACCAAGCTAAATTTCAACGCAGCGTAATGAAGAACGCATCGATGGTTTCCATGAGGCGGGGGTTCAAATCCCGCTACGTTAAAATTTTCATATTACGTTAAAGTTTTCTAAAAGTCATTTAATACAAAGTACAGCTTTGACTTATTTTTTCCATTATTAGGTAGACGATTAATCGTCAAATACGTCACGATTGTCTATATCATAATATCTGTTTTAGTAAACGATCAATATCTTTGTTATATTTAAAAAAATCGGTTCAAAATGTGTTCAATTCGCTCACCAAGGTTTCCATACTAATTTCGCAATTACAGAAAGGGTAAAATACCTACTCATAAAAGAAAGAACTCATAAAAGTTGAAAAATTTTAATTTGTATGCCCTAATTTTGTATGAAATTAGCTACAGATATAAATTTTCTAATAGTTTCTTTTAATCTACAAAGTTTTAAGTTTCAAGATGCAGTATCAACGCCTGTACTTTTTTTTTTTTTTTTTTTTTTAACGCGTCGTCTTAGAAGTTTAATTCTTTATCTGTACTATAAATCTAAATATTTGAGATTAATTTCAGTATGACACTTCGATTCGATCTTGATAAAAGTGATCACATCACAGACTAACACACAGTACTTTTTCTTCTTACGTAGGACTTTTCTGATGGACGGAACCCTAAAAAAAAGTTACATCAAGCTTTTTCCCGCACAGCAGAGCAGGTAGAGTATTCCGTTACCTATCTACTCTCGGTCCAATCGACTATAGTCAGAATAAGATATATTTTATTTATCTTGATTTGTAATTTTATATCTATGTTATAAAAGTCAGGAGATTCTAGTAAATATATAATAACTAGCGGAAACTTACTCAGTCACGGACTCCTCGAGTTACGTATAAATCGCTCGGTAACGAACCCTTATTTATTAGTTTGCAGCGTGGCGCCACTGGGGACGTAATTTTTTAAATTATTTTGTAAATGAAGTTGGTAGGTAGTTATCTACATGTACTAGGATATGTTTTATTATATAGGACCGTATAACGGTGAAGCGTTTATTTGTAAGCGATAACGGCAATTTTACGATAACGGCAAATATTTGTGTTTATTCAACGTTTTTCATTTGTTTTTAGGGTTTTGTACCTTTAAATGAAAAAACGGAACCATTATAGGATCACTTTGTTATCTGTCTGTCTGTATTTTTCATTTTGTCTAAATCACGTGGAAGAATTAAGTTAAAATTAATATCAAACATCCAGGTCGATGAACTTTTGAAGCACAGTAAAAACTAAACGTCTAAGTCAACGCAATCAAAAGATATGAGCATTTATAAGTTTAACACAGAGAGAAACCCTTACATATTTAAATTTGTAGTTCCTTTCATATAAAATTAGTGGATACGAGCGCAAATTTAATTTTGTCAGTAATAATATATAAGTAATATTTTCCTGAGGGGAATACTTCATCACATCCTGAAATTGTTAAAATTTTAAGAAATCTTTGTTATATCGCAACTATTTAATAAAGCAGGAACCTCTCTGTATTTGTCTGTACGACGGTGGCTGGAGCTTTTCAGAATGACTCGATAAACGATTTTTTTGTGCTATCGTTTCGACTTGCCTGTAAACGTGACGGTTTGTGGGTTCGATTCCCATTCGGGGAGAATGAATGATTTTCACTTTCTTCGCTTTGGTAAGAGGCAAAATCGCGGCGTTGAGTTCCGCCACTAAACATGCAATACCTCAAAAAGGTGGAAAGCGGGGAACGGAGTGTCTTAACACTAGGCTCCTACGGTTCCCTCTGCCTACCCTGCCATGTGCGGGATACAGCGTGACGCTAATTTAATTTAATCGTTCCATAATAGCTGTTATGAAAATCGGCTTACGCTTTTAATATATGTCTTTTAAAATTAGAGGCCCTGGAAAGAGCGTGAAGCTGTAAAAAAATTGGATAAAAAAAACCGCTAGGAAGATATCGTTATCTAAATGCCACCCCGCTATTACTATCGCCGCGCTCCTGATCCCGGGCATCTCGAGACTCGAGCCAGAGCGTCCCGGGACTTGGGTTATTGAAAAAGTTAACGAGAAGGTCAAATTAATGCATAAAACATACTAGCAATATATTATATCTATATATGTATATATACAATATATGGTAACATTAGTAATTTAATTTCATTCTACTTCAAAGGTACGAATGAAAAATATTTATCCAATCCATTTTTTCCGCATATATAGAAAGAATTGGATAAATGTTATTTATTTATTTGTATAAATTATGTTGTTATTGATATTTGTGTGTGATGGAATAATAATTCGAGTGTTTGCTTGTTTTTATGAAATGTTTTTTTTTTAATAATTCTTTTTTTGCTGCTTTCTTTTTTAATTTTTTATTAATATTTGTCAAGATTTTACAGATCACATCTACACTGTTATATAGAGAAATAAGACTATTAATTTTATTTTAAATCTTTTTAAAGATGATCTTTAAAAATATTAAGGCAAATTCTTAACCAACTACGTTCTACATATACACACACATATACGTAGATACTGTATACAAATGGAAAGTAATAAAGCCAATATTTACATAACAAAATATATATTTTTTAAATTGGTTTCTACGCCAGGCCGAAGGCTGTATGCGGATCAATGTCTCTTCAAAGGAGTCAATCGTCAAAGAAATATTTTTTTGATCTCTGCAGACTCGTTAGCTATTTAAAGCATTAAATATATTGAGTATGTAAGTAATACCACCAATATTCATAGGTTATAGGCCGTTTTCGTTTAAACGCGATGGTTGGGGATTCGATTCCCACTTGGGGGAATGAACTATTTTATCTCCTCGCTCTGGTAAGAAGAAAATTGAAATAATAGTACAGTGTCGGAGTAACAGAATGTAAAGCTGATGGATAAAGGTACAAATAGACGGCGAAATTCTTAGATTTTGTCAATCAAAAGGATATTTAAGTCAACTTAAATAGGCGGAAAGACGAGAATGGACTAAGTTAACTATGTGTCAAGTCTAGAAAAATTAAAGTGCCTATTCAATTTTAAGATTTGTTGTATAGTTAGCTAGCTTTTCCTGCGACTTTGCTTTTGTCAAATGTCAATTAGTGAGAATTGTATGTATATGGCACAATCTAAGTGCCTGAAGTAATTATGAACGCGTGCACAGTGGGTTATATAGAATCGATTAACGTAACTGCAATAGGTGTAGCAGCTATATGTAAATCTTAATTCTTCGCTTTTTACCGCATAACAGAGTAGGCGGAGGAAACTTAGTGTGAAGACACTCCGTTCTACACAATTTGCGCAATTTTAAGGACATTGCGTGTTAAATTGCGAAACTTAACACCGCGCTTTGTCTACAGGAGCAAGAAAGTAAAAATAATTTAATTAGAATCATTCCTCTAGCGATAATTGAACCCAAAACCAATGTTTTTACAGTGTGACACTATCCCACTGCGCCACTTAATACTGACTTATAAGAAATAGTGACAGTATGGTATACTGTGGTATATGTAGGTATGAGATAGGTATCAGATATTACCATTCCTAGATTTCGTTACCTAGATATCTACTTAGTATATAATAATAAATATAAAACAAAAAAAAAACAAAAACTAACATAAATTTAAAACATCTACTTGTGGTTAATTGTTAGAACTAGAGCAACGGTCGCGACTCTTGTACAGGCTACAGCGGCCGCGTCGCTCTGTCAATATTACTATATATAATCGTTAAGTTTAGGTTTCCGCGTAGTAATTGCGTGTTGTATTTGCAATAGAGGCTTTTATATGATAAAGGAGGTTGCTCTAGGCAACTTAGTGTTAAAACACTTGCCACTCAATTTTCGTAACTAGCAAGTTATGTGGAGTAACTTGGCCTTACGATTTGTATTGTTACTAAGGCTAGAATTTTTTTTTCTTCTCCTACTGATTATCAAACGCCATAAAGGTATATATGGTGTGCCACTGCGCGACGATGGTAACCTATAATAGACTATAAAAAAAGAATATTAATTAAATTTATATTATTATAATTAGCTTCACGCTGTATTTTGCGCAGAGCAGGGCAGGCAGAGGGAACCGTAGGTTGAAGGAACCTAGTGTTAAGACACTCTGTTCCCCACTTTCCGCTATTTAAGGCATTGCGCGTCGAGTGGCGGAACTCAACGCCGCGCTTTGCCTTGTTGCCAGAGCGAAGAAAATGGAAATAATTCATTCTCCCCAAGAGAAAATCGAACCCACAAGCCGTCGCGTTTAAAGGTGGACGCTGTACCTCTCTGCCACGTTGGTCCTCAAATTAAATTTAAAGTTTATTTTAATCTTTACAGATATATAAATAACTCGAAATATTAATTGCACAGTGAATATTATAAATTATGTACCTATGGGACAAAAACATTGCATATCCTTCGATTGCGTTTGCTTACAAATTAATACCGGACTTAATTCCAATACGTAATAGCCAACTTCTTCTAGTGACGTGTACAATACAAATGGGTGGGTAGCGATCTGTGCAATACCCCATTAAAAAACTGCAATGTGAGTCTCACACTATTCTTCACCAGTGGTGAAGAGTGTAATTTTGTAAAGGTAAGCGGACGTGGAATTAAAAAAACGTATTTTTTATAAAGTTAAGCCGGCGTTGAATAAATATTTAATTATTATAAGGACAATATGAAATCGAATTAAAAGTAAATTTACTAATGTAATTAAACGCGGCTTAACGTAAATACGACGGTTGAGGGTTCGATTCCCAATCGGGGGAGAGAAGTATATTCACTTCCTCGCTTTGGTGAGACGACAGACTCAACAAACAATATCTCTAAAATTGGGCGGTAAGGGCCGGAGTGTTTTAACACTAACTTCCCTGTGCCTACCCTGCTACGTAGTTACGGAAACGGTTACAGAGTGGTGATAATCAAAAAATAATTAAACCTATACATATAGGTACGTTCCAAATGTCTTTTGAAAAACGGTAGCAAAAAATTGTAATAAAATTATTATTAAAAAACTAGGTTGGGTGAAAACGCCTGTACGATGCCGTCGCCTCGCATCTCATTAAGATATATTCACACGAGCCGAATAGCTACGTAATTATCACCGACCTAATTATTGTTACATACTCACATATTAGTATTAACAGCAAGAGATCTAGAATTCGGTGTAAAGTAGAGAAAAAAAAAGAAGAACAGCAAATGCATATTGAAAAAAAACCGAAACAAATTAGTCGCTTATGTTAATATTGTTATACAAGTTATGAAATACCACTTCTACAGCCAATTACCATTTAAAATTCAAACGTAGCGTGAAAAATGGCGCAATAAATTCTACTTTGTAGCCGAGTTGAGCATTTCCGTCCAACTGTCTACGTTGTTAGCAATAATGCCTTCATCTTTATCGCAGTAGAGCTGTTTTCCCGCAACTTTTTTCTTTTTTTTTTACTTGCATATCTTATGCAGAGGGTACCTAGTGGTTAGACATTGAGCAACTTAACTCAGCTATTTATGTATAAGAAAATCATTTATTTATCATTTTTCCTAAGAGAGAATATACTGATATAATATATTTCGGAAAATTCTCTGTTAGTGTCCTATACCTACACTCCCATAGAAACCAAAACCTCTTAAAGCTAAATGCTGATCGGCTGCGCGATGTCTACCATTCTGTCGTACAGTAACGGTATATATATATATATATATATATATATATATATATATATATATATATATATATATATATATATATATATATATATATATATATATATATATATATATATATATATATATATATATATATATATATATTATATATATATATATATATATATATCTATATATATATATATATATATTATATATATATATATATATATATATATATATATATATATATATATATATATATATATATATATATATATATATATATATATATATATATATATATATATATATATATATATATATATATACATAACAGGAACACAGAAAGATACTATATGAAAATATCAACATAAGCTTTCTCATTCGTAGTAATCCCAGCTTCGTTTAAACGATGAGCTATGGTAGTTGGGAGTCGGGTCGGGCGTCGGGCGTCGTGTACCAGATCACAATTTATAACACTCGCGCTCCCAGGGCAGCAACCGTACAAGATATCGTTTACTTTCATTTATAAAGATATCGAATTTCAACCTTATATTCTTCTATTGGAATAAACTTATAGGGTTTCAATACTATCTATTACAAAGCACATATACCCGTATACTGTATTGTGCTATGACAGGTATTTGAAATCGATAAGTGAAGTCAAGTCAAAGAAATTCTAAAGATTTCTATTAATGTGAAAATTAGATAACGGAAGTAATTTTTTAATTAAGCCAAGTTTTCCTTCGTCCAGTTCAATTTTAAAAAATCAAACAACAATCTCGGCTATTCTTCACATCGTCGTTATTAAATAAAATAAAATTATATAGATTAGATACAAGAGTGTTTATTTTAATCGCCTTATTAATCTACTTATTAAAATTAGCAAGAAAAAATTATATAATATTATATGAAAGTGTACGACTGTAAATGCAACGGTCGTGGGTTCGATTCCTACTGTGGGCAATGAATTATATTATATACACAGTGTAGTAATAAGATAAAAAGCAACGTTGAGTTCCGTCACTCAACATTTACTAACTAATATCCTAAAAATTGGGAGAAAAGTGTGGAACGGAGTATCTTAACACTAGATTCCTAGGTTATATTTTTAGGATATAAATGGGGCCTGGATCCGCGAAAGTTACAATTACGTCACTTATGTAAGATGTAAAAGTACCAGAGCAAGTGCATGTTACGCACATAACATATACACATGTAGATATAATGTACTAACTTGTGAAATACGAAATGAAAAACTTCTCTATCTCTAATCAAATCCCATGAGAAGCGATCACTTTGATCATATATATATATATATATATATATATATATATATATATATATATATATATATATATATATATATAATATATATATATATATATATATATATATATATATATATATATATATATATATATATATATATATATTCAAATTGCTTCGTGAAAATGATCCATGATATCGCGATCCTACCTTTTAGGGTGAATTTACGTTTATGGGCATTAAAATTATGAGTAATAAAAAATATTTTTCTTTAAATTTTATTTTTCTGCTACTAATATATATATATATATATATATATATATATATATATATATATATATATATATATATATATATATATATATATATATATATATATATATATATATACATATATACTCCATAGAGTTGTTAAAACATGCCGTGTGACATACTAACATGTGGACAGACAGAATCTAGTGTTAGGTATTTTTTATTTATTTATTTTTCTCTACAAATTCTCAATTTTATTGTATCCTGTATACTTATAGCTGGGTAGTCAGAGAAAAGAGAAAACACTATATATTTCCGTCCTCCACTTTCCGCCTGAGTGAGAAAACGTCGCACTTTGTCTAGCCAGAGTACCTTTTTATTTTATTCACGCTGTATACAAAAGGGTAGAGAGGGAACCTAGTGTTAAGACACTCGGTTCCCCAGTTTCTGCACAATTTTGAGATATTACGCGTGTGAGTGGCGGAACTCAACGCCGCGCTTTGTCTTGAAGTACAGCCGTCGCAATTCTTATAATATCTAATATTGTAAAACAAAATTATTTCAAATAGAAAAAACAGTAGAGATTCATTAGTTTCATACCGATGTTTAATTGTACCTCGAATGTCAACTTGGCCGCCGGTGAAGTTCCAGCCACGCTCGTGACGGTCAATAAAAGTGTAAGAGACGCTACGTGCGGCGAATGAAACTGAAGTCGTGGCTATGAAACGCGCGTACTTTTAAAATATATATATATTTTTTTAAACTATCTATTCTCTATTCTATTCTATAACATTTTTCTTTAAATAACTATTTTGATGTAATCAATAGGGCTGTCTTGCCAAAATGATCGTTCTTATTAATGATCTTTGGGCGCTACCCAAATTTGGGAAATTTGGGGAATTACACATAAAAGCTTGTAATAGTTTTCTGGGATATATTATTATTAGTTTCCAGTTTTCGGATGTTTTCCTCTGCTTGTAATATAAGTTCTAACTTACATGTTAGTGAAACGTTGCAGGAGAAATACAAAAGAAAGATGAATGCTGTGGAAATGCGATCTCTTCGGAGGATATGCGGAGTCAGTTTAACTGATCCAATCCGCAACGAAGAGATGAATGGTAGATACTAGCGATGATGTTACAGTGAGAATGAAGAAGAACGTGCTCAGGTGGTTTCGGCACGTCGAGACAAGGAGTGATGATAGAATGGTAAAAAATATATATTAATCGAAAGTGAGTGGTAAGGGGAGACCTCGGTTGAACTTCGAAAAACAATTGTCGAAGATACTGGGGAAGGTCCTCTAAAAAGCATGAGGACCTCCGGAGATCATGTATGAACAGGTTAGGGACAGACATAGTTGGCACTTTCTCATTCAACGCTCATATCATTTGATGGTGTAGATATAGAAGTTTTATTTTATCTGTGCTCTAAAAAATTATCACATGGATATTTAATATTTATATCAGCTTGTTTACTCCACGTGATTTTGAGAAAATGGTCTTGACAGACATACAGGTAGACGGACAACCAAGTGATTCTATAATGGTGCCGTTTTTCCTTTTGAGGTACAGAATCCTAAAAAGATAAGAATTTTGTTCATTCAAACTTATGTTTTGTGTTTTCATTAGAAAATTTAAACACTTTTTATTACCATTGCTGAAAGACAAACTATAGAATCTTATAAGTGATTTTCTTTTACAAATAAGCCAAATGTTTTCTTTTAAGTAATAGATAAGGTATTTTAAAAGATCAGGACGGGCTGTTATTAATAATTATTTAAAATTAATAATTAAAATTTCATATAAATTGAAGAATTAATTTAAAATTCAAATTCATAACCTTTTTAAAAAGGCATTCTTAATGCCCCAAAGCGGCAAGGACGTCCATTAGGCGCTGGATTTAGTGTGACATAATTCTCCATTTTGTGGCAAATCCTGTTTTCAATTTTACATTCAAAATATTCTTGAGGTCGTTAAAGGAAAAATACTTTAATACTGTATTATATTTTTGTGTTGTGAAATATATTTTTTCATTCTATACATACTTTAAATTTTTTTAGCTCAAGTAAATAGCAAGGCAAGTGCAAAGAAACGTAAGCTTTAAGCATTCAGGTATCCATTTTTATCCAAAATCGAGACACTATGTGATATTAAGTGGCGGAACTCAACACCGAAAACATTTTTCTAGCACTGCAAATAATTTTTAGTAACAGAGTTTAATCGACATATTTACAAAAGGAAAAAAGCACGTAATTTTGGCCTAAACTATAGAGTTAAGGCCAAAATTACATATTTTTTTACTAAATGATTTACTTAACTTACTTACTAAATGATTTATAAATGAATATATTTTATTGAATATGCATTTTCATGGTAGGAGAGACTTCTTATTCTAGAGGAGAGCGGGGAAAAGTAGAGACTGCATTGGTATAGAACTAGTATGGAGACATTTCTTTATTTTCAAATCAATAAAAATGATTTTTTTATATCAATTTGAACAGTAAAGACGATTGTGGGTTGGAGCCCCATTTGGTAACAAATTATTTTGTTCTTTTAGATAAGGCAAAATTCAGGCCACTTAACAAACGGTTTGATATTAGGTTCTATTTGCTACATAAAACGTAGTAAAAAAAATTGTTTATTTAAAAAAATTGTGCAATCATTTCTCCAACTTAAAAGTAAATTTTTTTTTCACATCCACCCATACAGAGGGATAGGCAGAGGAAAGTTCTTATTAACACTCCATCTCTTTTAGATAATAAACGTCATGGACAAGTTTTACAAATTAATATTAATATGGAGCTGAAAAAAAGGCCACATAATATAATTATAATGCGCGTCTGGAGCATAAAACGTATAAAATAGCTGTGTAATACTTCGTATAGTAAACTTGGGCAATAACATGGGTATTGAGCGGGGCGGCCGGTGTGAAATAGCATATTCAAGCACAGTACGGGCACTTCTCACTTGACGTAAATTTCTTTTAATTTTTATGTCATTTTTACATATTCAGTATTTGCCGCAGCTAATGGGCATAGGCTACAACGTTTTTTTAAAATATTTTTAAAATATTAATCCATGCTCAGAAATAAAAAAACACTGAAAATTTATATTTTTTCTTAAATAATATAGGCGCGAGCTATAAGTATGTTATTTCTCTATAATGTAAGCGAGTAATAATTCCTATTCGTTAAAGATTTTTAAACGAATTTGTTTCACCAATCAAATTCTAGGCACTACGAGTGTGTGGCGGAACTTAACGCTTCACTATGTTAACTGAGCTGGGATATTTAAACAACTAAAAAATAGTGTTTATATAAACATGATGTCTGTCGCATCACTATGTCAAATCGCATCTTGATACTTTCTTGTTTTTTTACAAGTTTATCTAAAATTAATATACCTTTAATTAATTCTAGACAAGTGTAAAGTCTTCTTAAGTCATCCTTTTTACGTGTTGTGCTACACATGGAACAAAGATGTCGACCGTGGCGGTTTTTGTAATAATAAGTCAAAAGTGGAATATTATAAAGTAAGTATATATGGGGCAGCGAAGTATATATGGGGCAGCGAAGTATATATGGGGCAGCGAAGTATATATGGGGCAGCGAATTTACGGATCGAATTTTCCTTACAACTATAGAATTTAAACAACAAAACATATTGTTACTTAACTACTTGTCATTTGTATATTCAATGGTTTCCGGTTTGCCTTTAACACTTTGCGGCTAAAAGTTAGCCTATACAATAAGAAAATGTGAACATTCCATAATAGAAAATTCCTATGTCATACAACATGATATTTTTTTTAGCTTCACGCTATATCTAGAGGGAATCTAGTGTTAATACACTCCGTTCTCCACTTTCTGTATTTTCATAATATGTTATATTTTTCATAATCTACACACAATCAATTAATATTAATTGTAATATATGTCGTAAACTTTAATATGCAATTTCTCCTTCCCCCGAATTTGAGATTTCGTGTATAGTGGCGGAATTAAACGCCGCACCTTGTCATAAAGAACAGGAAAATTAAAATAGTATATAAATATAATATATTCATCTCATTTATGTTTGTATAGAATTATATATATATATATATATATATATATATATATATATATATATATATATATATATATATATATATATATATATATATATATATATATATATATATTTATAAATAAGCGTATATTATTATACACTTAGCATCAGATTAGCAAACATCTTCATAAACCAATTCCCACAATATTTATATAAAACTATAAAGAAATAACACTATAAAGAGGCAACTCAAAGTTTTTATATGTTCCTGAGAATTTAAGTGGTTTATTTAAATCTAAACCTTCCACCTTTAAATATAAAGTCCGAATTCCCTCTCACAACCATTATAATGATTTACAGTGTATACGGCTTAAGATAAATAATGCTCACCATTTGTATAGATGTTGGATAGTTAAATAAATTTATGCCTCTTGGTACAGTTAGTATTGACGGTGCATGGTCGGTGAGGATCTCAGGATTTCTGCTAACGGCGATGTAGTTTTGTCAACTAGCTAACTAGACTCGGTCGTGTCTCATTTTAAAACTTGAATTGTAAGACGTTTCGCCTTGTTTTTTTAGGGTTTCTTAACTTAGCAGGAAAAACCGATCATTTGTTGTCTGTCCGTCAAATTAATATTAAGCAACCAATTTGGCGATCTCTTAGAACACTTCTAAGTAGTATCAAAATATGAGCGTTTGCTTATCTTTTTTGCATTTTGCAATTTTTAAATTTAAGTTGTAAAAACAAGTTGTATTTTGACTTATTTAGAAGTTATAGTATTAATGAATTGACAAATATGAAAATTTAGAATTCATAAGTTTTTTATAGAAAGAAATCATTCATAAGTTTGTTATAGAAAGAAAGTTCAGTATAATGAGATGACAAAAAAATCGGAGGATAGTGTGGACATCCTGTCAAATAGCATTGAAGTATTCAAAAGATAAGTAATTGCATGCCTTTATTCTATTAAATTTTGTTTTCTATTTTTCCAAAAATTGTAATAGATTAATAGAATTAGTTATCAGCTATTTATAAGGTAAGTTTTATTTTTAAGTAAGCTAAATTATATATAGTTTGTATTAAATAAGTAAAATGTGTTATTATTTTAATGAATAATAGATTTTAATAAATTACACTGTCCCTAAAAATGTCGTGGCCGGCTTGTTATTAGAGCAGCACTAAGCCCATAGTTGTGAGAAATGTTTGTAATATTAGAATAATTGTATGTTTTGTAAACTGTACTTAATTAAATAAAATAAATAAAAAAAAATATAAAAAAAATAAACTTATTTTTGTTGTTCATTTCATATAATAAGTGGACATGATTGCAAATTTAAATTTATCATTTATATGTGACACTGTATTAAAAAAAACGACTGCATTCTAAATAATTCGTTCTATTATCAAATTTGGACTAAGACCCACCATGGATTTTGTATGTGTACCCTACTTTAATAAGGCAAATGTTATATGTTATATCTATCTGTTTGAATCTATATACCTAGAGACAGCTATATCTACGAGATATATAGATATGTGTAAGCGTAGTTTAAGTAGCAGAAGAAAGATTAATGGATATATAGCTAAAAAGTAATGACAAAAAAAGCTTTATGTTATCTATGATGGAATACAACGCGGTGCATTGTTTGTACAGTCTGGAATAATTAATTTTATTATCCAAATCAAACTTGACAATTTTGTTACTAACTACTACTAACTACTAACTTGTTATTTTTATTTTTCAAATAAAAAAAAAACTATTAATAACTATTATTTCACACTAAGGAAAGAAGCAAAAACTTTACAATAATTATATAATTTTTAATTACAATTCACTTAACTCTTTCTGGAATTGAACCTTTTATTGCAACCTGTCCAGTAGTTTTTAAGATAAAATTTCTAGACTCCTATTTAATTTGAAAACGACGACTCGACGTATAAAACTCATTAAAGTTCTTGCAATATTTCTGCATACTAAACGAATTCTGAAGTAAACTTCGAATTGCGGGACTTATTGATTTTATTATAATATATATAGAATTTAGTGCTACTTAACAAGATCATAAGCTACTTGATGACAAATAGAAGAGCTTGGCTAAAAAGTCGACAATATAGTTACACTTTTAACTTAGGAAAAATAACATTAAATTTTTATATATATATATATATATATATATATATATATATATATATATATATATATATATATATATATATATATATATATATATACTATATATATATATATATATATATATGTATATATATATATATATATATATATATATATATATATATATATATATATATATATATATATATATATATATATATATATATATATATATATATATATATATATATATATATATATATATATATATATATATATATATATATATATATATATATATATATATATATATATATATATATATATAATTGAGGACGGTCGTGGCGCAGAGGTACAGCGTCTTCCTGTAACGCGATGGCTTGTTGGTTCGATTTCCACTCGGGGAGAAAGAATTAGTTTTATTTTTCTCACTTTGGTAACAAACAAAAGCGCGGCGTTAAGTTCCGCCACGCTTCAGTCCCAACACTAGGTACCCTCTGACTATTCTGCTATGTGCAGTTTACAGGTGTAATTAAAAAAAAATTGTCAATACTTCTATAGTATTGACAATTTTTTTTTACACAGTTTTTTTTACACAGATTTGGGGTCCGCCACTCAACGCGCAATATCTCAAAAGCATATATGAAAGTTGTGATCATACTGACTTAATAGATCTTGACCTAAAAATAAACTCTTTTAAGTCCTTACATCATGTGAAAACATTTCTAGTGCATGTGTGTTGAAAAAATAATTATTATATGGACGTACGATCCATCATGGCGATCTGGCGGTAGCTCCAAGTGTAGAAAATACAGTGCTATTTCAGCTACGTTTATCATACTATGAGACCATCGTGACGCAGCGGGACAGCGTCTGACTGAATGCGACGAAACTTATTTATTTCTCCAGGTGTCATCGAACCCTGTGGGTTATATGTGGGTAACTTATTTATTTCTATAAATAAGTTCCCAACTTTGGCGTGACAAAAGCGTGATATTGGGTTTCACCACTTATGGGATACAGCGTAAAACAAAGGAAATATATATATTTCAAAGTTTTTTATATTTATGAATTACTTCCGTTTTATCACTGCAGTCTAAATCCTCCATTAAACAATGGTGCATGAATGTTTGATTTGTTGTAATATTTTTGATTTTTGTATGCAAAAAACCATAAAAATATTAGAATATCTAGAGTAATTAATTATTTTCTTCATAAATAATATTTAAATATATATTATCCAAAGGGTAAGGTGATCGGGTAATTATCGGGACACCAGGGCGATCCATCACGCCGTGTCGCCATGTCACCGGCGATGAGTTCACGTATTCCATAAAGGAAGATAAAAGTTGCGATATTATACAACGGTGCTGACGTAATAAATAACCTGCCAATATTATGATTTTTATTTATTATTTCCTACATTACATTCCAATTTACGCTTTAGAGCGTAGGTAATTTTTTTTTTGTAATTTAACTCTACCCTACTCTCTTGGATAATACGCCCATAAGTTGCCTTGCCAACTAAGTTTCTTCATACTTAACTAATTGGTCATATGTGACTTATTCCAAAATTACCCTATCTACAACATATACCCGATGTTACCTAACTTACTCTTTACCTTTAGCTTACCCTTACCTTTCCAGGTTGATTAGCACCCTACCTGCTAATAAGCCATGAAAAGGTAATATTACCATTGGAACTCTACCTCCATCAATTTACCCCGAAACCTATTAAAATATTTCCACAGCTAAAGGCTATATAGTAATTATCGGGACGGCAGCGATACATCACGCCACAGCGCGTCGCCGATGTAAATGTGGCCAAATTTTGCTCAAACAAAAACAAATAGAAAGGTTCACCTTTAGAAAATGTTTGGAATTTTTTGTTGGTCTGTTAAATGGAATGAGAATACGTATTTTATTTAAATGTAAACGTTTTAGTAATAATAATAATAATAATAAATTCACGCTGTATCCCGCCCATGGCAGGGTAGGCAGAGGGAACCGTTGGAATCGTAGGAACCTAGTGTTAAGACACTCCGTTCCCCGCTTTCCGCCTTTTGAGGCATTGCGTGTTGAGTGGCGGTACTCAACGCCGCACTTTACTTTGTTACCAGAGCGCAGAAAATGGGAATCGAACCCACAAATAGTTGCGCTTACCTTATATCATGTACATATGTGTACATGACCATTATAGCGTCAGTAGCAGTGAGACCGAGAGTACCTGTGAACGCTTGATCTTCTTCCTAAAAAATGTAAAAAAGTCAAATCTTGTTACGTTCCTAGATTATTGTATTAAAGTATTAATTTATATAAATAAGTGTTAGTAGATTCTTCTGAATGAATTTCCATTAACTCTATAAGTATAGCACAGCACAAGTCACTGAAGCTAGAATCCTGAACTTTGTTTACAGGTTTGTAGTATAGTAGATTTGGTGGAAAATTGCTCGGCAATAGTTTTAAAAAATAGAAATTGTAAATTTCATTTTCTTTATGTAGAAAAATAAATTATTACTTCAATTAAAAAACATATATGGAAAGCTTGTCTGATCTATATATACATATATACATATATAATAAGAGAATAGAAAAGATAATTCTGTACATTAAAAAATATATATAAAAAAATATTAATTAAAAAAATTGATTGAAAATATTGGTTAATATATCGATAATAGAAGCTAAAATTGCTAAGTTCTGCTAAAAACAGCAGAACTTTTGTCTGTCTTTCTTTCTGTCTGTCTATTTATTTGTCCTCCAATAAGGCAAAAACTACTGGACAGAAATGAAAGAATTTGTATATAGTAATAGATTACAGTTCTAAACCCACATTTATCATAGTTTTATTCCACGCAGTTCCCGGAAAAATATGAAAAAGTGATCAAATTAAATTACTTAAATTACTGAAAAGAAGTGACTTAAATTTGACCTGCTAATAGTTCATACCCTTAAACAATATATATAGGATAGTTCTATCCTAATGTGTAATACAAAACTCGAACAGGTTTTATTTCATTCTCACTGAGTAATAGTTGCAAATGGTAAAAGATTTTTCGATATATTACGATTATTCTATTGATATGGAGTTATTTATTTGTTTAGCGAAACTGGCTAAATCTTTTGAGAATTTATGCAAATAGAATGCAGGCGTATATAAAAGTTCATTTGATTTTATATATAGTTATAAAGTTTTATACATTAATTTTACAAATACACTTTTTATATACACTTTTATAAACATATAAACATTATGTATCTACAGTTTTATATATATTCTTAATGTACAGTTTTTGTATAAACTTTTTTTATACACATTTAATATACACTTTTTTATATAAAAAAAATAAAAATTACTTTCTATATAAACTTTGTAAAGTTGGCAAGAGATTTTTAAGCTTTCCATCTGGAACACGTGCATTTTGGTTTCTTGCTAAATCTGTTGAAGGCAATTTCTGTAAGCCTTCTCTCTGCCTGTAAGATCTCTGGCACATACAGCAAAGAGAAAAGCAGATATTCTACGCACTCTTTTTGCATCAAACTCAACTCTTGCCGACTTGGGAAAACAACCATCATCCATCCCTGGGTGCAAGCACACTATGCCCGACGTACGCTTTACCCAAACCATGTGCGTCGTGCTCTTTGTACCCTTGACGTCAAGAAGTTCAGTAGTCCTGACGATTCTCTTGCTATCATGCTCAAGACGTGTGGTCCCTGAGTTAACCTCAGTGCTGATGCACTTGTTCTAAGAAAGGTGACAGTACTGATCTATCCAATTACTGTCCTATTACAATTATCTCCTTACTGTCTAAGGTGATGCAGCGCGTAATAAGCTCCCAACTACTCGGTTAACTTGAGGTAATCCAGCTTATAAGTGATTGACAATATGGTTTTTGTCACAGTCGCAGTGCTGGAGACCTCTTGGCTTATCTAACTCACCGCTGGGCAGCAGCTATTGAGAGTATGAGGGAAGCTATGGCAGTTAGCCTTGATATCAAGGCAAAGGCTTTTGTCTTTACCCTGCTGACAAAGTTGCCAAGAAACCAAGTCTGTCAATGCTGGAGTACCCCAGGGTTCATTACTATCGCCCACGCTGTTTATTCTGCATATCAATAATATGTTCCGAACTTGGAGTATTCATTGCTATGCTTTTATAATGGACGGGCTAATATCTCTAGCGCTGAGGTGGAAACATGGAGAATACAACTTGTACCCCATATGGAGTCCTCCCTGGGGCAGATCTTGGAGTGAGATGGACATAACCTTGACCAATTTAACCCTCTAAAGACAAAAGTTTGCGCGTTTAGTGGCAAAAAACCTCTCCACTTTAGCTCCAGTTCCATGGCATTCCTCTTTGTAATAGTAAAGTATTGGGATTCTTGGGGTTGGGTTTTGGAATTAGGTCAATTTTAGAGGTCAATTGGAGAGCAAAGCCAAATTGACAGTACTTCACGTCAGGTCTAAGACTTCTGCTTTATGAAGCTCAGGTCCGTTCTCACGTAGAATACCGTTCCCACCTAAGGCGCATGCCTAGTATCAATTACAACCACTTGACTCAATTCAGTGGAGGGCAGTTCGAATCGTCGATAATCCCAAATTCACAAATGGCTTAAAATCGTTAAGTAATGGAGACACGTAGGTTCTTTGTCGATATTCTACCGACTGTATAATGGGGAATGTTCACAGGAATTATTTAATTTGGTGCCACCATCTTCTTTTTACCATCGCACCTCCTGCCTAAGGAACAGATACCATAATCACCATTTAGATGCATTTTTTAAATCCAAAGTGCGTATCCATGCGAATCTTTTTTTCGCGTACATGCAAGATGTGGAATAATCTACCTCCTGAGGTTTTCCCTGATCAATTAATTTAGAGGTTTTCAAGCGTCGTGTGTACATGTAGTCATCTTCTCCAAAGTTGGCAACGCATCCACATAATGTTAGGTTGTAGATGCCTTTAGGCGAGGGTGTCCAATTAACATCAGATGGCCACTGCGACTCTGCTTCGTTTGCCTTCTTAGTAATATAAAAAAAACTACAGAACGTACACTTTTAGATCACTTTCTATCTATAAGTTTTTAAACGAGTTTAATATACATTTTTTAAATACACTATATATATATATTATATGTATCAGTAATGATATATATAGTATTATATATATAGTATATTATACATATAATATATATAGATTAGTATTAGATATATATGGATATATAGATCATATATATATATATATAGCTATAGATATATATAATAAATATAGATATAGTAATATATATATATATATATATACATATTAATAATAGTATATATATATAGTATACATATATATATATAGTATAGATATATATATATATAGTGTATAATATATAATTATATTAGATAATATATATATATATATATATATTATAGATATAATATATATATATATGATATATATAGGACTATATATTAGAATATATACTATATAATATATATATATATACTATAGATATATCTAATCTAAGAAATTTACAGTTATATGTGGAGTTTTAATATAATAATTCCATCCCTAGTACTAGATTCAGGTCGTTAATAAATTGATACAGCCTAGATAACTTATTTCTGGAGCCAACTAGAATTACTAATTGTACAGCCACTTGCATTGATAATACGCTATTTTTACAAACGCTGTACCGAGGCATAAGTCTATAATTAATATATTAACATCATATCATTGTGGACAGTTGGCTTCATTTAACTTTGGGAAAAATAAAATAAATAAGAGGCAAAAAAGTGTTTGTATACCGATGACAACTGGTCGTATAGAAAGGTTTAGAAGTAAAATAATAGCTAAACTTAATTACTTAAAATATACTAATAATAAACCCAATTTGTTATATGGGAAATTTTTCGATATCATTAAAAAAGAGTTCAATGCTGTATTTACTTCTAAAACAATTAATTCTGGGGGTTTCTTGTCATTTAATTATTGGGCGACTGTGGGAATTCATAAGAGTAGACAAACGGTTATATGATATCTATAGTGAAAAAACATATAACCACAATAAATCATTTAATTATTATGTTAGAGCTTATTCTAAATTATTTTAAAAAGTATGTTCCATGGCAAAATCTTTACATATTAAAAATAAAATAAAAACTCTGTTAATAAAATTAAAATGACATGGAACATAATAAATTGTGAGACTGCAAAGGCTAAGAATCGTAACAACGAATTTAGATAAAAAATTGACAACGGTCTTACTAGCTGTGATGAAGAAGTTGCATGTATTTTTGAAAAATTCTTTGCTGATATTCCAGTTTCCACAAAAAAACTCTTATATCTTCTACAACCGTCGCTGAATCATTACTTAAGGAGAGCGTACAAAAATGTAATATAGATTTTAAATTTAAATCAGTCTGCTCAAGAGATATTGCTAAAACATTTAAGTCCCTAGATATTAAGAAAACCACAGATCTATGGGGTATGTCAGTAAAACTAATTAGTTATATAATAGACGCTATTGTTCCTCACCTCGCGACTATATTTCACAATTGTATAGAGTATGGTGTGTTTCCTGACCTTATGAAATTTAGTAAAGTCGTACCTATATTTAAATCGGGTAGTACATCAGATCCCAATAATTTTCGACCAACATATGTGCTGCGCGCATTAAGTAAAATTTTTGAAAAAATAATTTTAAATTAAATTTTACATCATTTTAATTTACATAATCTCATGAATGAGAAACAGTATGGCTTTACTAAATGTCCCTCCACTACTGATGCTGGAATAGCTCTCATAAAGAGTATATATGAGGCTTGGGAGGATTCGCAGGATGCTCTTGGCATGTTCTGTGACCTGTCCAAGACATTTGATTACGTGCAGCATTCTACATTGGTTATGAAGCTATACCATTACGGCATAAGAGGACGTGCACTCGATCTTCTGACCTCTTATTTAGCTAAAAGGGTTCAGAGGGTTGATGTGAATGGCAGGAAATCTCCAGGGTCATTAGTCAGTATGGGAGTCCCACAGGGGTCTATTCTTGGTCCTTTCCTCTTTTTAGTATATTTAGTTGGAAGGAGTCACGAGATAGTATTGTTGGCTGATGATACTTCATTAATTTTTAAAATGAAAAGACACCAACATACAATTGACGATTTATACAATGTGCTCTCGAAAGTAGTACATTAGTTTAGTGCTAACAACCAGCTATTAAATAGTACAAAAACGAAATGTATAATTTTTCGAACACCCAACACGGAAATTGTTAAAGCCAATGTACTCTTGAATGGTGAGACCGCGGATCCTGTTGATTCTACGGCATTTCTCGGTATCACCATAGCCTCTAAGTTACAGTGGGGGCCTCATATTGATGGATTGGCGAATAGGCTGAGCTCAGCAGCTTTTGCGGTTAAGAAAATTAGATCGTTAACTGACGTAGAAATGGCTCGCCTTGTTTACTTTAGCTACTTTCATAGTATTATGTCTTATGGCATTATACTTATGAGGTAATGCAGCCGCGGTCAATACAGTTTTTGTCTTGCAGAAGCGAGCTGTTCGCTCAATCTATAACTTAAGCCCTAAAGAATCTTTAAGAGACAAATTTAAGGAAATTAAAATATTGATAGTTATGTCTCCATATATCCTCGAAAATGTTTTATATGTAAAAAAAATATCAATGAATTTACTAAAATTAGTGATTTACACAATATTAATACTAGAAATAGGTTGAAACTTACCGCGCATATGACTTGATTGCATCGAGTCCGCAGTTCCTTCATGGGACAAAGTGTACGCTTTTACAATAGGATCCCAGAAAACGTCCGAAAATGTTCTACATCACAATTTAAAAAAATTGTGAAACGACGTCTGTGTGTTAAAGGTTATTACCTAATTAATGATTTTGTAAATGATAACACACCTTGGGAATTAAATGCTCGCTCCAGTCTATCTCAAGCGTATCATTTCAATAACGAATAATTGTATAATAATACTATATAAAAAAAGTCCCGCTGAGTTTCTTGCGACGGTTCTTCTCAGGTCTGAGGCATTATCTTTAGTGAACCGGTGGTAATGTATTTGACGTTCAAAAAATGTGTATATATATACTATATTTACTATATTTACTTATGCACATATTTCTTTTTATAAACACTTTTTTAATATATAGCTTCCATATACAATTTTATGCATATTTATATGTTAAATCTACTTAGATCCTTTGAGTATAAATATGCTTGTTGCAGTTGTGTAGTGCTTCCAGTCTTTTGCGTAAATTAACTTTACTGGTAACATTCCACTCTTAAGTGGTTTCTGTAGGGGTTTGTATATATATATATATATATATATATATATATATATATATATATATATATATATATATATATATATATATATATATATATATATATATATATATATATATAATATATATATTTATACTACTGTATATGTGTGGACCTGTGTGTGAATACTGCACATTTTAATAGCAGCATTTTGATTTCATCATTTTTATTGATGTAGTGTACTGTAACAGCTAAGTGTGAATGAAAGTCTGGGCTGTAGCTTGTAGGTAACGGCACTTATTGGAAGGAAACTACTCTGAAATATTGTTATTAAGTGATTTACATATGTCATTTAATGTAATTACGCAGAATCTCTGTTCGAATACGCTCTAAACATATGGTCTACGTCTGTTTGGTGTTTTTTTTCTAACAATACGTATATTCTTTTTTTATCACTATAAAAGGCATAGGTAAATCGAGTCAATAAATTCAATTAAGATCTGACAACAAGTGCCTTTATGGTTAATTGATTGTGAAAGTTTTTCTACGAAGAATTTTTGTAACGTGCCTTCGACGAATATATATATATATATATATATATATATATATATATATATATATATATATATATATATATATATATATATATATATTTATACTACAGTATATGTGTGGACCTGTGTGTGAATACTGCACATTTTAATAGCAGCATTTTGATTTCATCATTTTTATTGATGTAGTGTACTGTAACAGCTAAGTGTGAATGAAAGTCTGGGCTGTAGCTTGTAGGCAGCGGCACTTATTGAAAGGAAACTACTCTGAAATATTGTTATTAAGTGATTTACATATGTCATTTAATGTAATTACGCAGAATCTCTGTTCGAATACGCTCTAAACATATGGTCTACGTCTGTTTTGGGTTTTTTTATTCTAACAATACGTATATTCTTTTTTTATCACTATAAAAGGCATAGGTAAATCGAGTCAATAAATTCAATTAAGATCTGACAGCAAGTGCCTTTATGGTTAATTGATTGTGAAAGTTTTTCTACGAAGAATTTTTGTAACGTGCCTTCGACTCGTGAAGCTTATCGTGAAGCATCTTAATTGTCTGTCCTCAGCTAGTTTCGATGTGGAATAGTCTGGCTGTGATGGTGATAAGTCACTCCGTTCTAAACTTTTCATTCATATCTCTACCACGATCTAGTTCCACCAGCCATATTTTTGAGAGCAGACACGAAGGTATTTTCAACATAAACATTCTCAAGATTTAGTTCAGACAAGCTTTATCTTGTTATTAGAGTGAAAAACATGAAAATTAATTCATCCTCCCCGAGCGGGAATCGAACCCACGATCGCCGCGTTTACAGTACGAAGCTATAACGCTGCACCGGCTACGAAACTCTACAAAAACAGTATCTTAATTATTACAGAACGCAAAAAAATATGGGACTTTGAAAATTCCGCTCGCAAACATTAAAAACGTTCTCGAGACTCCAATGTGTACGTGTGTAATAAGTCACATCGTACGACTTAACCGCAAGAGCCCAGCTTAGTATATTATTATACGTTATACGTTCATATACGTACGTTCGTTCTTATACGTTCATTGTTGTTGACCTTACATCTTAGGAATCGTATTTTTTTGTTGTGAGATAAACAACTCTACAAAATCTACCATAAATATTATATTGTCTTCATGACAATTTAGTTTACGCGATGTGACGTGACGTGACGTCACAGGTCACGTCAACGTGGTCATTTATCCACATATTAAACAAATAAAATTAGGAGGTATAGTGTAACAAACACACAAACTGAAGAATTAAATACATATATGATATTTAAAATACATAAAAAACTATAAATGTTCTCATGCAATTTGCATATGAGAATAGAATATAATAAATTACAGTACAAATATTTGGATTACAAAGAGAAGGAGTCTTGTTACGTTCCCACACTACCCGGGGATCGCTTAGCCAGATTTCGCGTAACTTGTTTACTGCATTCCATCAAATCTAAGAATTGTAACAGCAAGAAATGTAAAACGTAGAGTCATTTTTCATCCATTGTTTTAGTTCATGTTAGTTTTAATATTAAAATAATTATTCACTCATGTTTTCTCACATCGAGCAAGCAGTCACCATTTTAGTTAATAATTTAAATTGTAATTTTTAATAAAATATTTTAAAGATTTGGTTTTTTTTGGATCCTACGCTGCCACCGTACTTAATTGTCTCAAGACTTTTTTAATTCAGATTCGCCATACAAGGTCAGTACAGTAAAAATAATTATTGCCTTAAGTTAAAACTGTAAGCATCGCATCCACCGCCAAAACTTATTTACAAAAAAAAGTAATTTTGTAAATTGAAAATCATTTTCAATTTAAATATTGGCATTACATTAGAACGGTAATCTGTCTGTCCGCGAGATTCGTTCAACACTTAACTCATTCTATCATTAAGCTAATGAAAGTGTCTCCGATGAAATAATTGGATATCTTAACAATAGTCCAATTCCATTGGATTATTGAAAATCTTTTTCAATTGAAAAGAAATCAATTTTATAAAGTAAGTTTTTTTTTGTTTTTTTTTTCGTAAAGCTCATATAGATAGAGCTTTTAATAATGACCTTTGAATATAACATTACTGAAAGTTCAGAGTTGATCCAAATAAAACAAACTTTATAGTTTATTGTATTAGAGGTCATCGTGGCACAGTTGGTTGATATATGAATGGCGTAATGTTTGTGGGTTCGATGCCCACTCAATTGAATAATTATATTCAAGTAGTAATTTCCACCACAAAAAATTAATATTTCTAAAATTGAGAGGAAAGTTGAAACGGAGTGTCTTACCACTAGGTTCTTTCTAGCCGACTATTCCTTTTCTAGCTTTTTTAGTCTAGAGTCTACATTATATTTGATACAATAGTGCATTATTGATATAAAATCCAATCCAATATAAAACAACGAAATACATATTGCATTTCAATTAAAGTCGCCGCACCGCATCGGGTCCGATTTCAGCATGTTCTGGTTATCTTGTTAATTCAGCCAATATAAGCTCAGAGCCACCATTTCTAACATTCTCCACATAGCGACGTCTTTGGTCTTGTAACGTGAAGCTATGACAATATTTGGACATGATTTGAGTGAGCTTGGAAGTTTTTGTATACACTCACTCGTCTCCTCCACCTGGTAGCCCTGCAAGGACCATTCGCGTCCAGACTTGCTTTCCTCCCCAGTCCTACACAGCGTCAAAATATGTAAATAGAGAATCAGAAATGCTAACAAGAAGTACGACTTCTAGTCCTTCTAGATTTAAGTTAAATGCTTTTTTTAATTTCAAGTGCAGAAGAATTCAGATGTGATCAAAATAAAATTATCTTAATAGTTTGAGCGTTTCAGGCCATCGTGGTGCAGCAGCACAGTGTCTGACTGACTGTAAATGCGACGGTCGTAGGTTCGATTTTCACGAGAAAATGAATTGTTTTTAATACTTTACTCTGGTAATAAGAAAAAACGAGGCGTTGAGTTCCCACAGTCAACAAGCAATGCGAAAATCGTCGAATATATATATATATATATATATATATATATATATATATATATATATATATATATATATATATATATATATAAGATAAATAACATATATTAAGTAGTGAAATATATAAATATGATTTATATATTATTATATATAGAATAGCGCATCCTTAACAGTTTCATACATTCACGTACAGCAAATATCACGACCGCAACGTGGACAAGAAACATTCCTGATTTTAGATATACACTTGTTGTCTAGTCAAGTACATCGATGAAATTCGTTTACAACCGCATGAAGTGCAAGTTGATGACAAACATAGCTTTAAGCTCTGCTCTTTAAGCTCGTGTATTAATAGTGTGTAAATACATTTTTACTTGTTTTAATATATTATTCCATACTAAGGAAAGAACATATCTAAAAAGTTATTAAAACTTAAGTTATTATCAATAAACATAAAAATTCTTACATAGTGGTATTTAAACCTGGGTTTCTTGGAAACTGTCTAACCGCTCACCTCGCTAAGCCACACGTAACGCTAACTTGCCATACGTTAGATAAATCTAGTATATATAACGCGAGTCACAGTCGTTATGGAAGTTTGTCTGTAGAAATTAATTTCTTAGGCACTTCACACAGCATGCTATATCTGGGCAAAATCTTTTTCATAAAACAATCAACTACATTAATTCCACATTATTACTAAAGTATACTAAGGTACTATGTTATGCAAATTTCGCAACTGTAGATCCCTATTTCCAACATTACCTATCTTACACAATGGGTATCATTGTCATGAGGCATGTCTTACACGGTCTATTATATAATAGCTCCAGTATTCCGATCTAAATCATCAAATTGACGTTTTACCATAAAAAAATGATTTATGTAGAGGTTCCGTTATGGGTTGCCGAATATATATACCTTGTGTATGTCAAAAAATATTTAAATGTAGTATTTAAAATATTTTCTAACTTTTTCGTTTGGTTAGTCGAAGTGGGTACCAGCTCGGCTACCTAATTAATGTACTTGATTAGTAGAGTACAGTGCTTGATATGAAGTGAACGGAGTGATTACTATCTAACTATCATATCTTCTGTCAATATTGCCTCATATTTTTTTATTTAATTTTTACGGCTCCGTACATCAAGAAAATAACAGGGAACCCGTATACCACGACGTTGTCTGTCTGTCTAACTATATATATATATATATATATATATATATATATATATATATATATATATATATATATATATATATATATATATATATATATATATATATATATATATATATATATATATATATATATATATATGTATATATATATATATATATATATATATATATATATATATATATATATATATATATATATATATATATATATATATATATAAATGTATGTAATGTAAGTGAAAGCCTGGAAGGGTGCGCTTGAGAACGGTGGTCTCGAACTGAATGTGTCGAAGACCGAGTACATAGCTTGCGGGAACCCGGACTCGAGCACCATCCATATCGGGCCTGAGCCAGCCGTTAAGTCGGAGAAGTTCAGGTACCTTGGAGCCGTTATGCATGAGATATATGTATATATATATATTTATATATATATATATATATATATATATATATATATATATATATATATATATATATATATATATATATATATATATATATATATATATATATATATATATATATATGTATATATATATATATGTATATATATATATATATATATATATATATATATATATATATGTATATATATATATATATATATATATATATATATATATATATATATATATATATATATATATATATATATATATATATATATATATATATATATATATATATATATTTATCTTCTTCCACTTTGCATTATCCCGGCCTATTGCCAGGGTCTGCTTTCCTACTTAGTCTACTCCACTTTGCACGGTCTTGAGCATCCTCAGTGGTCAGTCCATTGGCTCTCATGTCGTGCGTCACGACGTCCAGCCATCGCTTCCTTGGGCGTCCGGGGGGTCTTACTCCAGGGACAGACATATCAAGGCATTTTCTTCCGACGTAGTTCTTAGATTTAGACGTTTATACGGCGCAAAACGTGGCCATACCATCTCAGACGACGCTCTTGGAGCTTATCCGCTACGTCACGGACCCCAAGACTACCTCGAATGAATGTGTTGCGTATGCGGTCAGCCCGAGTAACGCCACACATCCACCTCAGCATCTTCATCTCCGTTACGTGAAGCTCCTGAGTGTGCCGAGATAATGCTGGCCAACATTCGCTGCCGTATAGAAGAACTGGTCGGATCATGCTCTCGTATATCAGCCCCTTGAGTTTGGGCGGTATTCTGCGATCGCAGACCACACCAGTGACCTCCCGCCATTTGGCCCAAGCAGCGCTAACCCGGGCGTGGACATCGTAGTCGATGCCTCCGGACTCGTGCATAATGGATCCAAGGTACCTGAACTTCTCCGACTTAACGGCTTGCTCAGGCCCGATGTGGATGGTGCTCGAGTCTGGGTTCCCGCAAGCCATGTACTCGGTCTTTGACACATTCAGTTTAAGACCACCGTTCTCAAGCGCACCCTTCCAGGCATTCACTTTACGCTCCAGCATCAGTCGGTTCTCGTCAATGAGTACTATGTCATCGGCATACATCATCAGCCATGGAGGCTGGTCCTGGATGTGAGCCGTGACAGTATCTAGCACTACATTAAACAAAAGTGGACTAAGAGCTGAGCCTTGGTGAAACCCTACTGTAATTGGGAAGGGTTTGGTATCGCCAACAGCGGTCCTAACTGTAGAAACAGAGTCGTTGTACATGTCTCTGATAATAGCAACATAGGATTCAGGGATCCCTTTGGATCGCAGTGCCCACCAGATACATTGACGTGGCACACAGTCAAAGGCCTTCTGCAGGTCTAAGAATGCCACATGCAGAGCTCTCCTCTTTTCCCTGTGTGCCTCCATCAAAATTCTGAGGGCAAAAATGGCGTCCGTAGTGCCTGATCCTGGCTGAAATCCATATTGACACTCAGAGACAGTACACTCTCAGCGGAGCCTGAGGGCAATCACGCGCTCGAAGAGCTTCATGGTGTGACTCATAATCTTAATGCCCCTATAACTATCGCAATCTTGAACACTGCCCCTTCCTTTGTAAATAGGGGTAATAAAACTGTGCCGCCATTGATGTGGCATCGTCCCAGTGTTCAAAATGCGGTTAAAAAGATCAGTAAGCATGAGCACACCACGAGAGCCTAATGATTTCCACGCTTCGATCGGAATATCGTCAGGTCCCACCGCCTTGCCGTTCTTCATGCGTCGAAGACAATTCCGAGTTTCATCAAGGGTTATTGGAGCAATAAGTCCCAGGTTAGGAGGTGGTTCAGACGGAATACTACCCGGATGCTGAGTATTCAGCAGCTCCAAGAAGTAACTTCTCCACCTCTCCTTCACAGAAGCATGACTACAAAGCAGCTTGCCCTGGGAATCTCTGACGCAAAGACATTTTGTGATATCTTGCGTCGCTTTATCCCGAGCACGTGCCAATTTGTAGATGAGCTTCTGCCCCTCCACAGTTTCAAGTTTATCATATAGAGGTAATAAACTTTCACTGCGGGCTCTGGCTACAGCTCTTTTGCTGGCACGTTTCGCTGCTATGTACTCCTGAAGACAGACTTCTTATCATGAATCACCTCCTGTACCTTGTCATTCCACCACCATGTCTCCCTGTCCATAATACGTCCTCCCTTAGAAACGCCAAGAACATGTTTACCAGCCGTAATAATTGCTGACTGAGCTCGATCCCAAGCATCCTGAGCAGTTTCGGTGTTAGTTGTTAAATTTTGACTGTTAATCTCTGCCAGAAAGTCGGTCTGCATCGGTCCATTCAGCAACCACCACTTGATCTTAGACTTACGCGTCTCGGCTAATTTCTTTATCGGGGTAACGACATAATCCATGACAAGAAGACGATGTTGGGCCGTGAGGCTTTCACCAGGAATGACTTTACAGTTAGTTACCTTGCCAACATGACACCGCCTGGTCAATAGGTAATCTATTTGGGTTGAATGGAGTCCACTCGCATACGTAATAAGATGCTGCGGACTCTTTTGGAAGAACGTATTCACGATGGCCAGATCAGATGCAATACAGGTTCTTAGGATATTTTCGCCCTCTATATTGCGGCGACCGTGACCAAAACCACCGTGGACACGTTCATACGTATCCGCAGCCTTACCCACGTGACCGTTAAGGTCTCCCCCAACTATGATCACCTCGGTAGATGGTATAGCGAGTAGAACGTCTTCATATTGCTCCCAGAATGACTCCTTTTCGGCCCCGCTACAACCAGCCTGGGGAGCGTAAGCACTGATTAAGTTGGCGATAGCCCCCTCAACCAGTACCTTCACCCGCATCAGGCGGTTGCTGCGTCGGTCAACTTCGAGGAGACCATTCCGTAGCTCTTCAGATAAAACTACTGCTACACCAGTTTTACCGGAAGGAGACCCAGTGTATATGAGCTGGTAACCCTGTCCGATGATACGGGACTTATTGCCCTTCCAGCGGGTTTCCTGAAGGAAAGCACACTGGACCCGACGCCTCATGAGTACATCTGTTAGTTCCCTGCATCGTCCGGTTAGAGAGCCAATATTCCACGTTGCAAAGCGGAGTTTCCGTCTGGGTACTTTCTTCTTTAGCCGTGTCCGTACTTGACACGGTAGCCCTTGCCCATTTAACACAGGTGTAGGGCGATGTGCCTGCGCGTCGTTTAGCGGCGACGCCCTAGCAGTACCCAGCAACATCTTTTTTCTTTCCATATGAGTGGCAGGTGGCGGCTTTTTAATGGAGCGATTGCCATCTGACCTCCAAAACAATTTTTGTGGGAAAAGCCAAGGATGAGAGGGGAAAAGATTAGTAGAAAAGGGGGGGGGGGTAAGGACACCACTTTCATGGATTGGGAAGGAGTATGACAGTGGTGGCTCGAGGATCCGGGGTCGCGTACCCGTATGCCCAGTACCAATATCGGACAGTTATTTGGCCAGACACCCTCTGGATATATATATATATATATATATATATATATATATATATATATATATATATATATATATATATATATATATATATATATATATATATATATATATATATATATATATATATATTATTATGTTCTTATCATGTTTTTGTTTGTACACCTACTCATTACACACATAAACAGGTTGTCTGGGAGAAAAAGCTCTGTAGCATTAAGCTCGCCTGTTGTGCATATAATTCTTTTTTTTTTAAAGAATAAATAAAATAAAAATGTAATATACAATAAAACATATATAAAAATATATACAGTGGAGGTTTCTACTCAGTATGTATACGCTCGGTCAGCAGAACACATTGTGCTCGCTACTTTGTTTTGTGGTCAGCAGTAAAGTACAATGTAACGATCGCGGTCGGATTAACATATGTATTTTATTATATATACTTATGTGGCATGAATATTTTATTTAGAAATATATAGAGAAAATGGATTTTTAAATGTTGTAAGAATTCAATACAATCAATTTGCTTGTCTGATCGTACTCGTTAACACGACAGTCGTGGGTTCCATTCCCCCTTGGGGAAATTCATTATTTTATTTTACTTGCTCAGGAACTAAAACTTGTGACTTTGAGGTAAACTACTTACTAAGTAAAGAAGTGCCTTAACACTAGATTTCGTCTGGAAGATACCAGAGTCAGCAAAGGGGGAACCCGTTTGCTACCTTAGGGAACCTCCCCACCGTTAGGACCTCCGTTTCCCATTTTAGAGGTTTTTTGTTTGTATGAAATATTAATTGAAATTTTACTATGGTTACTTATATTATTATTATTTAACTCACTTAAAAACAAATTGGAGTACGCGTTGCAAAGACTGGGTGTAAAAGCTTATTATAAGGATACTTGACTAATATTTTGTTAAAGCTTTTAAACAGTTTTCCGTTTAAAAATTAATATCTTGTGTTCAGTGAGCAAAGCTACTTAGTCCGAGAGATGAAATTTCAAACATTGCGGGCCGACTATATTTTCTGAGCTCTACATATTCTGCATTGGAACGTTATTAACATTTATTAAAGTTTAAAAGATTTGGGCTTAAAAGCTTTTAGTTTTAAAATATGGTTATTTTATTTCTAAATATTTTAACATTTCCTGGTATAGGTTATAATAATCTCACGGTAAGAATCATTTAATAAAGATAACATATATTCATACCTTAGAAGATATAGCGTGAGATTCAGCTATACAAATATAGAGGCAATGTTTTGATCTGGCAGAAAGTGGAGTGACTGACCACTGCATTCTCTCTGCCTACCCTTTTATTTTTCTACTAAGAACCATTTAAAGATAGCTTCAATAGCAGTTCTTTTATGATGTTAAAAGTATAAAATGCATAAAAAACATGTAAACGACGCTTGTCTTGTATAAGTTCATATTTATTTCTTTACAGTTCATATCAAAGCTGCACCTGGAATATAAAGCTTAAGCTGTATAATAATATTTACAATTATAACTAGCTAATTTCTTGATCATCAACAATCAGCTCTGTTACATTCATTTCTAATTTATTCAGGTGGAGAGAGAAGCTCAGATAGTATTTTCAAAAAAATACTTTAATAAAGTGTGTACACTCAAGTCTTAAATCAATGGCATTGGGAGCTTGTTTCCCATCCAAAATGGTCCCGACAACAACATAGGGAAGAATCGCTTGAGAACAAAATCTTCTCATTTCTCTATTCAAATATAATAGTAAACTAAATAACGAATGTAATAAGTACGTAAGGTACACAAACCGAATATATCGCAATTTCAACGATCTCAGTGATCACTATATTGCGAGAAGACGCTCTCTACCAAAACCTCGTAGAGTCAACAGTAAAATTACCCAAAATTATAAAGTAAATAATATTATTTAGTTATAATATAATATTATATAATATTTGTTTTAAGTTCTATGTGGTTCTTTTGTCTGTGCATAATTACAAACTTCTCAACTTTAAAATAAGTACTTAAAAGTAATATTTTATTTATATATTCATTACATATACACATATTCAATGTACTAAACTTTTCGCCTAAAACACTATTTATTTTATTGCTTCTTTTTAGCTTATCGACTTTTTAGAGTTTAATTTTCTTACTCTATTTTATTTAAATGTATATAATATTTTTAATAATATATTGAAGCCCACATCAGCGGTTGGGTCTGTTTGTATGTCAAGAATCTCCATAACTACGAGATAGGCATTCTTGGAGATTCTTTTCTCAATATTGCCGAGGATATACATATGGATGTAACAGTATGTAGCATGATGTTGTAGCGGTTGACAAGTTCCTATCGCATGGCTGTGTAGGCTGTGGAGGAAGGACTTGGGGACTCTAATAGGTTTAGACGTAGACACTGCTACCTCGTTCTACTCATTCTTGATTACAGTTCGTTTCTTTTTGGGAAAACTGAATCTAGATGTTATGTACACACATGTCCAGCGTGTCATCGCCCTTGGGAATCCCCCAGACATATTTCTGGTTGTTCTCACCTTGCTGTTGGTGAATACGTAATAAGACTTAATCAAGTAGCCAATATAATACAACAGCAACTTGCCTTAGCCACCCTTGTCCCACTATCAAAGGAGTTTTTTTCATATTTTTAAATGTGTTTTTGTCTTTCGCCTTTAATTTATATCTCAATATGTAAAACTCATTGTGTATAATAAAATTATTTGAAGTATTTTGCAGACTGTACATCTCCCAAAATTACAAGACAATTGATTCCCTGGTAACAACGCTAAACATTGTAACTATAAGCTTGCTTATAGCATTTCGGTACACCTAATTCGTATGTAAAGGTAAAAGTTCAGCCTAGATATTTACAAAATTAACGTAGTATTTATAAGTATTAGAAAAATTGTGATATTAAGAAATCCATATAGAATAAGAAAAGATAACAATATTTTTAACACAAAATATCCTGAACTCAGGCTTTTTGAGGTAGGTTCCTCAAAAGGATGAAATTGTTGTCTGTCTGTCTGTTAACCTTAATAAATAAATAAATAAATAAAATCTTTATCGGAACTAAGAATAACACAAAAATATATCTAAAAATTTATGGCATATATATATATATATATATATATATATATATATATATATATATATATATATATATATATATATATATATATATATATATATATATATATATATATATATATATATATATATATATATATATATATATATATATATATATATATATATATATATATATATATATATATATATATATATATACTTTTATATGCACGTATGTTGTCCTCGTTGAGCGAGTACCAGTCCCACTTCAATATTTTCATAGTGTTTTCAAAACACTAAACTGATTCCTCAGAAAATATTTAATCATTGCCAAAATTATTCTTGTAAAGATTAAATAGTATTTGCTATAATATTATAATTAAATTAGATACGAGCTTTCAAAGAACGTAATTATGAAGGTAAATAGAAAATTTTGCTGGGCAAAATGAGAACACCTGGAAATTAAGAAACAACAGATTCAGAAAGCTATACAGTAAAAATATCCATTTGTGAGTCAATGTTATACTCTACCTTTCGCTGAATTTCAAGTGAGTATAAATCTTACAATTCTACAAAACCTTACGATATTCATCCTTTAACGAATCAAGCCCAAAACACAATCGTACAATCCTTACGAATATTCTAATATATGTATGTATATATGTATGTAAGTATGTATGTATGTGTCATTAGCGGCGCGAGTCTTGCCATTCCCGTCACGTGCCATCCCCTAACTCTTGGTACACTTGCTTATAAAGATAATAATATTGTACTCTACGTAAGCTTTGGAATACCAATATATTCACTATTGAAGGCTTAATATAACCCAAAATATCTGGAATTTGTATATAAATAATTATAATGTCTGTCTCTATATTGATATTTTATGTAAAATTTCAATTTGTCCAAAAGCTATTGTCAATTGAGCTATAGTGTATATGTGTCTTAAGCTTAACGCTGTAGAGAGAACCGTAGGTTGAAGATACCTAGTATAAAGACACTCCGTTTCCTACTTTGATAATAAAAACAAAAAAATTACTTTACATACTCTAACTTCACCTCAATATTCTAAATTCTAACATAGAGCTGTCGTATCGAAATTCCAATATGTTATGTTGGGCAAATAGCTTAGCTTTTATATAGGAGCAATGACAATAGAAGCTAGAGGCTGCCGTGCCCGTCATCAATTTGCTGGAAGCGTATTAATAATGCTGACCTTACTCTTTCACGTTTATATTAGAAAATACTTAAAGGGATATTTATAGCTTACACCGACGTACCAATCGTTTTAGAGTACCATTGCAAGACGTAATTGCTGGCAAATCGCGATGATGTCTAGTTCGAATAAATTATATTTTTAAATGATACTCGTTTATCAAGTTAATCCCATACATTTTTGTTAGGTATATTTTTTGCCTACAGGACAATATTGAGTCACTTCGTACAGCTACCAATTACATCACCATATACTAAATCAACGATTTCTAATCCCAGTAACGAGACATTCAATTGTAAATAAAGGAAAAGTAATGGAAAAAAATCCGTAAATGTTTAATATAATGCCACTGCTGTCAAATAACGCGTGGTATCTGCGGAACGCCACCAGCCAGTCCAACGATATTAACCGACCTCGGCCATTTCCATTTGCATAAGAAAATAAAAATGCCCGCGCTATTTGTCTTCGAGAGTGGAAAGTCTTTGGTTGGCACCCCTACTATGCTGTCTAATTACATATTATAATTTTCATATATATATATATATATATATATATATATATATATATATATATATATATATATATATATATATATATATATATATATATATATATATATATATATACATATATATGTACATTCATATACATTCGTATTTTGTATGTAAAATATATTACGAAGCGTACTTTTGAATAGGTAAAAATAAAAAATACTATTTTTGTTTTGTTTTCGAGTGACAGTTGTTCTTAAGAATGCGAAACGTTTTTTTAATATGGGAAAAATGGCTAAAACGTGGTAAAAAAAAAAAAAAAAAAAATCAATGAATACAGTGGTAAGGGCAAGACGCTACATTTCTGAGTTGTTATTTTACGTTTATGTTAGCAGAGCATTATTTCGGTTTAAGGTTTTACCGGCGTTTGTACCGAGATTGTGGAGTCAGCTAACTAAAGAACCTGTCTTCGTGCGTTTCTATTATTGTTTAGATACTGCTATTGCTTGAAAATTATCATAACGTTTTTAAGATGTTTAAATATTTTTAATATATATTATTATTTATTATTATATTAGTATTGTTTATTATTTATTAATAATACAAAAAAATGTATTAGATTTTAGAGTAGAATGTATTTATGTTTATAGTCGATTCTGTTCTGACTTACAACTTGGCTATCAAATTCTTTAAGAGGAAGTATATTATTATTTATAATTACAAAAATAATTAAAAAAAATTTACAAAAATATGAACGCAGCGGGTTTCGAATTCGAATTTTCCGCGCTTCATGGATACCGTCCGTCAATAAGGTGCGGGTTCGAATCCCGGTGCGTTTAAATGGTAATAAGTTTTCTTTAAGGACTGTTTTCTATCCTTCGTGTGGATTAACAATTTAAAAGTCATTTAAAAAACCATTTATAATTGTTATAAATCTGTACTATATATAATAAATAACCTGTGACATTTTTGAGATTTATGGAATTCACAATGGCTTCATTTAATAGCTTGTATGGAACATGTTAAGCTGGAGTAGTACTAGAGATCACGTCCTACGGTCCTACGTTAATGAAGCTCTGCCAATAAGCGGGTGTTAGCCTCCAGCGGGTAAACTGGAGCTCGATAACCCTTATGATAACAAATCAAACTGACACGAAAGAGCATTGACTAATTAATTCAATATATTTACTTAACTTACTTTTTTTTACTTTAACTTTTTGTGTCTTAGATGAGTGATATTGGAATGAAAAGTTTTAATTATTTAGAAATTATGTTAGTAGCAATAATTTTATTTATTACACACACATATATATATATATATATATATATATATATATATATATATATATATATATATATATATAGATATGGATGGATGAAACATGATCTTAACACTAGGTTCCTTCAAATTAAGGTTCCCTCTGCTATATACGGGATACAGTGTGAAGCTACAAAAAAAATAGGCGAAAATTTTATAATTTCCGTTTTCCATTTGCACATAGAGATGGTCCTTAGCTTCCACCTTTATTAAATTTTTGACATTTATAGTCACGGTTTTTCATACAATAAAGAGCGTTTCAATTTTACGGTAGACAGCTTAACCGAATCGAAGCTGGCAAGTATAGCATTACTACTTTGCTTAATGGCTCGATTGTTCGATAATTTGGACGATATTATCTCTTGTTAGCGTGATTTAATTGATTGACTCGGATGTATAGTTTGGATTCGGTCGAGTCACTATTGGGAACTAATCCCTTAAAACTCATTTGCAATTTAATTAATTCCTTTTTTGTAGTAAATTGTATTGGAAAAACAAAAAATAGCTTTTTTTGTAAAGAATACTCTAATACTCTTTATATCTATGTCATAAAAGAAAAAATGTGTAGAAGTTAAAATGGTTTTATCTTTATGTAATAAAATAAAATAACACATAATTTAGAAAATTTTAAAATCAAATTTGTAATATATGTATATTATATCTCAAAAACGATGAATTTTCGCTCAGCTATATACAGAGTGTAAGTCGTTAGAAACTATATCTTCAATCACCTATTTCAATATTCTTATCGACTTCCTAGACACGCTGTATATAAAATACTAAAATGGCGAAATTATACTGCATTTATCGAACAGTATGAGATAAGTCCCTATACTTTCCATTACGAGATATTCAAAACGGCATCGTTATTAATATAGTTCAAATCTGTTGCTTCCCTAATTGTTATTTAATAAGTTACGAGGGAAGAGGGAACTCTCCCAAAACTTAATAATTTAGTATAAAACTAATCTTAGTAAGTTATTACAGAAGTTATAAATGCAATATTTGTGGGAGTTTGTAAAGTACTTAAGAAGAACGCTTCCAATACGAGGTTTTATGGCACTTATTTTCAATAAGTATGTATGTAAGTTGGTAAGTTGTGGAGCAGTTCAAAGGTAGCTGATTAAATGTTAGGGTTGCGGGTTCAATTTTCCCTGGGGGAAATGTTATATTTGTTATATTATAATAAATTAAAATAATAAGTAGATTCTTAGATAAATAATTATAATTAAGAACAATACAGCAATAACTAGGCTCTGGAAGTTACGAACAAGTAAGGCGAAAAACAAAGAGGTAAATATATATATATATATATATATATATATATATATATATATATATATATATATATATATATATATATATATGTATGTATATATATATATATATATATATATATATATATATATATATATATATATATATATATTATATATATATATATATATATATATCATTCCGAAAGAGAGTTTGAAGGCAACGAAAAAGAAAAAAATTAAATTCAGTCTGGTTTTTTGTAACTTGTGGTTTATGTTTTACTTTATTAAGCACTTCTCTCAAGATTTTACGAATATCGAACCAAACTGACAAAACGGAGATTGTAATTTTGTTTAAAAATAAAATTGAATTTTAAGTGATTTACTTCAAACTCTTTCTTTCTTTCGTCTTATCTTGCTGAAAAGATAGAATTTATAAAAGTAATATTGAAAATCAATTCGTTGGGATTTTAACACACAGCCAGTGCTTTCTGTTAGACGCCAGTCAGCTGCGCTTGATTCTTACTCAGGAGAATCATATGCTCAATTGAACGGTTGGTCTATATAAATATATATATATATATATATATATATATATATATATATATATATATATATATATATATATATATATATATATATATATATATATATATATATATATATATATATATATATATATATACTTTGCACGGTCTTGAGCATCCTCAGTGGTTAGTCCATTGGCTCTCATGTCCTGCGTCACGACGTCCAGCCATCGCTTCCTTGGGCGTCCGGGGAGTCTTACTCCAGGGACAGACATATCAAGGCATTTTCTTCCGACGTAGTTCTTAGGCCGGCGCAAAACGTGGCCATACCATCTCAGACGACGCTCTTGGAGCTTATCCGCTACGTCACGGACCCCAAGACTACCTCGAATGAATGTGTTGCGTATGCGGTCAGCCCGAGTAACGCCACACATCCACCTCAGCATCTTCATCTCCGTTACGTGAAGCTCCTGAGTGTGCCGAGATAATGCTGGCCAACATTCGCTGCCGTATAGAAGAACTGGTCGGATCATGCTCTTGTATATCAGCCCCTTGAGTTTGGGCGGTATTCTGCGATCGCAGACCACACCAGTGACCTCCCGCCATTTGGCCCAAGCAGCGCTAACCCGGGCGTGGACATCGTAGTCGATGCCTCCGGACTCGTGCATAATGGATCCAAGGTACCTGAACTTCTCCGACTTAACGGCTGGCTCAGGCCCGATGTGGATGGTGCTCGAGTCTGGGTTCCCGCAAGCCATGTACTCGGTCTTTGACACATTCAGTTTAAGACCACCGTTCTCAAGCGCACCCTTCCAGGCATTCACTTTACGCTCCAGCATCAGTCGGTTCTCGTCAATGAGTACTATGTCATCGGCATACATCATCAGCCATGGAGGCTGGTCCTGGATGTGAGCCGTGACAGTATCTAGCACTACATTAAACAAAAGTGGACTAAGAGCTGAGCCTTGGTGAACTCCTACTGTAATTGGGAAGGGTTTGGTATCGCCAACAGCGGTCCTAACTGTAGAAACAGAGTCGTTGTATATGTCTCTGATAATAGCAACATAGGATTCAGGGATCCCTTTGGATCGCAGTGCCCACCAGATACACTGACGTGGCACACAGTCAAAGGCCTTCTGCAGGTCTAAGAATGCCACATGCAGAGCTCTCCTCTTTTCCCTGTGTGCCTCCATCAAAATTCTGAGGGCAAAAATGGCGTCCGTAGTGCCTGATCCTGGCTGAAATCCATATTGACACTCAGAGACAGTATACTCTCGGCGGAGCCTGAGGGCGATCACGCGCTCGAAGAGCTTCATGGTGTGACTCATAATCTTAATGCCCTTATAACTACCGCAATCTTGAACACTGCCCCTTCCTTTGTAAATAGGGGTAATAAAACTGTGCCGTCATTGATGTGGCATCGTCCCAGTGTTCAAAATGCGGTTAAAAAGATCAGTAAGCATGAGCACACCACGAGAGCCTAACGATTTCCACGCTTCGATCGGAATATCATCAGGTCCCACCGCCTTGCCGTTCTTCATGCGTCGAAGACAATTCCGAGTTTCATCAAGGGTTATTGGAGCAATAAGTCCCAGGTTAGGAGGTGGTTCAGACGGAATACTACCCGGGTGCTGAGTATTCAGCAGCTCCAAGAAGTAACTTCTCCACCTCTCCTTCACAGAAGCATGACTACAAAGCAGCTTGCCCTGGGAATCTCTGACGCAAAGACATTTTGTAATATCTTGCGTCGCTTTATCCCGAGCACGTGCCAATTTGTAGATGAGCTTCTGCCCCTCCACAGTTTCAAGTTTATCATATAGAGGTAATAAACTTTCACTGCGGGCTCTGGCTACAGCTCTTTTGCTGGCACGTTTCGCTGCTATGTACTCCAGTCTGTCTTCAGGAGAGTTGGAACGCTGCCACTCCTTAAATGCAGTCTTCTTATCATGAATCACCTCTTGTACCTTGTCATTCCACCACCATGTCTCCCTGTCCATAATATATATATATATATATATATATATATATATATATATATATATATATATATATATATATATATATATATATATATATATATACATATATATATATATATATATATTCTTCCACTTAGCATTATCCCGGCCTATTGCCAGGGTATGCTTTCCTACTTAATCTACTCCACTTTGCACGGTCTTGAGCATCCTCAGTGGTTAGTCCATTGGCTCTCATGTCCTGCGTCACGACGTCCAGCCATCGCTTCCTTGGGCGTCCGGGGAGTCTTACTCCAGGGACAGACATATCAAGGCATTTCTTCCGACGTAGTTCTTAGGCCGGCGCAAAACGTGGCCATACCATCTCAGACGACGCTCTTGGAGCTTATCCGCTACGTCACGGACCCCAAGACTACCTCGAATGAATGTGTTGCGTATGCGGTCAGCCCGAGTAACGCCACACATCCACCTCAGCATCTTCATCTCCGTTACGTGAAGCTCCTGAGTGTGCCGAGATAATGCTGGCCAACATTCGCTGCCGTATAGAAGAACTGGTCGGATCATGCTCTTGTATATCAGCCCCTTGAGTTTGGGCGGTATTCTGCGATCGCAGACCACACCAGTGACCTCCCGCCATTTGGCCCAAGCAGCGCTAACCCGGGCGTGGACATCGTAGTCGATGCCTCCGGAATCGTGCATAATGGATCCAAGGTACCTGAACTTCTCCGACTTAACGGCTGGCTCAGGCCCGATGTGGATGGTGCTCGAGTCTGGGTTCCCGCAAGCCATGTACTCGGTCTTTGACACATTCAGTTTAAGACCACCGTTCTCAAGCGCACCCTTCCAGGCATTCACTTTACGCTCCAGCATCAGTCGGTTCTCGTCAATGAGTACTATGTCATCGGCATACATCATCAGCCATGGAGGCTGGTCCTGGATGTGAGCCGTGACAGTATCTAGCACTACATTAAACAAAAGTGGACTAAGAGCTGAGCCTTGGTGAACCCCTACTGTAATTGGGAAGGGTTTGGTATCGCCAACAGCGGTCCTAACTGTAGAAACAGAGTCGTTGTATATGTCTCTGATAATAGCAACATAGGATTCAGGGATCCCTTTGGATCGCAGTGCCCACCAGATACACTGACGTGGCACACAGTCAAAGGCCTTCTGTAGGTCTAAAAATGCCACATGCAGAGCTCTCCTCTTTTCCCTGTGTGCCTCCATCAAAATTCTGAGGGCAAAAATGGCGTCCGTAGTGCCTGATCCTGGCTGAAATCCATATTGACACTCAAGACAGTATACTCTCGGCGGAGCCTGAGGGCGATCACGCGCTCGAAGAGCTTCATGGTGTGACTCATAATCTTAATGCCCTTATAACTACCGCAATCTTGAACACTGCCCCTTCCTTTGTAAATAGGGGTAATAAAACTGTGCCGCCATTGATGTGGCATCGTCCCAGTGTTCAAAATGCGGTTAAAAAGATCAGTAAGCATGAGCACACCACGAGAGCCCAACAATTTCCACGCTTCGATCGGAATATCGTCAGGTCCCACCGCCTTGCCGTTCTTCATGCGTCGAAGACAATTCCGAGTTTCATCAAGGGTTATTGGAGCAATAAGTCCCAGGTTAGGAGGTGGTTGAGACGGAATACTACCCGGGTGCTGAGTATTCAGCAGCTCCAAGAAGTAACTTCTCCACCTCTCCTTCACAGAAGCATGACTACAAAGCAGCTTGCCCTGGGAATCTCTGACGCAAAGACATTTTGTAATATCTTGCGTCGCTTTATCCCGAGCACGTGCCAATTTGTAGATGAGCTTCTGCCCCTCCACAGTTTCAAGTTTATCATATAGAGGTAATAAACTTTCACTGCGGGCTCTGGCTACAGCTCTTTTGCTGGCACGTTTCGCTGCTATGTACTCCAGTCTGTCTTCAGGAGAGTTGGAACGCTGCCACTCCTTAAATGCAGTCTTCTTATCATGAATCACCTCTTGTACCTTGTCATTCCACCACCATGTCTCCCTGTCCATAATATGTCCTCCCTTAGAAACGCCAAGAACATGTTTACCAGCTGTAATGATTGCTGACTGAGCTCGATCCCAAGCATCCTGAGCAGTTTCGGTGTTAGTTGATAAATTTTGACTGTTAACCTCTGCCAGAAAGTCGGTCTGCATCGGTCCATTCAGCAACCACCACTTGATCTTAGACTTACGCGTCTCGGCTAATTTCTTTATCGGGGTAACGACATAATCCATGACAAGAAGACGATGTTGGGCCGTGAGGCTTTCACCAGGAATGACTTTACAGTTACTACTCTACACTAGATAATCTATTTGGGTTGAGTGGAGTTCACTCGCATACGTAATAAGATGCTGCGGACTCTTTTGGAAGAACGTATTCACGATGGCCAGATCAGATGCAATACAGGTTCCTAGGATATTTTCGCCCTCTATATTGCGGCGACCGTGACCAAAACCACCGTGGACACGTTCATACATATCCGCAGCCTTACCCACGTGACCGTTAAGGTCTCCCCCAACTATGATCACCTCGGTAGATGGTATAGCGAGTAGAACCTCTTCATATTGCTCCCAGAATGACTCCTTTTCGGCCCCGCTACAACCAGCCTGGGGAGCGTAAGCACTGATTAAGTTGGCGATAGCCCCCTCAACCAGTACCTTCACCCGCATCAGGCGGTCGCTGCGTCGGTCAACTTCGAGGAGACCATTCCGTAGCTCTTCAGATAAAACTACTGCTACACCAGTTTTACCGGAAGGAGACCCAGTGTATATGAGCTGGTAACCCTGTCCGATGATACGGGACTTATTGCCCTTCCGGCGGGTTTCCTGAAGGAAAGCACACTGGACCCGACGCCTCATGAGAACATCTGTTAGTTCCCTGCATCGTCCGGTTAGAGAGCCAATATTCCACGTTGCAAAGCGGAGTTTCCTTCTGGGTACTATCTTCTTTAGCCGTGTCCGTACTTGACACGGTAGCCCTTGCCCATTTAACACAGGTGTAGGGCGATGTGCCTGCGCGTCGTTTAGTGGCGACGCCCTAGCAGTACCCAGCAACATCTTTTTTCCTTTCCATATGAGTGGCAGGTGGCGGCTTTTTAATGGAGCGATTGCCATCTGACCTCCAAAACCCATTTTTGTGGGCAAAGCCACGGATGAGAGGGTAAATGATTAGTAGAAAAAGGGGGAGGGGGGGGGGGTAAGGACACCACTTTCATGGATTGGGAAGGAGTATGACAGTGGTGGCTCGAGGATCCGGGGTCGCGTACCCGTATGCCTAGTACCAATATCGAACAGATATTTGGCCAGACACCCCCTATTATATATAAATATATATATATATATATATATATATATATATATATATATATATATATATATATATATATATATATATATATATATATATATATATATATATATATATATATATATATATATATATATATATATATATATATATTTATATATAATAGGGGGTGTCTGGCCAAATATCTGTTATATATATATATATATATATCTTCTTTTTCTTGGCATTAGCCCTGGCTTTTGCCAGGGTCTGCCTTCCGACTAAGCCTACTCCACTTTGCAGTCTTTAACATCCTCAGTGGACAATCTATTGGCTCTCATGTCTTGTGTCACGACATCTAGCCATCGCTTCCTTGGGCGTCCGGGTGGTCTAACTCCAGGGACAGACATGTCAAGGCACTTCCTTCCGACATAGTTCTCAGATCGGCGCATAATATGGCCATACCATCTCAGGCGACGCTCTTGGAGCTTATCCGCTACGTCACGGACCCCAAGATTACCTCGAATGAATGTGTTGCGTATGCGGTCGGACCGCGTCACGCCACACATCCATCTCAGCATCTTCATCTCCGTGACATGAAGCTCCTGAGTGTGCCGAGATAATGTTGGCCAACATTCGCTGCCGTATAAAGAACCGATCGGATAATGCTCTTGTATATCAGTCCCTTGAGCTTGGGCGGTATTCTGCTATCGCAGACTACACCAGTGACCTCCCGCCATTTGGCCCAGGCAGCGTTTATACGGGCATGGATGTCGTGGTCGATGCCTCCAGACTCATGCATAACGGCTCCAAGGTACCTGAACTTCTCCGACTTAACGGCTGGCTCAGGCCCGATATGGATGGTGCTCGAGTCCGGGTTCCCGCAAGCCATGTACTCGGTCTTCGACACATTCAGTTTGAGACCACCGTTCTCAAGCGCACCCTTCCAGGCGTTCACTTGACATTACATACATTTATATATATATATATATATATATATATATATATATATATATATATATATATATATATATATATATATATATATATATATATATATATATATATATATATATATATATATATATATATATATATATATATATATATATATATATATATATATATATATATATATATATATATATATATATATATATGTATATATATAGCGTGACACAATATTTTTACTATTTTTAGTGTTAAACCGCATTAAGGATAAAACAAATACTCACAGAAAACATATCAAAATTTTAACGCAGCGAGATTTGAACCCGCGTCTCATGGAAACCGTCCAAGGGTCCAACGACTAAGCCATGCATACTTCATCAAGCTGCGTTGAAATTCTTATATGCTTTTACGTTGCTAGAAACTCTGTAGGGAAATTTTTCTATATTACCGCTGCCCAGAGATTATTGCAACGAACAATCATTTGGCAAGAGATAATGCAATATTTTCATAAATATTTTTACAGTATGTAAGTGTTAATCCACACTAAAGACTAAGTGGTCAAGCTTAAAATTTATATACAGCGTGACTGCAAAGACTTGGAGGACAAATGTTAGCGAGTTTAATTTAATATAGACATAAAAAGAGTGGTAAAGATACATATATATACTTCTCGCAAGAGGAGTTGCGGGCATCTGCTAGTACATAATAAATTAAAACAATCTATTCTTATTATACTGTATTTACGTACGTAAAGACATATGATATAGGCCATTAAGCTACTTTGTTAGGGCTTGCTTGATAGATGCCGCCATTAGCGCTGACGAGTATTTGAGAGGCAACTTCATTTGCCTCATGCTCATGCATCAATGTAATATATTGTTCTAGGATATGTTCCACGTATCGTTCAGTATGGCGATCTTTTAGAGGCTTCATATGTGGTATAAAATAAAATAGATAAATATATATGAATTATTATTTTCTATCATATAGCTCCCACATATAATCCCACAGTAGTATCCAACATATAACAGAGTAGGCAGAGGAAACCTAGTGTTAGAACATTCTGTTATTCACTTTCCCCCCTTTGAGGCATTGCGTGGTGAGTGGCGGAACTTAACGCCGCGCTTCATCTTGTTACCAGAGCGAGGAAAACTGGGCGGTTTAAAGCAAATGAGGCGAATTAAAAAGGCAGGTATCTTCACTGGCCGAGTGTAACATGCACGTGCTCATTTCAATTGTTAATCCCATCTGGACTCGTAATTTTCCGAACGGGTCAAGGGTATAGAGTTTTTCCATTCTTATGTCACAAATTGTGAGCAACGGCGATTATTTATTTGTTAATTTAATGTAATAAATGTATTATTATATATGTATTTTTGATATTAAGATTAAATAACGGTTTATAGGTTCGATTCCCACTCGGGGAGACTGAATTATTTTCATTTCTTTCGATCCGGTAACAAGGCAAAGCGCGGCGTTAAGTTCCGCCACTCAACACGCAACGTCTCGAATGGTGGAAAGCGGGGAACGGAGTGTCTTAACACTGGGTAACTTAACCCCAGCTTACCCTGCTACGTGCGGGATACAGCGTGAAACTAAAAAAATTATATGAATTGTTTGAAGAGGGTAAAAATGCATAACAGAATGAAACGAGTATAAAACATAAGTTGAATCTTTATAGTTATGAGTTTCGCTTAATATATAAACTTACATTGTAATAATATAGAAATATACGTTCTCTTTTGATTTTTAAATATTTATTCAGTATCAGTAAGAAAAAAAAAACAATTTCACTTAATATAAACATATAACAATTGTCAATAAATTATACCGGAATGTTCTGAAAATAATATCTTCAATATTTATAACTACTAGATATATCATATCATATTACACATATAATTAGGCAGTATGTTTGTGTATTAAAGCATAACTCAGAAAGTGCTAGTTGAATTCAATATTTTTACTATTTTTAGTGTTAAACCGCACTAAGAATAAAAAAATACTTAAAAAATAAATAAAAATAAATAAAATACATAAATACATAAAAATACATAAAAATTTGAACGCAGCGAGATTTGAACCCGCGTCTCATGGAAACCGTCCAAGCGTCTAACGACTAAGCCATGCATACTTCATCAAGCTGCGTTGAAATTCTTATATGCTTTTACGTTGCTAGTAACTCTGTAGGGAAATTTTTCTATATTACCGCTGCCCAGAGGTTATTGCAAAGAACAATCATTTGGCAAGAGATAATGCAATATTTTCATAAATATTTTTACTGTATGTAAGTGTTAATCCATACTAAAGACTAAGTGGTCAGAGCGTTTGGACGGTTTCCATAACGTGCCGGTTCAAATCTTGCAGCTTTTAAATTCTATATGTTATATCTTTAAATATCCAGGTCAAATAAAAGAAAAAAATACTGAATCTCCCAACTTAATCCAAACTAGCAATTTGTAAAGGCTTCCCGTTACCAGCCTTGAAGTAAAGCATTGAGAAACGATGTCTCTTGAATTTAAATTGATGTCCCGATAAATGGCATTAAACAAATTGTCTATTTATATTAAAAAAGCTCCAGTCCACTTTGATATTAAAGAAAATGTGACGTTTGCCTTTTGGATTTCATATACATAATATATTATTTTGTGTTTCTTTGTTTTTTGTTTTTTTTTCCTTTTCATGCATTATTTATACTTTACCTACATAATAAAGGAGGTATTATATAGAATAAGATCTAATAGTGATCAAACGTTTGCATTTCTACATAGTGATGTAAATTACATTCATTATAAAAGTACTTGCCTGCAGCTTTCTCTACCTGGACTGTAGGGCTCTTCCTGTGCAACATTCATATCCCATCCATTGTCGTCTGAAACTTGCAACGAATATGCAAATAGAACTTAGTGTCAAGACACTCTGTATCTTCTAATCGAACAATTTAAAGTAAAAATTAAAAATGTATTTTTAAATAAATCGTATTATTCTATCCATGAATATTATAATGATAGTTGTACGTGGAGTTAAATGCTGTTGACGCTCCTTCAGGAAGCTTATTATAAGTGTATAAATCATTTGCAAATGATATTTCAAAGAAGGATTTGATATTAATAATAATAAAAAATTAAAAAATTATACTCTAAAATAAATTATAATTTAATTTTGCTCATACCTAGTTAAGAGTGTGTGTGCGCGCACGCGCGCGTGTGTGTGTGTGTGTGTTTGTGCATAAGTCGATATAGTTATTTCAGTCTCCTCATAAGACAGGCTTGTAAGCCCTTTCGAACATTTGCTTTGTTTGCATTGTAATCGGCTTAGAGGATGAATATCTAAAATTTGTTTACTTTATTGTAAAGTGAACTACTTAATAAATAAAAATGACGGCTTGCTAGTGCAGTATTGCGTGATTCAATACTGCATATTCTTTCATCACGACGTATAGTTAGGTTTTTAGCATCGAATTGAACTTGAGAGTGTTTGCGTAGGATTGTTGCCAGTATAAATACTGCCGGACAGTAAGTACCTGGCATAATGAGTATAAGCTTGTTGTGGAAAAAAAATGCAGGTTTAAGCGTGATGACTTTATAAACCGCTCTCTGTGCCCTTTTTAACATGTGGGTTTTGGCTGAACCCCCCCATGATGTTATGCAGTATGAAAGTATCGATTGACCCAGTGCGAAGTAGAGTATTTTAAGAGTTTGGGCATCAGCGGAATTCCTTAAACATTTAAATGCATACATTAATTTTCTAATCCTAGCAACTGTGCAATCGATATGCTTCTTCCAAGATAATGAATAATCCAGCCATACGAGTACACCAAGATATTTAATAAAAGGAGTACGTTCTAGTTGAGGACATTGACATAAACTTAATTCACTACAAATTGTGTCATCATTATGAATGCGGAGGCTAAGAGATTCAGATGGAAGATCTTGGGTACGGTTACAGTAGGTAATATATTTTGTTTTCGAATAGTTTAAAGTGAGCAAGTTATTTGAAAGCCATTCCGTGACTGTGCTCAAGGCCGTTTGAGATAGGGAAAGTGTTTCACACCAGGTCGAACCAGAGATTACAAGTGCTGTATCATCAGCGTACATTATTGTCTTGCAAACATTTAAAATATAAAGTAACGTTTGTGATATTTCCATTTACTAATTATTTTATTTAATTAATTATTAACTTTTACTTTGTCTATTTAAATGATTTATAAAGTTCTTTTATAAAAATATTTATAAATACCATAAAAAATACGTAAAAATATTATAAAATATTAAATAATTCTATTTAGAAACCAAAACCTGTCTATCATACTAGAAAGATACGATCTCCAAACAACCGTGCTACCAACTTAAATATTTGTAGCATCAGCTATCGTAGAAAGTTTTCAAAGTAAACTGTTTTACAAAATTCACTTAAATCCATGCTAGCTGAAATTCAACCTTAACCCTTCAATATAGCTGTAGATGTGTATGCAAATATAGCGCTCCGAACCGTCGCTACTTAGTTCATGACAAATTAATCGTTTAATTTGTTATATCTGAGTAATTAAGTGATTGCAAACAGTATTAATTATTATTAAAGAAATATATAAATATGAAAATATTTAATTATATTATTAAAAAGGTATACAGTAAGTCATTTTTGTACTCTAATATTGTAGATACGAATGATAATTATAAAAAATCAAATAGTTCACACACTGTATACAAGTTGCTCTACATAAAACCTACACGTGTATCGAATTCTCTATACTATATCAATCACTATACAAGATGTCTCAGCCTTGAGCCTTTCTGTTTTCACCAGAGCACGCCGCCATTTATTGAGAAAATTTGTATTTACTCACAGTTCCACAGCGGCACGTTAAAATCGAAATAATTGTCAAATTTATTCAGCTTATAATATCATTGTGATTATTATATGTATATATTATTATTGAAGAGTAATGAGATCGTCGGTATTCGATTTTTACACACTTTAAATGAAAATATTTAAAGCTATTGTTATAAACTTGCCGCACAAGATGCAGTCAGCTCATTGCGCAAGAATCCAGGGCAGTTCCTTACCTGTATAAGGTTATTAACTAACAGATGAATACCAACTTAGTCTATAAAAATTTACGCGGTTAATAATTCGATCCTGATAATTTTATTTAAATAAATAAAAACATACCTAAATAACCGATTACTAATTAATATACTGCTTAAAGGAATATATCGGTTAGTTGTGAGTGGTACTCGTGTGCTGAGGGTGTACTTTGTACGATTGTAGCTATTCCGCTGATGCAATAGGTTTTTTTTTTATTTTTATATATTTTTTTTGTTATAGCAGCGGTATATAACGAAAATACATAATTTGTAAAAATAATATAAAGCTATCACGGTTTATGAGATACAGCCAGACAAACAGACAGACAGTAGAGACTTAGTAATGGGATCCCATTTTTATCATTTAGGTATGGAACCCCAAAAATCTTGAAAATAATACAGACATGCATCTTAATCATATTTATAAGATACACACAAGACTATATATAGTTTTTAATAATTTACTTTTCATTTATATCAGTTTCTATTGTATAGCCTTAATTTTTCTATAATCTCCACATTAATTCGTACGTTATATTATAGTCATTAAAAAGTAACATAAATAACAAGGTATAATAAAAGTACGTACTGGACACTAGAAATCGACGCAATAATTCAAAGGGAATATTTTAATGTAGTAGCGGTCCATTAGACCGGCTCAACGTCAGTGTAATACGAATTAATGCTAAAGCACGCCTGAAAATATGCCTTGGATTTTATGAAAAATATTTCTTTGTGGTCAATGACTTTTTATTGTTAGAAGGTAGTTTTGAGTTCGATTCCGAAGCCAAATGTTTTTTTTTTAAATATATACAGCAAGGCCGAAATTCGTACAGCAAGTAAGGTTGTATTTAGAATCCATTCATAGGGAACATTCATAGGGATTTCTCTAATCCGGTGAGACAAAGTGCGGCGTTGAGTTCCGCCACTGGACACGTAATGTGTAGAATTTGGACCGGAGAATAGAGAGAGAGAGAGAGAGAGAGGGAGATTTTATTTTGAATATATGTGACATTTTGTCCTCTTCTTGAATTTTCAGAGAAATAAAATCCCGAAGAGAATTAGAATTAAATAATTTCGTATTTTTCGAAATAAATTAATATATTTTAGACTAGTATAAATGTGTATGAAGGATGTCTAAGCCTATATAATATACCATCAGATACCTGGAGCGCCTGGAGGTTCTGATTGGTATAGCAGTGGTAGTGTTATTTACAATAAAGTTCGATAGTTCCATGTTTACATCTTAACTTAGAGATGTCAATAAGCGCTTAATTGCATAACAGCTTTGTAGGCGAAATTTCACTATACAATTTCTAGAAAAATTTAACCATATTAAATCATTAAATTTCCATACTTATATTATTGTATAAAATGATTTTTAAATGCTCTGGATTATAAAAAAAACCTTATATCTAACTTCTAAAAACTATTATCCGGTGTTGAAAGAGCAGGGAAGTGGATAACATACTCCATCTTAGCTTATTTTTTCTTCTCTACTGATAAAAAAAAGCGTGCATCTATAAAAATTATAACCACAAAATAAATAAATATATACATACATATGTATGTAGTTTCCGTTATATTTCTCTATATACTCGTATGTCACAAAGTTTATAATCTCGTGGTAAGGTCATTCGGTAGAGCCCGCTAATGGATTCGATAGAGGCCGTACTCTAAATCTACCATTTGTCCTTCCATTTCCAAACAAAGGTGTGTTAAAAGTGCGTCGTATTAACTTTTTTTGCTTCGACGCTTTCATGTTATCTTAATTTATGTAACAATGTTGAATAGCAGTGAAACGTATTTGATTATTGACGTAATAGGTCTGAGTTCGATTTCCACTCAGGGTGCATATTTTAATTTAAATATTTTTATATATTGAATCCCTTTGGGCAAAATGTGAAATGAGTTTATCAAATAGTGAAGATTGGAGATTTTTTCGAATATGCAAATTTTTCTGTGCTCATTTTGAGAATATACACTTTTTTTAAGCTATTATTAAATATCGCTAAACCCCCATTAGAGAAAACAAGTGAAATGAATAGATTGATTTTGATTTTGGGCTTGTTAGGTAATTTCGTAGATATATACATAAAAAATGCTATATTTCACCTTCTCTCTTCTTTCTTCTTTCAAAATTATGCATATTGCAAGGTAGGTAAGTACATACATATATATATATATATATATATATATATATATATATATATATATATATATATATATATATATATATATATATATATATATATATATATATATATATATATATATATATATATATATATATATCCATTTGCCCAAATCAATATTATTATCGATAATAATGATAGATATTGATATCGATAATCGATATTGCGCCTTGTATGGCACAAAATATAAGAAAAATATATATATAAAAATCAAAATTCTCATGTTGCCTATCAAAAGGGTTAATAATGCAAATTGAAGTAGTTAGATCTAGCGTAATGGAGTTTACTTTGTCTTCGGAAATGCTAACTGGAACACGAACTCGTGTGTAAGGATTACTTGAATAACCCTTACTTAATGGCCAATTAAGATGTATTTACTAATATAATATTGTTAATTGCTTTATACTGTTTCAACTAACAATGTCTAAGCTGGTATCTGTTATCTGTTCGTGGAAAGTGACTGCTATTGAATGGAGAACGTAAGTTCGATTCCTATGTAAACAGATTTTGAATCAAAATCCAATTATGCCATTTTTAAGCTCTTCCTAGTTTTAAATTTCAAATTCGCATTTTCATGAACAAACTTATCCAAATAAACAAAAGTAGATGTCTCTTCTCCTAATCATCTAGTTATTATTTTATATTTTAAAACATAATATCACAATTTTAATTTACTATAATATTTCTGTATTATTATGTAATTGTCAAAATATGTCAATTTTTATCATGTACATTGTATTGAATGTGAGAAACAGAGTGATTAAAAAATATATCGAGTAAAAAAAAGCAATACGGAGAGATGTAAAAGATATTTTTTTTAATTTTTTAGATTTTTTAAAATTTTTATGCATTGTACTATATATACTTCACTATTATTATGGTCCTCATATTAATAAAAATGTTCCGATACAAAAACAACATTCGCTCAACAAAGCTCCCTATTGCGATTCACATTCATAAACTGAAAGCTCGCAACGGTCAAGTTTTAATCGGTGCAATTTCGGAGCTTAAAAATTGCTTTTACGTTAGAAATTGATTTATTTCATTTGGTTCCTAGCGCTAAGGACCACCTGGTGCAGTAGTGGTATAGAAATTTCAGCTTTTTATTTAAGCTACCAGTGGATTTTTAATGATCATTTTGTTTAAAGGTTATTTGAAAGCGTCACGGAGCATATAGCAGAGTCATATTTCAAAGCTCTCTTACACTCTCTCTTAAGTCCCGCTATTTCCTGTACCCGTTGGAATTTCGGGGAACCCCTCTTAGTTCTAAGTATTATTTATATATATTGATAGATATAGACTTGCTATTGCCCAATGGAAGATAACTGTGAATTTATTCTTTAATAAGAGCTGTAATAATAACTACAGCGCTATTAATTATTATTGTTACTAATAATTTAAAAGTATATTTGTTTTAATATTGTTTTTTAATAACAAAAAAGATAGAAATTTTTTCTGTATAAACAATTTTGTAAAAAGCGTTGGAGAGCACTTCCTCTATTTATACACACAATCAAGACCCACAAAGCTATATCCTGTCTCGGAGTATCGTAAATACAAACTTCTCGTACAAAAGTTTTTACGTGTGGCGAACATCGTAAATAGTTTTCAGCTCAGTGTATAACCGCTTGCTTTGCTCTTTAATGTTACTCCTACGAATGTTATTTTAAGAGAACAAGGAAAATTCTCTTAAAATCTCTTTTTCTTCTGACATTACCCTCTATATGTTTCAGGAAATTAACAGACAAAAAGCTTGTAATTTTTTTTACAAAGCTTTTACGTAAATTAAGTGGAACTTCCTTAGCACGTAAATAAATATAGCTTCACGCTATTTCCCGCATACAGCGGGATAGACAAAGTTTCTTCTCATTTTTAGACCATGCGTGTTTTGTGGCGGAACTCAACGCCACTGTTTTGCTTGCTACCAGCGTGAGGAAATGTAATAATTTATTCTCCGAGTGACCAACCGGGTCACAACTGTCGTGGTTACCGCTACGCTACTGCGACTAAATAAAATATTAATTTTAAAAGTATATTGTTAATGAGATATTTGACAAACTAACTCATAAATAATGAATAAATAATTATTTTGCAAACATATGTAGTGGGGATAAATACAAACGCTTTATTCCGCATAAAGCATGTCATAGAAAGCTTCGTGTCTAGGCAGGCACTCCGTTGATTGGCGGAAATAAAAGCTTCGCTTTGTTTTGCCAAAATGGCGTTAGAACCCACCAACCATCACGTTTAGAAACTTATGCTGTCGGCTGATATAATTTTTAAACGCTAATTTTTAATATATAATACATTTAAACAATAAAAATATAATTGAAATTTTTCAAATTTTTGAAGAAATTCATAAGATATTTAAATAGAATAATTATTTAAAAAGAAGCTTTAAGCTCAAAATTAGTGTCACACCACCCAAACAATATACAACCACAAACAAAAACAATATAAGAACAATTACACAAAGTTGTATAAATCAATTTCGGAACAAAGCTTACGGCTAGTGGACTCGATCGCCGCACTATGGGAAAACGATTAAAACTTAATCTCGACTATTGAATTACTGTAGCGTACTGTGCTGTACCGAGTGACCCAGAAGTAAGTGAAAATACATATGGTAGCAGGTTTGAAATAACGTTAATCTATTATTTTGTAATTATATTAAGGCTATTTGTTATTATATATATATATATATATATATATATATATATATATATATATATATATATATATATATATATATATATATATATATATATATATATATATATATATATATATTTATATATATTTATATATATATATATATATTATATATATATATATATATATATATATATATATATATATATATATATATATATATATATATATATATATATATATATATATATATATATATATATATATATATATATATATATATATATATATATATATATATATATATATATATATATATTGCTATTTCGATTTCCATTCGGTGTAATTTACTATTTCAATGTGTATAATAATGCAATCAAAATATATGTAATATATGAGTGGTTATGCTTAATTTGTTTGCATTTTATATGAGAATCGCCAAGAAATCAAACCATACAGGGTTATTTCCGGTGACATAGAGTTATGAAGTTTGACAATAAGTTAGAACTTATAGTACAAGCAAAATAAAAATCCAAAAATTGCAAATCTTTAGATGTGTCCCAGAAAAAATCCATTACAAACTTATACTGTAGTTCATTTCATACAAAATGATTGCACACGGACGCAAATTTAGGTTTGTTGACTCTTTATTTTATATGTTTAATAGAAAAAACATTACAAACTTATATTTACAGTACATTTCATATAAAATCAGTGGATACGACCGCAAAATTATGCTTGTGATTTTTTATAATAGGTATTTTCCTCAGCGAAAATAGTGCGCGGGTATTAGTCGTACTTGACCGATATTTTTATTTCTTTTTACCTAAGCATCAGTTGCATCTATCGTTATTTCTTATCTATATCTTTTCAAATTTAATATATATGACCTTGTTAATTAATATATTAAATTGTTTATTGTAATGTGTTACAAATTTTTTATTAAGTTCTTCAGATTAGACTGTTTAGACAAACTCTTCAGCTGGTAGTAGCAGTAGAAGTATATATATATATATATATATATATATATATATATATATATATATATATATATATATATATATATATATATATATATATATATATATTATATATATATATATATATATATATATATATATATATATATATATATATATATATATATATATATATATATATATATATATATATATATAGTTGTAGTTAGTTAATTTCTTTTTCATTTTGTTCCCTTTGTCCAACAGTAGAATTGAAAATGGATTTGCTTTGTTGACTGTAAATAGGAAATAAAACGCCTGCAACGGTCGGACATGGTTAGAGTATTTCCTCTCGCATATAGAAACCTAGTATAAGTAGGTATCTAGATGTATAAGATATGTTTTACTTACAAGTGGATCGTTTTGATTTATCTTGTGTGCTTCTATATTGTTGTTGGTGACGTTTCATTACGGTAGTGACGGATCACTACATATTAAGTGGAAAATGTCACTTGATTGCTTAATTTCGATGATAATTACTATTAGTGATGTACTTACATAGAATGTTGTTACAACAATTTTAAACTGTCAGTATGTGTATTTATTATATTCATTGCCTTTGGAGATTTTTTTTTTCATAATTTTTATTGTTATTATTTTACCTATTAATTAAAAAATATGAAATAAAAAAATATAAAATTGTCAGTCAAAAAGATATAAGTCAGTATAATAAGAAATGCTCCTATATGAATGTATAATTCATACACCGATCATCGGACTCAATAGTTTTATATATCTACATTACTATAGCTGTCATATTTTTTTAATTAACGTTTTATCTTTTAATAGTCTTACGTTGCGAAGACACTTTGTCTTTTGTAATTTATTTAGGTCATACAGCTGTTTTACAATTTATATATATATATATATATATATATATATATATATATATATATATATATATATATATATATATATATATATATATATATATATATATATATATAAATATATATAAATAATTTTAATATGTTAATTTGCAACCAGATAGATATTGAAAGCATTTTCTTTTAAAAACACCGATAGCCATCAAAAATATCAGTTCAAACATCGATTGAAAAGTTTACTGATTCATTAAGTTACGTTGACTGGCGTAACTCAACACCGTGTTACATGCAACGGGAAATGATCACAGCTTTCATACTAACATGGATATTTCATATACGATTACACAAAAAAATAATACATTGTAATACAATTTTATTGTCCCCATAACACTAGAAATGCTATTGGTGGCGACTATAATCGGCTCTATTGATTTTACGTAGCGCCCTCCGCTGTTCAAATACCTGCTGTGAAATTGAATTCGACACGTTTTACTTATACGGGGATTTTTTAAAATTGGCCTATGTCAATGTATATAGTATGTATATAGCTACATATATGAAGGGTATTTTCTGAATGTTTTCATTGGGGATTGCAGGAGGTCCATTTATTATAGGATTTGTAATTGTGTGAATAAATAATACAAAATGTAAAAAAAAAATGCTTTTTAATTTTTTTAGTTTCACGAATAAAGTAGGATAGGCAGAGAGACAGTTTTTAGATATTCAGCTCTCTTATTATGTATATATAAAAATCAAAAATCAAAATCAAAATATTCTTTATTCAACTAGGCTATTTCAAGCACTTTCACACAATTAACATAAGTGTCAGTATTGTCAGTCCTTCAAGAAGCTACCGCCAGCTCGGAGGGCAGTTCTGCTGAGAAGAGCTCAACAGTTGCTCTTTTTAATGTAAATTCACAATATATTTACAACTGTGGTAGCCTCCCGAATGAGCATCACCAGTACTTAACTCCACACACTAACATCCGTATAATATTCTTGGAGTGAATAATATACTTTCCCTAATAATATGTTTTTTATCTTGACTTTAAATTGCTCAAAGGGTAAGTCTGTAAGCATTTGTGGAATTTTATTATACATGCGTATACCTTGGGACATAAACGATTTATTTACGTTCTGAAGGCGAAAACTAGGTGTAATCAGCTTATTTGTACTCCTTGTATATATATATATATATATATATATATATATATATATATATATATATATATATATATATATATATATATATATATATATATATATATATATATATATATATATATATATATATATATATATATATATATATATATATATATATATATATATATATATATATATATATATTATTTCACAATATATAAACATTAAACAGAACATCTGGTTTCTCAACATTGAACACAAAGTATAATTAATACAGGAAGGCTGTTTTTTTATGGACTTAATTAGTGGGGCAATTAAGAAGGTATAAACAATTTTGTTCGACGCTTTCCATAATGTCGATTTTATATCGCATTTGCGATTGCGATGCAGTTAAATTAGATGTTTTTGGCCTAGTTTTCTTGTTATTAGGGTACTGCACCTAAATAGGTAAAACGGAAGGCTTGATAGGAGGTCAAACCTCCTCCAGACGGCTGTCTGTCAAGAACATTTTTCAAATATGCAGGTCTATAGTCTAATTCTATATAGAAAGTAACTTCTAAATGAACGCAATCAAATGAGATATTACTGTACAAATAAAGAAAAAAAAATATCATACAAAATAAGTGATATGCATACGCTTAATTATGTTATGTAGGACCCTCGGTGGTGAGTATGACTAGCACTTAAGCGATATTTCTTAGCTCGTTATAATATGTTAGGTTAAAAATGTTAAAGTTATGACTTATATCGAGCAAAAGGAGAAAATTGCGCTCAACTCAATTTTTATAATGAGTTTCTTTAAAAAAAGTATACATTTTTTTTCCATGTAAATTATCAAAACATAAGACAAATATGATGAATAAGAAAAAAGATGAAGAAAAAAAGAAGAGAAACAAAAGGGCTTCTACCTCTCTATCGAAATGCCATTCAAGACCCTCCATGGTTGATACTAGAAGAAGCATATAAAAAGCTTAAGAAGCCCAGGGGGATATATATAAGGGGGTTGTTGTTGGCTCTTTGTTCTCTACGACTACCTCATTAAAGAACAATGCTAAAACAACATAAGTAAAATTTAAAATTTTACTAAGGCCTCAATTGTCGTTGTAGAGAAATATCCTAGCTGTTTGCTGACAGTATGTATTTTTTCAAAGTTTGCAGTAAGTTGGTGTTGGCGACGAGGCGGAACTGCGGAAATTTGTGCTATGCAGAACTTAATCAGAGCTTTTAAGTTTTAACAATGGTAGTGTCTTTGGATAAGACTCGTGCTCGTTAGTAATTGAACGCCGGTAGGTTTATGTTAAACAATTGTATGAACTATAGGAGATCGTCTATTTTTTAAAATACATAGACGATTTCATTTGTTTTTTGTAGTTTTTATTACGTTTTAAGTTATTTTTCATTCATTTCATTTTTTCATTACATATTATCTCACATAGGTAAGCTTTTGAAAAAAATATCAATCAATTATATTTTTTTATTTTCTTGTTATTCCAGACCACTGTAAAGGTTGCGGATGCAATTTCCACATTTGGGGAAAGAGTTATATAGCGTTCATTCAGCATTTATACAGTAGGTATATATTTTACTATTATATACAAATAAATAACGTTTATTTAAATGCGCTATGTTATAGAATCTACAGCCAATCGTCAAGTTGATCATTGATTTGATCGAACCAGAAGCATATACTAATATGTATATTAAAAGCTACCGCTCAATGTAATAGCGTCTTTTATACAATTATAGTATACTTATACTATATTAATTATATTATACGGATGTTAGTGTGTGGAGTTAAGTACTGTTGATGTTCATTCGGGAGGCTAACCACAGTTGTAAATATATTGTAAGTGTACATTAAACAAGAGCAACTGTAGAGTTTCTCGCCAGCTCTTCTCAGCAGAACTGCTCTCCGAGCTGGTGGTAGCTTCTAGTAGGACTGACAATACTGACACTTGGGTTAATTGACGATTCGAAAGTGCTTGTAATAGCCTATTTGAATAAAGAACATTTATCGTCAATTACCGCAACTGTTGCAAAATCAAATGCATGCATGCTCAATGTTTACCTTACTTGATATAATATATAGTACACGCGGATCTAACTTCAGTTTTAATTATAAGGCAACTAAACTAATAATGTTCCGAGCAAGCATTTTATTTACTCGTATGTTTGTATGAGCAAATCGAAACTTTTTTTGCTGCTGCGGTAAATTTAAAAAATCTATCGTATAAATCTATCTATCGTATATAGGAGAAGGAGAAGTTGAGAGAACAGTGCTAAAACGTTCCATTCTCTACTACTACCCATACACACACACACACACATATATATATATATATATATATATATATATATATATATATATATATATATATATATATATATATATATATATATATATATATATATATATATATATAGAGAGAGAGAGAGAGAGATGCGTCGTTTAGTCTCCTCAAACCTTACTATTATGACATACGTACATCCTTAAACCTCCCATCTGTGTAAAATTAGGATATCTAACTGGTTACTGACATTAGATTACGATCCGACGGAAAATCTCTTAGTGACCTAAATGGAGTTTTAGTGGATGATATTTCAGGATACACCCAATCACACTCACACTCTTACACACACACTCTTAATGTCTGTTAACTTTTTTTCGTTATATGTTTTATATGTATACATATCTCATTTGTATTTTGTACTTTTTTATTATAATATAACTTAAGAAACAGCGCGTGTGAGGCGGGCGTTAATAACTGCAACACAGTTTTAAACTACTGTAGTTATTATCGCTATAAATTGTTTTTGTTGCATATTAAAATTTGAATATAAGTTATATTATTATATATTGTATATATATATATATATATATATATATATATATATATATATATATATATATATATATATATATATATATATATATATATATATATATATATATATATATATATATATTTAATATAACTATTCCCTTGAGTGAGTATCAAACTTATGCTGCTTTGAATTGTACAAAGGTGGCATTTCCTTATTCTTTTTTTTCTTTAGTTTGATCATTAAATTCCTTGCCCATGGGTTCCCGATCATAAAATTTTATGCGTCAATAGATTGTGCATATCACGTTCAATCACTTTTGTTTAGGCGGTATTTCAATATTTCTTATAGTTTAGCTTGTCTACTATCGTTCTACATTATCAGAGGACTTGTTCAGAAAAAAAAACAGCTGCACAACAATAAAAAGTTCATACAAATTCACTCAGTAGATCTAAAGATGTGCGTGTACAAGCTCACAAACAGATTGACAAAAAGACAGACAGATAATTAATAAAAAAATCTATAATTTTTACTTCTCATGATCAATTACTATTACTATACATTGAAGTGTCAGTAGTGTCAGTCCTACATGGAGCTACTACGGGCTCGGTGATATAGACAAAATAAAATTAAGAATTTATTTATTTGAAAACTCTATTAGAGTACAGTGTCTGTCGACACGCTTATGAAGTTATTGTTGTGTAACTTACAAGGAAGTTTCTTAACCAACCGTCCCTTTGAAGTTGCTGTGCTCTGCTCTCATATATTAATATCTTGAGGCTTACAATGTTTGAGTAAAGCTTGTGTTGTACTTAATGTTAAAGCTCAAAAGATGAACGTCTTTATTGGACACTTAAAAGTGTACAATGAAAAGAAAATATATAATGTACAAAGAGGTCCTTATACTAAAATTAATCTCTTCCAGGTGACTTAATTGTAGGGATTGAGGAAGAAGACTAAGTTATATGGGCGTATTGCGATGCAAAAAAACAAAAACCAAATTCATAATAAATATTGTTAAATTTAAACAAACAAATATTATACACGCCACATCGCTTAACGAGTAAACGTGGCGGTTGTGGGTTCAATTCTCACTCGGAGATTTTTTTTCCTCGCTCTGGCAACATGACAAAGCGTGGTGTTGAGTCCTGCTTTTCACAATGTCATAAAAAAGCGGTGGGTCTCAACACTAGGTTCTCTTTGCCCACTCTGCTATACGCGGGATAAAGCGTGAAGCAAGCACTTACAAATAACACGTACACACACACAGACACACACGCGCATACAACACACACATACCCACACATTCACATACACATACACACTTGTGGCGTCAATATAGTTACTCAATATGCGTAGCTTGATGTAAAATTATATGGATACAAGCGTTTCTGATAGAAATCGAACTCCTAATCATCGTACACAGGTAGATAAATTCGATTGCGTTAGTATTACACGAAAATTTACCCAATATATTGATTAATACACGGTCGATTGGAAAAGTTGTAAACTATCAATAATGGTCTAATAGTATAGTAATGGAGGGAGAGCTTTACACTCAATCCATTAGACGCTATCCGCGAACAATCTAAACGGAATCCGTCGTTGTGGATTACAAGGGGAATCGAAGGTTTTGTACCGAACGTTTTAATGTTGTATGTATAAATAAAATTATGTATATATATATATATATATATATATATATATATATATATATATATATATATATATATATATATATATATATATATATATATATATATATATATATATGATAGTCTTAAAATTTTTTTTAAAGAAAATAATCGTAAGTTTGAATTAGGACATTGTAGCGTCTGTCTTTTATAGCTAAGGCAGTGGGTTTAACCCCACTCTTAGGTAAAAATAGCTTAATTTTCCTGGTTTTGTAAGACAAACCACGGCCTTGAGTTCCGTAACTCAAGACGCTATGTTTCGAGTTCAGGTAGAAAGTTTAGAGCACATTGTCTTCACACTGAATTTTCTCTCAGCCAACATTGTTGGAAGCGGGATAAGGCGTGGCGTATATTATACCTAGTAATAGTAAGATGGAGGTGTAGTGTGGTCAAAAAGAATAAAACTAAGTACCAAACTGCGTATGTTTATACAGGGGGATGCGTAAAAATGTTAGATATAGATTAATTCAGTTATTTGTTACATTATATACGGCACACATCCCTATTAAACAAATAAAACAAAGACAAATAAAAATGAATGACAAAAGATTGTTATCTATTTTTTCCAATAAAATCTGCAAAGCGTATAGGAGTATTAAAATGTACTCAAAATATTTCTTTATTGTGGTGCTTCATAATATGTATATGAAAGGGAACCCCACAAATGAGTGACTCATCATAAACTGCTAGCAACAAGATTGTAATATTTATAGAATGCGTTAATTTTAACTTGAAATGACACCAAAGGAATTTCGTCAATGAGAACCTTACGAGGATAAAGCAGCTATTAAAGTTCGCACATGATAATTTTCTCTATATATGCATTAGTGTTAACGAGTTAATACCATCGACGTGAAAGCTTATATTAAAATGTTGCTTACAATGCTATGGTTAAGCTGATGATTTGTGCTTTTCATTTATTTTGTTTGATGCCTCGTGAAAAATGAAAAAGGTAAAAAAAACGGTGGAAAATACAAAAATTTATTTGAGAAACGTATAAAAATTGGACGGTTTTCAAGACTTACATTCGTTTGCAATGTTTTCGAAAATATTTGGTGTTAACTTTACTTTACTTAGTATTACATAATACGTAAAAAAGTGTTAAAATAAAAAAAAGTTATCAATTTTAAACGTGAAAACTTTATTTAAATACTAATTGTCAAGATAAGAAACTCCACGGGAATAAACAAGTGTTTAAGAAGCAACAAACACTATTTACAAACAAAATCATAAGTTGTAGCAAGCTGTAGCAGTCAGTGGATCCATTTATACGATGTATAGACGGGTGTGCGTGGGCGTGCCGTACTACGACGTAGCAAGGCTACGCGCGTAGTACGACACAGTACTGGCGGGTTGTTTTGACGCGGTCTGTTGTGTCTGGAATTATAATTTTAAGTGAATTTTTTTGGTTTTATTTATAATTAAATTAATATATTTTATATATATTTTTATAATGATAGTCTTACGCAGACCATAACTATCACTAAATCAGAACCACGAGGTCAGATTGCATTATTTATTACTCTTTTTACTCTAGATTGTCTCTTTGTGCCTATTCTATACAAAAAATCCAAATTATAATAAATTTTATGAAGTTGGTTCCACATGATAGTCTATAAACATATAACTGTCTAATTAAATCGTTAGAGCGGTAAGGGGAGACCTCTGTTGACCTTCAGAAACACAGTGTCAAAGATATTGGAGGAAGGTCACGCAAAAACTATGAGGACTCCCTGGAGAGTATGTATGAAGAGGTTAATAGCAGTAGACGAGGCGAAAGAGGTATGCAGGGACCGAAAGCATTTGGCGCTCCGTTGTCTCTTTTGAATTGGCGGATTCCATTTTAATTGTATTTATAGCGGCAAATTAAAGTAAATGCCAAATGGTAATGTTAAAATTAGATTTTCTTGGAACCTATTAGCAAGTATTAATGATTATAAAATATTTTGTTGCCAATAAGTGTGTGTACCATGAGTCAATTTTAAACTAAAGAGCAAACGTATTCAGTACAATGTTTGGTAAGTTGGATTAATTAATTTATGTTGTTGTGTTGTGGGTTCGATTCCCATTAGGGGGAATAAAATATTTTCATTTCCTCGCTCTGGTAACAACAAAGACAAAGTGCCGCGTTGATTTCCGCTACTCAACTCTTAGTGTCTTAACACAAAAAGATTAGTATTACCTTTTTAAAATTTTCATTCGAATGTAGCGATTATATGGCGAAGGTTATTGCATTCATAAGAGGCTATGAAAATATTTTAGTACATACCGTATCTTAAGCACGGCAGGTGTGTGTGACTTTTTCACGATCAACAAAAGTTGACTTGCCTGCTAAGAAAGCGATTATGCAGAACAACTATGTTGAATAGCTATATTTGTACCTGCATAATATTTTAAGTGGGATTTTAGCTTCTTATATTACTATTTTATAATATTCTTTACTAGCTTCACGCTGTATCTTGCGTATAAAAGAATAGGCACAGGGAACCTTGTATTAATACACTCCGTTTTCCACCTTTTTCCTTTCGAGACATTGCCAGTTGGCGGAACTCAACATCACATAATTTTATCATTTTATTTATATAAAAAGAGAAACAAGAACATTTTAAGCAGAATCAGGAGCACAGAAAAAAGCCTGTAACCTTCGTCCGAAATCATCATCATAATCATTTCAGTCAGGAGACGTCTACTGCAAAGACGTCCCGCCAAAAAGACCGATTCTGGGCCGCTCTCATCCATTGGATTCCGGCGACCATCACCAGATCCAGTCCACCAGTCCTCCAGTCCAGCCCACCTCGTGTGGGGCCTGCCTACGCTATGTTTCTCGGATCATGGTCGCCACTCTAGAATCTTTCTACCCCAAATGTCACCAGTTCTGTGAGCTATGTGCCCTGCTCACTTAAATTTCGCAACTCTAAGGGCTTTGTCGGTTACTTTGGTTCTCATACCAATCTCCCCATATCTGATTCGATCTTGCAGGGAAACTCCGAGCCCTCTCTATTGCCCTCTGGGTGACCTTAAGCCTTCTGATGAGGCCTATAGTGAGTGACCTTGTCTCTATTCAATAGGTCATCACTGGCAACACACACTGGTCGAAGACTTTAGTGTTTTAAAACACTGTGGTAATTCGGACAAGAAGATGTGTCGAACGCTGCCCAGCCGAATTGGATTTGATGAATGACTTCTTTCTTGAAGTTGGTAAGTCCTACCTGGACTGTTTGTGCTAGGTAGACTGTCTACCTAAGTCTAACAGTCTACCTCACTAAATTCCATCAAATCCCGTGAGACGTACGCGCCTTTGATACAGCTGCCTATTACAGGATTAGTGGAAATAACGTAATAATACAATTCGATGTTTCATATGACGGGAAAGTCGCCATCAGAAATCAAATTATCCCCATAAATTAATACCTAATATTAAAATATTACTACTTACGAAATTGGAAATTAATTAAAAAATAAAACCATATTATTGATAATGTCAATACATATGTACATCCAAGAATATATTTCAGAAAGTATTAATGTACAGCTTGGTCTTAAAATATAGTCAAGTACGTTGATACAAATATAGATATAATTGATACTTTAACAACATGGCCCTTTTACAGAAACTGCTAAATTAAAGCACAAAATATTGAGAATTTCACTCAATAACAAAGATCGGCCAAGTGCGAGTAGAACTCACGCATCGAGGGTTCTGTCTCATGTTCCATCTGTCTGTCAAAATATTTTTTCTTAAGATTGCGTGGATCTATTTGAATTTAATATCAAATATTCATATCTACAATACCTTGGAACTCAAAATTTAAACTTCCAAACTTCCAATCACTTTATTTTTCATTTTGGTCACATTTTGTATGAAATTCGTCATGTAATCAAAACCTATATGTTACTTCACGACCTAGAATAATGAAATTTGGCAAGGGCTTAGAACTTACTGTACAAATAAATGAAAATATTGGAAAATGGGTTGGTAAGTATATCATAAAAAAACGACTACAAAGTTATAGATGTGCAGTTCATTTCATACGGAATAAGTACATACGTTCGCAAATATAAGTTTGTCAACTTTTATAAGTTCTACATCCCGTTAACCTACAATTTTAAAATTGCTACGAAACTATCGACAACTACGAATAGCACTTGACCGATATAATACTAAGAACGGCATTTTAACTTAACACAGAGTATTTAAAAAAAAGGAGATTTTATAAAAAAATATGATATTATTATAAGCAAATACTTTTTTATAACAAATGGTAACAGAAATTACAACTATTACGAAACAGTGAACTCGAAACGAGAGGCACAGTAATAAAGGTGCCTCAATACCTGTTATCACCCGCGTTGTTTAGACGCAGCCATCGCTGAGGCGCGAGAGATAAGTCGCCCACTCATGTAGAACACTTGCAGATTATGGACAAAAATATTTATGTTAGTTTATATGAAACGTGGTCTTTTGTTTATATTTCATTTGTTTATATTTCTATAAGATCATTGATTTTCGTGATATTTCACATTAAAAATTTTAGAAACCAGAAATTTGGATATCTTTGCAGTATTCAAAGTTTTTACATAAAAACATACTTGATTAAGAGGGTAAATGAATTTACAAATAACATTTATATTTAAAAATAACCGGTGTAGTATATAATTATAATGGAATTGAGATATACTAGAGAGATAGAGAGAGATACTATCTATCTAAACTCCTCATGAGTGCTAGTCAGATATTCTGATATTTGCAAAATCCAAGGGCACATTGGTTTGGCTCGAGTGCAAATAGGATTTTTGCGCTATCAGCTTTAATTTTGTCTGACTTTTACTTTTTAAGTCAAGAATACTAAATATTGGTGAAAGAGAAACAAAAAGGAGTTAAATTTAATAAAAAAGGTCTAAAGTTAGGCTATTTTTATTTTTACGAAAACTTTACACCGACTGACGACCGTCGTAGCGCAGAGGCACAGCGTCTGCCCATAAACACGACGGCTTGTGAGTTCAATTTCCACTCGGGGAGAATTAATTATTTTAATTTTTTTCACTCTGGCAACAATGCAAAGCACGGCGTGCGGTATTCAGCTTGAAGCTAAAAATAAAAAAATAAATAAAAACCGAAAGGCACGCACATCTTCGAAGCTACTTGACTGATTTTAGTTAATTTAATTTAATTTAAAATTCCGTTAAGTAGTATATGTAGTATGATCGATTTACAAAACTGGAGCAGTTGACCAAGAACCACAACCCAGCTAAGCTGTTAGAAATAAAGCAATAGCCCCATTACAAACATTTCTCATCATGATGAACATTTTTCGATGGCTGGTTTCTAGCTTACTCAGTAGTTAGTTATATGTGTCTTAATAGGAAAAATAATATCAAATATTTTGTATTTGATATTGTATTAGTTATTATGATATTTAAATTTAGAGATAAAATAAAAATATAGTACAAGTAGAGTAAATATAGCTTCACGCTTAATCCAATTTCTCAAGGTGAGTAAAGAGATCCTAGAGTTCCCAGAAAATCTATTCGCCATGTTTTTTTTTATAAATAAAAATAAAAATAAAATAAAAAAAATAAAAAGCCTTTTATTTCTTACATTTGAGTTATAAAGTTACAAAATAAGTTTTAAGTTAAAAAATAAGACTTTAGTTAACAAGAACCCCACCATGTGTGAAGGTCTCCTCCAATGATTGCCAACGCTCCTTATTTTTACTAAGTCAACTTAGCCAATCCAACAAAAAATGTTTTTTATTAGTCATGAAACTAAAATAATTCTTTTTATTCATTATCAAACCAACTTCATACTTAGTCATAATATATAAGAATTGTATAAAATTAAAAAAATATTTAGGATCTTAAGTTGCTAAAAACCTAAATTGAACAAATTCTGATCGACAGGTAAATATTCGGCCAACAAAGCATTACTATTTGCGAGAGGAAGCTGGCGACATAGCGACAGCTGCCGATCGATTGCTTGCGATTCGATCTCTACATGTTATTTAACTTTGACCATTTTATATATTTTCAATGTCACGTTGAAACGGAAGTACTATTATTTGGGCCAAAAAACTGTCAATAGATTCAGTAACTCAATTTTGGGAATATATATTAAGTTGGATGTATAAATATATATTTTAGGTTTAATTATAATATAAAATTTGACCATCACATAAATAAGAGCTGTTTTCAGTAGTGTAAAAGTGATTAGAAAATTTAACTGTTCAAAGATGTAAAAGATCTACTCATATGTACATACATTGACAAAAATATGGATTATTATAATAATAGCAGAACGATGACGACAAAGTTATCTATTAACTTTCTGATGATTTTTAAAGTGTTACACATTAAAGATAGAAAAATATTATTTGAAACTAATTAAAATTTCAACATAATATAGTCGCTCTTGTCAATAAGCCTAATTCTTACACTATTGTTATAATTTATTAATGTTATTCACGTTTAAGCTTACTGGGATACCCAGTAAAGTTTGTATACGATTCCAAAACTATTTTTATGTTTATAACTTGTTTGTGGTGTTAAAATATATGTGTGAACCAATCTATTTTAACAACGTACTTATATAATGAGACTGGCGCATTAATTACACCTAAAACCAAATTCAATTTAGCAACTAAAGATAACATCCAAGAAAAAGCATTAAAAGTGAACAGATATCGCTCATTTACAACCATCGCAATATGATTGGGTAAAGAATATTCGAAAAAATATATATTACAAAAAATGATGGAGAACAAATTTTTCAATACATTAACGTTTGCACAATCATAGAGTTACATCAATTTTGTAAGTAGAAAATCAGTGTACTACGAAATGGCGTCATCTTCATTGGAAGAGCAAGGAGTGGGTCACTTTTACGTTCTCGATGAGCGCCACGAGCTGTTTTAGGACTTTTCCACAGTACCTACATAGTTTTCGCTTTAAGATATAATATTTCTAAGTAGGCATATTTTTGGAATTCGTTACCTGTAACCGACATTTATAAACATATATGACATAAATGTATATATATGTATAATGCATGTAACCTGTATAATGGTATTTAAGGAGAAATATAGTAAAAGTATAAGATTTTGATGTACCTATACCTATATCATGTAATAACTTTATGTGGACAAAAAGAACAGTAAGTCATGTACTTGTAAAAATTATTAATAAATAAAACTAGTTATTTGATTGTATTTGTTTGATATGTATACATACATACATACAAAAAAATAATTATATGGATTGTTTCACAATTATTGTTTTACAATTATTATGATATCCACAGTTTTATCGCTAGAAGCTTCCAACCAAAGCGTAGCTACGCCGCTCCAGTGTGCGCCTCTAGCCGAGGCAGGGGGGTACGTCAGACGGCCGCCTACGCGCGAGCCACCGGACGTCTGCCACAGCGGCCGGGCCACGCGCCCGCCGCGCCCGCTTGCGGAGTTAATAAATACGATATAATATATCGGTGAGTTTTTATTATCGTTATTTTAGTGCTTTTTTAGTTTTGAAATGTTAATTGTAGATATTTTTTAAATTTTTATCGTTACCGGGGAAATTGCTTAGCAATTTAAGTAATCGTTTTAAGGTCTACACATTTTAGGTTGTTTGATTTATAAAAAAACGGAATAAAAAATAACAGTATTGAATTAATTTGATTTAAATATATTAAGTTAGCTAGATTAAGTAAGAATAATCTAAAGTTTTGTCTTAATTTAATAGGCGTAGAATGTTTTTGTACGTGCTACGAATTTGCTACGCGGCTTCGTAGACTTAGTAACAGTGTTGACGAAAAATTGGTTCTTTTTTCCTTTTAAATTATTTTATATTACTGAGATATTTTCCTTAGCTTAAATACTAAAAAAATACTTTACTTAGTAGAGTCTATTTTTAAATTATATCTTTTAGTTTCTGATTTTTCCAACGAAAGTTGTTTGATCTCGATGTTTATTTAGGAACAAACGTGAGAGAGCTACGTTTTGCTTTTTATTTAGTTTTCCTGGTAATGCAAATAACAATGTGGATCAATGTTTCATTTTCTTTATTCTGGTATAAAAAATACGCATATAAATTATTCAAATAAGACACTTATGTTTAACACTTGTAATGTCTGAGATAATATTTTTAATTAAAATATTATATTCTAAATGAGGATCTAAAAAAAAATGTGATATAACACAACTATAACTCTCGATGCCGACGGACAGACAGATATGCAGATAGATAGACAAACAACAAACTTTATCAGAATTCCGTATCTTTCTTTTGAGGTACAAAATCCTAAAAAGGACAGAAACTCTTGTGATGGATGTGATTTGAAGCTGTTCTTCTTCTTCATTAACGTTTTTTTCATTACTCAAGGTCGTGTCTCTGAAATTTTTGCGTTGTGTTAGTACTTATTTTCTATGAAGTTCTATTTTGTGCTTAAATATACTTGCTCTTACTTACTTAGATTATGAGTGTAAGATTCGCAAAAAGAAAGGAACTAGTACTAAATTTACCCTCTGTCTGAGAGAATAGAAAAATAAAAAAATATAATCTCATAAGTATTTTGATTTTTTGAGGGCATCGTAGCGCAGTGGGGAAATATCTTGTATATCTTATTATAAACGGGTTCAATCCCCATTTTGGGGAAATTAGTTATTTTGAGGAGTCATAATTTTCGCCTTCAGAAAGTTAACAAGTCATGTATGGCACCAGGTATAACTAAACTCCATAAGAGATTTCAAATCTTCGTTATTTAATCCAAAAATATTTTAATGATATTGGACGTGGAATTAAATGCTGTTGGTGCTCCTTCGGAAAGCCTATGGTTATTATAAATCCATTGTTAAACGATATCTCAAACGAGCAACAGTCGAGTTTCTCGCCAGCTCTTTTCAGCAGAACCTGCCTTCTGAGCCGGTGATAGCTTTCTATAGGACTTACACTACTGACGCTTCAATGTAAATTGACTATTCAAAAGCTTGTAATGTCTTGATTTTTCCCCGTTCTGGTAAAACGAAGCGTGGCGTTGAGTTCCGCCATTCGACATGCAATGTATCGACCCCAAGCTAAAAGTGGAGGACTGAGCTCTGCAAGATAAAGCGTGAAACGAGAAAATAATTGATGATATATTCACATACATATACAAATTTATATTACGTATTTAATATCTTCGAATAGAACTTAGTATGTTTTATTTAATGTTGTTTTCTCAGAAACAGTTAACTTTCTACTATACCTTTATACCTATCTCTAACATTATTGTATTATGATAACATTTCATATAAATATGGTATTACATTTTAACATGGCTGTCGTGGCGAAACGGTTTGTGGATTCGGTTTCCACTGGAGAGAATGAATTAGTTTCATTTTGTAAACGCGATAGTCGTCGGTTTGATTCCCACTTGTGGAAATAAACGTTTATTATTTATTCGCTCTGGTAAGGTAAAACTCGGCGTTAAGTTACACCACTCTACCTATGATAACTCGGATTAGTGGAAATATATATATATATATATATATATATATATATATATATATATATATATATATATATATATATATATATATATATATATATATATATATATATATATATATATATATATATATATATATATATATATATATATATATATATATATATATGTATATATATTAATATAGTACAATGTCGAGAGCAAAAGTCAGTATTAATTATCTTGGTAACGTAAAACAGTGTACGAGACAAATAACACTGCATGTACAAGTATTAATTTAATTAAACCTGTTCAATGAACTCAAATACAGAATGCTTTATTAGATATACAAGCTTAAGCTCCTTTTGAACGTTATCTTCATTTATTGATTGGAGTTTCTAAGAAATGTTTATTTTGGTGATATTTTTACGAGATTTTTATTTTATATGGCCATCTTTGCGGCATGGAACAGCGATTGACTATTAAAGAGGGTTCGATTCTCACTCGGATGAGTCAATAATTTGCATTCGCCCTGGATATACGTGAATGTAAAAGTGACGTCCTTGAGGTATACCACTCAACACGTAGTATCTAGAACTCGGACGGAAAGGGGAGAGTGAATTGTCTACTTACTATGTTACTATGTCCACTTTATACTAGGTTCCTTGTGCCTATCATGTTATATGCAGAATAAAGCGAAGTGTTTAATTAAAAAACAAAAATGTAAAAAAACGTGATAATCGTGAAGAATAAAAAAATAAATGTATATATATATATATATATATATATATATATATATATATATATATATATATATATATATATATCAATGTGACTCGATGAATACTTAGCAATAAATGATATATGTACATTCACTACGTAAAAATAAATGTTTTGGGTTCTAATTCACTTTGTAGATTTTTTATAGACTCTTAATATATCCTAAATTATTTTGTGTTCTCTCTAACAAGCACACAGGAATGAAGCGTTAATCTAAAAAAATAAAAACATATTTAGGCTGTGCTGTGTGTGTACAATAAAAAAAGAAGACTTTCAGGTCATGACATCAATTGCTTTATTTAACTCTCTTACTTTATTTACAAAAAATATTTAGTGAAAGCTGAATATTTTCCACCTTGGCACAGAGAAAATAGAAAATAAAAAGATAATTTATGACTGTCTTAGATAAAATTCTTGGTTTAACATCTTCTTACTCTAACTCTCGAACTAACTGTCATTGGGAAGAACAATTTATAAAAGTTGACAAACTTAATTTTGCGGACATATGCATTCATTTTGTATGTAATTAATTACCAATATTCATTTTTAATGGTTCTGTAAGAAGCTTAAAAATTATCCATTCTCGTACTTTTTCCATTATTTGACAAAAGTAGTTACGATTTTAATTTTAGTTTGTAAAAATATAGTTAGATAGCATATGATAGTTATACGTGTCCATGTACTACACGTTTTTATATCAAATTATATATGAACTTGAAAAATACAATCATTTTGAAATCACGAACAGATACTTCAATTTCAACTTCAACTTCGACTAGAATATCCACGTATATATATATATATATATATATATATATATATATATATATATATATATATATATATATATATATATATATATATATATATATATATATATATATATATATATATATATATATATATATATATATATATATATATATATATATATATATATATATAGAATTTGGCAACAAAGCTCCTTGGGGAGTATAGGGGTCCGCTAAAAGAGGATTTCTTGTAATTCCTACAAGAACGGGAACTTCCCATGATTTTCCTTGTGGAAAAAACTCGTATTAACTGTAATATTAATTATAATATGAACTTCGTGATTGTAGGTCAACGGAAAGTGCAATTTACAAAAATTATATTTACAAAAATTGACAAACTTATATTTGCAAGTGTTTGCTCTCATTTTATATGTCATGAACTACAAAAAAAATTGTATTGCTTTTTTCCGAGATACATGCATATATTAGATTGTGGCAAAAACATCTCGCCAGACGCACTGACAGACAGACGGACAATGAAGAGGTCCTATAAGGGGTCCATATTTCTATTCCGAGATACGGAAACCTAAAACAAAAGAAAAAGAAAAGCTTAATTCAATCCGTTACCATTCTCGAACAAGTGCGTGCACAAATATTTCTAGTTTTATTATACGATTATGCCAGGTTTCAGTAAGTTTTGTTATAAATTATATATAAATTATATATTTATATCGTTATTATTATTCTACGTACGTATTATTCTACGACGAGTAATAATGAATGGACATTTTGGGTCCACGTGGCCTCTTAAACATTACAGACTGACAAGACTGACATGCTGTTACATTCCGCAGCCATTATATGTTACACCACTAATGATGTATGTATATACATACATGTATATATAGATACATTGAATGACAACCTTTGTTCCCGAAGCCGACGAGATGTAGCTAAATCTCGTATTATATTACTAACAAGCCGTGCATGTTTCCGGAATAGCGACGGGATTCTCAATCTCAAATTGAAATACATATTTGAAATTTATTATTGAGGCTACAGTAGCGTAGTGCGATAATGTCCGATTATACATGCCGGAATGAGGCAGTTTGATCCCAATTCAGGGGAATATTTGTATTAAATATGAAAAAGAAATATATATGGTTATAACTTTAAGAAAACATGTAAAAATTTGAACATAGCGGGATTTGAACCCGCGCCTCATGGAAATCGTCAAAGCGCTCTGACCACTAAGCCATGAGTTCTCATCAAGCTGCGTCGAAACTCTTATATGCCTTACGTAGCGAAATCTATCTTTTTTTCTTTCTTTAGTGTGGATTTAAACTATAAAAATATATATATATATATATATATATATATATATATATATATATATATATATATATATATATATATATATATATATATATATATATATATATATATATTATTTCACTATTACATTATTTCTACAATTTATTTTAGTAACTTATATCACGATTTGTATATGCCCATAATGCCATGACATTTACGTAAATAACATTTTATAATATTATTAAAGTAAAATAAATTTTGCATGAATATTTTCAAGTTTGCTATTAGTACAATGCACTGCTCTGAGCTACAAATAGCGGCGTTAAGATCAGCCACTCATCGCGCAATCTCTCGAAAATTATATGTGAAGTGGAAAACGAAGATAACAGGCAGGCTTAATCTTATTTTACCCTACTGTATGCGGGCGAAAGCGAAAATAGCTGATAAAAAACATTTACCTCTTACATTTTTCGTATCGTGCGTTGAAATTGGTCAAGTGGTACACAGGTATTTTGTTGGGGGTTCCGCAGTCATTTTAAATTTGAATTTGTATGGCATACAAAAAGTATAATAATTATTTAACTTTTTTTTAGCTTTTCGCTTTATTCCGCATATCGCAGGGTTGGCAGAAGAAATAGTGTGTTAACGCATTTTGTCCTTCGCTTCTCAATCGAATTCAAGATAAAAGAAAGTCAGATTGACAGACAAAATATTTAAAACAGTATTACTAAAAAAAAGCTTTATACACTTGAAAAAACAATTATATTAAAATCATAAACAAACACATTAATTTTATTTATATGTATTGATATAATTGAGCATTCATCATTTATTATTGAACTGTTATTTGATAGATTAAATAGTAAATAATAATTGCGGTATAATATGATTTATTATTTAAATTACATATTAAGCCGCTCAAACCGCCACTCAACGCACAATGCCTCGAGTCGTGGAAGCTAGAGAACGGAGTGTCTTGACATTGGGTTCCTTCAACCTGCGGGGAACCTGAGGGAACCCCCTCTGCCTAACCTGAAATGTGCGGGATAAAGCGTGAAGCTTAAAAAAAATTAAGTTATAAATTGAAATAAAAAAATCATCCATAGTATTATTTATTATCTAGTTACTCTTAATCGATCATGGGTTCAATCCTCATTCGGGGGAATGAATTATTTGTATTTAACTCTGGACATTATTAAAGGCAAATTCAAGATCTAAATACGACAATTTTCCATATATTATTTGGTTGTATCAATTTCTATTCAAAATATATTCTAGAATTTATAAGATTTACGACTAAATATCGTATAGAATCCTAAAAACACAAGTTCTAAAGTACCTAAATAAAAATCCTCTACTAAAAGCTGTTGAAGATGCTAAAGTGAATAAGTTCAGTTAATGCTACGAGATGGGACTTACCCACACCTGCCATCGATCGGGTAATCCCCGGCAATAGGGAGGCATAAATAAATATGACAGGTATTTTATAATACCTTCTAAATTTTTATATTCAATATTATTTAAAATAAAATGTATATTTGTACCACAATTAAGATTGAAATATTTAATAGAGGCATGTATTTACGATTCCGTACCACTAAAGGAAAAACAGGAACCTATATAGGATCACTTTGGTGTCCGTCTGTTTATCTGTCTGTCGGTCAGTATACTGGCGACTTAAGTCAATTTTTCTTAAGATCACATGGAAATTATAAATCAAGCTTAAAGCCTTAAAACTCAGAACAAATCACTACGCGGGCGAAGTCGCATGTACAAGAGACAAGGCTTGCGACCCAAGTGAAGGCTTACATGGGCCTCGTTGAAATGCGCATCAATGCTCACCTCTACTGTCCGTGCTCCTCCCATTACCTAACCAAATACCAAATGATACTACAAGTGCCGCCATCGAAGTACTTTCTAGACATTAACTGATGATAGTGCTAGATAGACCGAAGTATTGTAGCTTACTATACTATATATCTTTAGTATACCTCTCGCTCTTACATCTACCGTGTACAAATTTACTATAAACCTATTCCTTGTTAGTTTGTTAGTAATACCGGAGCACTTGTTAAGTATAAAATTATGATTTTTAGCGATATTCGTTTTCCATTAAACTGTAAGTTCTACCAGAATTAAACTTTTTATGCCTCTATAGTATAGGAAAATATCCGGTCTGGATGACGAAATACCAATGTCATTTCATAAATATTACAGAAAAATACGTACAAACTTAGTCTAAACTTAGGTTCTATACATTACTCAAGAATAATCACTCCATCCCGCTTACACTTACCAAATTGAGTGAGACAAAGCTGTCGACCCCTAAAATAGGTCAAGTTCACATCTGGAGGATAAATTAAGCTCCTTTACTTCGCAATGTAGTTCTTCTTAATAATATTACAAGTAATAATGTTACAAGTAATAAAAAAAGGAAATAAACACTTGTTTTATATTTCACATGCCATTTTGTCCAAAATATTCGTTATAGCTTCATGGAAAGACAAGTTTACTCTGCTGCAGTTAAATGTTCTAGGTAGGATATCTCCCAGTTCTTATATTTTTTGTCCAATGAAATCATAATAAAATAATAATAAAACATTTTTATTTATCCCAATAACAAACATATCAAAAGCTCTGTTGTTGAGAGAAAGCTTAAAAGTTGACTCCAAGTCTGCTTTTAAGCTTTCGTCTGTTCCAGGAGACTCCCATTACCATAACAGTTGTATGAAATAAATATAATTTAATATACCAACATATATTAACAAAAGTAACTTAATTATTGAAAAAAAATGTCCATCTGTCAGTTTGTAATTATTTTTTTGAGTTATACGTATGTACATGGAATACAAATGACAGTCATCATATGCAATTATATTCATATGTATTATTATGACAACATACTTTTTACTTTAATAAATACAAAATACTATAGCAAAGTTTTGCTTTCGTCACATAGTGGTTGTATTTATTAATATATTTTATATTTTTACGGATATATTTATAAATTATAAAACATGTTTATGTTAGTTCATACTGAATCGAACCTGTCATCTTCATTTTTGCTTTACCAGGACTTGTCATTATTCACAATTTATTCAGAATACTATTTAATATAATATAATTGTTATAAATTAAACACTGCCACCCAATAATATGGAAAAAGGAAAGAAATCCTAGTGTTGAGTCACTGTGTCCTCCATTTTCCATCTACCGTCCGTGGCATTGCGTGTTATTTGTGACATAACGCTGAATATTGACTTACCAGCTAGGTAAGACAAAGTTATACCCCCCAAGTGAAAGCGAACCCACACCTGACATTAAGCTACTCTATCAAGATTATTAACTGATAATTTCACGGAAATCTTCTAAAAGAGAATGTCGTGGCCGTATTCAACTAGAAGATGATACTGAACTGAGCTACTTGCGTACGAACATTGCCACTTGATCGGGGTATTGGTCTGTCAATCAATCTTACGTTAATATCAAGTTCAGAAAAAGGTCGGCTATTGAAACGCTCTGCGTCTTCTCGCCATGATATTGGATACTTCAACACAAGATAATAATTGTACATTATAGAAGTTAGTACATATTTATATAGGAAATATTATATGTACATATGACAATCTGTAGTATATTATGTTTTTATTAACTTACAAGTTTAATTTTTTCTGTGCTTCAACAAGTTGTCGACTTCGATATTTGGTATTAAATTCAGCTTGATTCCTCCTCGTGATTTCGAGAAAATGGTCTTGACCAACAGACATACAGGTTAGAAAGACGGACAACAAAGTGATCCTGTAAGGGTTCTATATATTCCTTTACAGGTCCGGATCCCTAAAAATAGCAGAGTTCTGGTATACTGAAAAAAAATTCTCTAGCTTAATGGAAAAAAAAACAAGAATTGTGGACGGTAAATTTGATCAAAAAATTACATACGACAAAAATTGTAGATCTGCAAATAAAAACTTTGTCCCTATTATTTATATAGTATACATTCATATACGTCAATACAATATAGTCCAAATTAGCAAAAAGCTTAATTTTTGTGGAATGAACTGCTCTAAGTTATATTTATCTCCCCGATATTTAAGCTGCATTATAGACAGTTGACCAAAACCTTAAAGGGTGGCTCGCACCAATAGTAGATGGTGGAAAATAATTTGCGATGGTACGGGAATATGATGAATCAGGACGAATGTAACGGCCTAAAACCTGCCATGGCTATCCCGGATATAAAGAAAGGGAAGAGAAAGATAACCGCCTACGTGGTGGACCACCACTGCCAAGGATCTGGTACAGGCAAATTTAGATATAATGACAATGAGAAGAATAATCGAGTCTAAGAGGCTAGTTTATAGAAGAAAAAAAAATAGCCTTCCAGTATATAATTTCCACAATCTCCTTTTACAAGTAGATTTACCAATTTATTAGTAGAACAACCTAGAAAACGTTGTGTAAATTGGTATTATAGCAAAACAAAATCAATAAATAATATTAACGATTGTCCCAAACAAACATTTGTCGGCCGCTACACCTGCCTTTGTTACGCGCTCGTAAATCTGATTTATCGCCTTCCAATTTGTACGCTCTTTCTCTGTTGCGTTTCAAATATGGTGAATAAGTTTGTATATTATATATAGATACAATATTTGTATTAGTACTGTCGGTTTATTGCGCAAGATAATACAGAAGTCAATTATGTCATTTCTTACAACTCGCCCTTGTTAACAGAAATACGCTGTTCCACAGAATCTCTTCTGTCTACTTTTACATCAAAATTTAATAAATCAAATAGCTTCACGCTGAATTTTGTATATCGTAGGGTCTTTCCTGTAGTCGGTCCTTGATGTTTGAAGATCGTGGTCAGCATCGTGATTGCATCCAGCGCGTCTCTCACACAGTCGTATAGGGTTTGGACGGTGATGACTCCTTGGCTTGGTTGGTCCACTAGGATACTTATTTCCAGCCACGGTAAGCAATGTGTGACCGAAATATGCTAACATGCGTTGTTGGTATATGGTGGTATGGCAATTGATATATTGATATGTTGGTGAGTTCGCAGTCCAGGGCGCTCTTAGCATACGGTTCCATCACCATATTTAGATTATCGTGCCTCGTGCTTAGATAGTCCACGTCTACTTTATATAAGGAGATAGGGATAGACATACAAAACCTACCGACAGATTATAATTAAAATCAAATACTAGCTTCACGCTGTATTCCGCAAATCATAGGGAAAAAATATATTTTTAAACGGTTTTATTTCGCTTACCCTATTTGCTTGGGTCAAATTTAGTTATTGAAGTTTGACCCCATCCTGTCAAATTTTTATAGAAATGTAGTATTAATGTAGTTGTTTTGATGACATTGTAAATCAAGATGGCCACCGCTGCAAGATGGCGGGTACCATTTTTTTAGCTACCTCATTATAGATATCAAATGACAAGGCTTGATTAATACTATTGTATATTATGAAAATACAATATATATATATATATATATATATATATATATATATATATATTATATATATATTATATATATATATATATATATATATATATATATATATATATATATTTTTTAATGATACTTGTTGTTTACTGTTAATCACACAAAAAGATTATACTTATGTTATTTATTATATAAAACTATTTACGTTAGTTATAGATTTGAAGACCTGGTAGTAATGTAAATATCTCTAGGAAATTGGTATCTGCCGGTATGAAGCCACGGTTGTATAGAAAAGGGCCTTCACAGATGTTATAAAATATTAAAAATGTATGTAAATAAAATGTCAAGTTACTGTCACATGAGGTTATATTTGCTTATTTATGCTAAAAGTTATATTTGAATTTTGCTTACTTCTATGATATTATAAATTATATATAGCAAGTAATAATTTTTTTTATTCAATTTCCGAAAACTACGATATCTAACGTTCATATTTTACCTCCAGATAAAGGAATTCCAAACCATTCTCACTTTCAACCCACACACACATAAAGTTCATCTTTATGTGTGTGTTGACTCGTTATGTCCTTGACTCGATAGCGACAAAAAATTAAATGAGCCTTTGTAGATTTAAAGTGATAAGTAGGATTAGGCAGATACAGTGTTATTTAATATATATTTTTTAAATACATATGTCTAATGAGTCCGTTGTGGCGTATTTTCACAGCTTCCGGCTATAAGCGCGATGGCTGTATATCCCCACTGGGTATAATTGTGATTTATTTTATTGTAGCTTCACGCTATATCTCGCATATAGCAGGATAGGCAAAGGGAAACGTAGGCATAAGGAATCTAGTGTTAAGACACTCCACTTTCCAGCCGCTGTGCCTTGTGACCAGAGTAAAGGAAATGAAAATAATTCATTCTTCCTGACTCGGAATCGAACCCACAAACCGTCGCGTTTACAGGCAGACGCTCTGCCTCTGCGCTACGACGGTTCCGTAATGGTGTATAAATTAATTTCATTTACCCGCTATGTCAAAAAGTCGGCCTTGAGTTCCGCTACTCAACACGCATTGCCCTGAAAAGCGAAAAGCGGGGAACTAGGGACATTTGGAAAGGAGCGTGAATATTAAAAACGTGATATATATCAAAATAATCTTTTCCACGGCCATTTCTTTTTATTTTGAAAACGTATAATAAGTAATTTATAAAAAATTATGTTATAATATATAATATTTTTTTTAGCTTCACTAGAGAGTCTTCTCTAGAATGTTCTATAGCATAATTCAAACTAATCTTTATTATTAATTTAATGATTTTATAAATGATCCTTGGGAATGAAATGCTCTTTTCAGTCTGTTTCAAAGGTATCAATCATTGTCACTAATTAATACTTGTAAATATATACATGAAAAAAAAAAAATTAAAATATCCCACTAAATTTCTTGCGCCGGTTCTTCTCAGGTCTGAGGCATTAAATTTAGTGAACTGGTGGTAAATTATAAGACGGTAAATAAAATTGAAAAAAAGAACAATTAAATTAGCTTCACGCTCTATACCGCATATGGCAGGGTAGGCAGAGGGAACCGTAGGAACCGTAGGAACCTAGTGTTAAGACACTACGTTCTCCGCTTTCCGCCTTTCGAGGGATTGCGTGTTGAGTGGCGGAACTCAACGCTGCGCTTTTTGCCTTGTTACCAGAGCGAAAAAAATGAAAATAATTCATTCTCCCCGAGTGGGAATCGAACCCACAACCCATCGCGTTTACAGGCAGAGGCTATACCTCTACACCACGACGGTCCTAATAAATAAATAAGCATATATTATGTATCTTTTAATTTTGTATGAAAATGTTTGATTTTGACTTTAAAGTACAATATTTATAATTTAATGATTGAGACTATAAATAGCAGAAAGTCACTATGAAGTATTCATTCGAACGACACAAAGCCTAGTTTCGGGGACAAACGAAAACACAGGAAATGGAATCGGTGGCGTATTTTGATGTACATATTCACAAAACGGTTCTCATCGCACTACCGTTATATGGAAAGTATGTATTATTTTATAAATTATTGTTGCTATATTATGTTATGTTGAAATTTAGACTGAAAATTTAATTAAGGCTGAGAAGAAGTCAGTAAATTTTTTTGTTTTTTTTTTTTTGTTATTAATATCACGCTGTATCCCGCACATAGCAGGGTAGGCAGAGGAAACTGTAGGAAACGTAGGAACTTAGTGTTAGGACACTCCGCTCCCCACTTTCCGCCTTTCGAGGCATTGCAGGTTGAGTGGCGGAACTCAACGCCGCGCTTTGCCTTGTTACCAGAGCGAAGAAAATGAAAATCATCCATTCTCCCCGGATGGGAATGTAACCCACATTTTTTTTAAATGTTTTTTTTTTTTAATTTTAAATTTTGTTTAAAAATATTTTTCGTTTGAATTCTTTTGGACACGCTTTGTCTGGACGAAATCGGGGAACGAGAACAAACTTATATATAACATAGCCGTTGTAATTGCATGCCAATTCATAACTGCATTACGATTGTGTATACCTCTTAAAAGTATTAATAATATAATATTTAATGTACTAGGTACGAGCGTCAGCTATCAGAGCCATACAACATGTTTTATATAACTTGCTAAAATTGCTGTTGCATTTTAATAGGGGAGGCAGAGAGACTACAATATCCATTTTTCGTCGACATTGTCTAATATTTTGCGTAACACAATGGAATAATTTCAATTAAATGGAATTAATTGAAATATAAGCTTTCCATCGGCATGTTTCACTTTAATTTGAAAGCTCCAAAATGGGCTTTTGTTCTTTTATTAATTTATTGAAGTTCTCATGTATAATGTGACATATGTTTAGGCATCTAACATTTTAAGTATTTATGCTTAACTTTAAATTTCAAAATAACAAAATTACCTTTCAAATGTATGATCTAAAAACTAAACAAACAAACTAAAATACCATTTTCGTGAAATGCGCAAACCGGAAATAGAATCTGTATTTCAGAACATTGCATTTCAGCGCTCTCTCCTCGCACTGTAGTGCAGCTGACTGAAAGTTCGTCACATGCCAGCGTTTTACGGTGGCTGGAGCGTTTTCAGTTGCATTTCTATTTTGATTTCAGATAAATTCTAACTTAAATAAGTGTATTTGGCGGTATTTTTGGCAACATTTTTGGGGTAAAATGTAAATATTTTTTTATTTTTGTCGTAAATTTTTCCTCATATAGATATATAACGGAGAAGGCAGAAGGAGAGAACCGAGTGTTAAGACACTCCTTTCTCCAATTTCGACATTGAGACAATGCATGTGAGTGGCGGGACTTAACACCGCGCTTTATCTACCAGAGCGGGAAAATAAAATTAATTCATGTTCAATAAAATGTACTCATGTTCCAAAGCCATACTTTGGATCGATCCCACGATCATCATGTTTACAATCATACTTCCCAATGCGCCATGATGACCTCAATCATTTTATTGAAACGTTTTCACTCGATTTACATATTATTAATACTATTGTCATTGGCAGGAAGACCGGGATGATAAAAAAGTAATTTGGGATTTCTATTATTTTGTATTGATTTATAATAATAATAAATTGATAAAACTCAGGTATTTAAACTCCTAAGCTTTCCCATTAATGAAATATTCAAAATATACTTTATTCAAATATACTTTGTCAACCTATAAATCGTTGGATGAACATGTCGCTACCGCCGGCGGGAAAGGCAGTTCTTCTGAATAAAGCCGGCAAGCAAATCGACAGTTGCTGTTTTTAATATTTTATTTCTTATTTATTATAAAAAAAGACCATCGTGGCACAGAGGCACAGCGTCTGGATGTACACCCGAAGGTTTGTGGGTTCGATTTCCAGTCGTGAGAATTAATTATTTTCATTTTGTTTGCTCTGGCAACATGGCAAAGCGGACATTGAATTCTGTGTATCAACACGAAATGCCTTGAAATTCGAAAAGTAGAGAACGGAGTGTTTTAGCTCTAGGTTCCTCCTGTCTACGTTTCTCTCTGCCTATCCTGCTATGTGCGGGATACAACGTGAAGCGTGAAAATTATCGTGAAATATTAAAATAATATTATAAAGCTTTAAATAAATAGATTTATATTTACTTTAAATTTGACAAGTCGCTTATTTAAAAAAATATCACAAAATTTTATTATAAATACATATAATCAGACCCATAAATGATTTATCTACCAAGGCAAAGGTATCTATCTCATTCCTATGATATATGTAATATAATTTAATTGAAGTACTTTACTGTAATGTAATTTGAAGATATTCGGTACCGGATGGAGGGGTTTACGTAGTGATTTATCATTTATATAAAAAGTATGTATATATATATATATATATATATATATATATATATATATATATATATATATATATATATATATATATATATATATATATATATATATATATATATATATATATATATATATATATATATATATATATATATATATTTATCTTATTTTAAGAGTTATTATATGTTTACCTTTCAATCAATTTTGGGTACAAATAAGGTAACGTCGCTATGACTGCTTCACAAATAAAACTAGAAACTTCAATGTTTTAAGAGTTTAAATTTTTACCTTATTTTTGTTTGACTGGAGCACGTGAGAGAATTCATTATTTCCTCGTCAATGACCAGGCAAAGTGTGGCGTTGAGTTCCGCCACTCATCACTCAATGTTTTTACTTCGAGCGGAGAGTGGAGTGTCGTAATACTAAGTTCTCGGTATATCTTGCTATATACAGGAAAAAAGCTGTAAAATGAAAAAAAAATTTTTTTTTTCAAAACGGGAAGCTGAATTAATTAATGACTGAATGACTTATATATATATATATATATATATATATATATTATATATATATATATATATATATATATATATATATATATATATATATATATATATATATATATATATATATATATATATATATATATATATATAATATATATATATATATATATATATATATATATATATATATATTATCTTATTTAAGAGTTATTATATGTTTACCTTTCAATCAATTTTGGGTACAAATAAGGTAACGTCGCTATGACTGCTTCACAAATAAAACTAGAAACTTCAATGTTTTAAGAGTTTAAATTTTTACCTTATTTTTGTTTGACTGGAGCACGTGAGAGAATTCATTATTTCCTCGTCAATGACCAGGCAAAGTGTGGCGTTGAGTTCCGCCACTCATCACTCAATGTTTTTACTTCGAGCGGAGAGTGGAGTGTCGTAATACTAAGTTCTCGGTATATCTTGCTATATACAGGAAAAAAGCTGTAAAATGAAAAAAAAATTTTTTTTTTCAAAAACGGGAAGCTGAATTAATTAATGACTGAATGACTTTATTATTTTCTTTATAGCATATTTGGTGAAGTATGACAAATCTTAGAAAACCTTTAGACCATTATCACAAAACTAGATGCTAGTTTGACTGGAAAATATGTAAGAAAAATTAGTGTAAGGCACATTTGAAACATACACGCGTTGAGACCCAAATTCTATATAGTATTCGTATTTGCCTTACTACCTAGATAAGCCAACATTTTCTTATTTTCTTTTTACATTAGATAGTTTATATTTTTTTTATTAAGAATGCCTAGAAATGGAAGCTTTTTTGGCTTTATTTGTTTTTATTTCTGTATTAATATAAAATTAAATATAATTAAAAAAAAATAACCAATCAATACAAGATATTACACGTCAAAAGCAATTTGAGTTAAAGCAAACGTACCGCGCATACAAAAAAAAAAAAGATATATATATATATGTATATATATATATATATATATATATATATATATATATATATATATATATATATATATATATATATATATATATATATATATATATATATATATATATATATATATATATATATATATATATATATATATATATATATATATATATATATATAGTAGTATATATATATATGTAGTGAACGCCTGGAAGGGTGCGCTTGAGAACGGTGGTCTTAAACTGAATGTGTCAAAGACCGAGTACATGGCTTGCGGGAACCCAGACTCGAGCACCATCCACATCGGGCCTGAGCCAGCCGTTAAGTCGGAGAAGTTCAGGTACCTTGGATCCATATGCACGAGTCCGGAGGCATCGACTACGATGTCCACGCCCGGGTTAGCGCTGCTTGGGCCAAATGGCGGGAGGTCACTGGTGTGGTCTGCGATCGCAGAATACCGCCCAAACTCAAGGGGCTGATATACAAGAGCATTATCCGACCTGTTCTTATATACGGCAGCGAATGTTGGCCAACATTATCTCGGCACACTCAGGAGCTTCACGTCACGGAGATGAAGATGCTGAGATGGATGTGTGGCGTGACGCGGTCCGACCGCATACGCAACACATTCATTCGAGGTAGTCTTGGGGTCCGTGACGTAGTGGATAAGCTCCAAGAGCGTCGCCTGAGATGGTATGGCCACGTTATGCGCCGATCTGAGAACTATGTCGGAAGGAAGTGCCTTGACATGTCTGTCCCTGGAGCTAGACCACCCGGACGCCCAAGGAAGCGATGGCTGGATGTCGTGACACAAGACATGAGAGCCAATAAATTATCCACTGAGGATGATTAAAGACCGTGCAAAGTGGAGTAGGCTCAGTCGGAAGGCAGACCCTGGCAAAAGCCGGGACTAATGCCAAGAAGAAGAAGAAGAGAAGAAAGATATATATATATATATATATATATATATATATATATATATATATATATATATATATATATATATATATATATATATATATATATATATATATATATATATATATATATATACTTCGTTTATTTCTACAACTACTACTACTTTCTGCGTCACACGTATTGAAAATTATACAGAGAACTTAAAGTTACCCTAACTTTAGCCACTTTGTGTTCTTTTTCCGTTTTTATTAAACTGCCATATACGTGAAAAGCTTCCATACAATAAATTAAACAAATTAAATGCAAAATGGTATTACACGCATGAGATCAAATATACAGAAGGTAAGACCTCATTCAAGTTCGTTAATTAAAAATTAACTGACGGCTGCCAATGTATTTAAATTCGTTAAGACTTAAGAGGGTTTAAATTCGCTAGGCGTTTATATATATTTTTGGATTAGTTAGATAAAATGTGGTGTTTGTTTATAGTGTTGTTTTGCTTCTAGAGCTTAAGTCTTAAAATACTCTAGTTTCTCTACTTTCTCCACCTCCCACCAGATTTGAGAACATTGCGAGTTGGATGGCGAGTAATGACTATAATAATAAAAAAAAAATATTATCCTTCATGAGAATTGAAGCCGCAACTATTGAGTGTACACGTTATATTGTGTAAAATATTTTAATATTTTATTAAAAATATATAAAAGTATTTTAGTAAATAAATTTTTTTATCAGCACGGCGCTTAACTTTAAGTCGGACTCAGCGAGTTTAGGGAACGACAGACTTGATACGGCGTTTAGTTCCGCCAATGTCATGAATATCTCTACTCTGTGGCTTAACACTAAATCCTCTACCTACCCTGCCATATACGAAATTCTGCGTCAAACTTGAAAAAGCTATATAATATATTAATGTATAACAAAACTCAGTATATTATATATATATACATAAAGCCGGTTTCGCTCTAGAAATGTGTAATCGCCGTACAAAAATGCTACACGAGGCTTTCGACGAAAAAACTGTTTAGTCCACACAAAAAGGTTCATTATCGTAGGCGCGTTCCGGTTGGCAGCCTCAAAAACACGCTGTAAGAAGTGAGATGAGACTGTAACAATGATATTTCAGAATTCAAGACTCTTATACGCCTTTTATATGGGGTTTGTAGGAAAATTGTCGGCTAAAGTCTTTGTGTGGGACAGTTATTATTCATATGTTGTTTTGTTGCCACTTAATAAGCAATTTCTCCTTTAAGCGGAAAACGGAGAGCGTAGTGTTTTCATTGGATACCTAGTCAAGTTTTTGTAGGAAACTATTCATCTTAAATGTTTGCGTGTGTGTGTTTGTATTGTATAGTTTGTGGTAGAGAGGACCTGGACTTGGACCTTGTGTCAAGATACTCCCATTATGTGCCCAAATATATGACACTGTATGTCAAGTATTATTAAAATATGCATTCATTAACCCATACAAGATATTTTTTCAAACGGTTTTGAAGTTACACCCCATCTATTAGACGCATCACGCTATAAGTACCGCTAAGCATTTACACCTGGAAATTATTCAAGATCTTTTAAAATAGCCGGTCTTTTTATTTTATTTTTTCAATAGAAAATAGTTTTGTATTTATCACATTACACATAGAATACATTTAATATATACATATCTTCTTTAATGTCATCTCGGCGTAGTTAAAAATAATTTTACTAAATACCCAATTACTGTGAGTTTGATGTCCATAAAAAACGTTGTTTAATACAATTCTGATATATGAAACGATATATATATATATATATATAATATATATATATATATATATATATATATATATATATATATTATATATATATATATATATATATATATATATATATATATATATATATATATATATATATATATATATATATATATAGATATATATATATATATATATATATATAATATATATATATATATATATATATATATATATATATACATATATACAACGCATAACCGATATTACACAACATACAAACCTAAATTTGGCATATAGGTTCCTTAAGTATCGCGGAGTAGCAAGCGAATGGAAATAAAAGAGTTTATTGTTCATACATACATACATATCTTCACGATTTCTCGGAAGAACGGAGCACCAAACGCTGCAGTCCTCATTAACCTCGTCTTACATGCTCTCCGGGACATCCTCATGCTCTTTACGTGACCTTCCTCCAGTATCTTCGACACTGTGTTTTCGAAGGTCAACCGAGTCTCCCCTTACCTCTCTTACCATTCACTTGACGTCCCCAAACCACTTGAGCACGTTCTTCTTCATTCTTCAATCAATTCATTCTTATTTTTCATATATCACGTAAACGAAGTCGCTGGCTACAGATTGTGTATATATAAGATGAAATTCGAGCAGAGACCGTTGTAACCTATATAAGGTTTCTTCTATCAAACCTCGCCCGAACCAGATTAATTCCTACAGTCAGAGAGCATGTCAAATTAAACTCAATAATTCTTTGCAGGTAAGGCAAGCTCGCGATGTTCACTGTATAATTAGATGCTGACATATCTTGATAAATGAAAACAGCGGGCCACAGAGATGGCCTCTTTCAAAGGTAAGCCAATATCAACTTTATTTCAACGACTGTAAGATTTAAATTAAAGGAATATTCATATTTTAATCATTTTTGTTGGATTTTTAACTTTATATCGTATGGAATAGAATCGGTTTTCTTGTAATGATCAAAATATGAATTTTACCCTTGTTAATATGTAAGAAAAGTATGCAAGTAATTCGAAGTTATTTTAAAAGGGATAGAAATACGGGACCGATTTCATTAAGCTGATGTGATTTAGTATCTATTTAATTTAACTAGAAATATGTGTATAGTGAATTTAGTAAAAGGGTCGTTGGTTCAATTTTATAATACTTTAGATTTTTGGAGATTCGGGTCTCTGTCTTATATTAAAAAAAAAATAAAATTAAAGATTATGTGTTATATCGCTTTGGGCATTACGAGACCGATTCAGTGAGAGCAATGTTACACATAAAATTTAAAAAAAGGACATTTTTTAAAACATGCTATTATATTACTGCTATGACTTTCTTTCAGTTCTAAAAGAATACATTCAGCAGCTATTTTTCTCTATTAAATGAAAAAAAAAAACAATTTAAATACACAATTATCAAGTAAAGTTTACCTTAAATTTAAATTATAAATAATGAAAGGATAATGTTTAAACAAGAATAATAGCCAAGGAAAACGAAGTTGATTAAGAAAGCTTCTGCTACAAAGCTCTCTCTCTAAGCCAAAACACTTTTGTTTAGAACTTTCATTGCGATTTAGTATAAAGTGAAATTGAGTGTTTCAGGCTTGTTTTCAGTTATTAATTGTAAGCTTATATTGATTTGAACCTTTATCTTCCGATAGAATGAATAGAAAAAACTACTCAGAAATTTCTTGGTGATAGAGTATAATGTAATATAAAATATACTTAACGCAATTTTTTAGATTAACTAGTTAGTATATGCTTGGGCGGTACGGTTGTTAAAAATTTTTCGACGCCAATGTTATGTACTCAACAATCAATCAATCGACATATATGAGTATTATTTGCATAGAGTTTCGTAACATAACGTATCGAAATCAGACGGAAAGTGGAGAACGAAGTGTCTGAACTCTACGTTCCCTCTGCCTACCTTGCTATATGTAGGATACGCTTAAAGCTGTTTGTTCAAAAACGCTCTAAGCATATAAAATATCCATAATCTAATTGTTGGCAACGGATCAAGACGCGACAATTACGCGGCAGCGTCTCCAGCCAAGTTCAAGGAAATAGCTATTTTTACCTACAATCCACCTTATAATATAAATTCGGTATACACCTTATAATATAAATTCGGTACAAATCAAACTAAATTACAAATATAAAATGGCCTGTATGTAAAAAAACTGTCGAGTGTTAATTACATACTGAGTGAAAACAGAACTTGGCACCCATGGCGTAATATAGCTTTCAGTTATTTTTTCAGAGAGTGTAATTACATTACATTATTCAATATTGAATTTGACTCTCATTTCACATTAACGTTTTAGTTGGTATTTTATTACGCTTAAAATTAAACAAATAATATGAAAGATGCTGTCACTGTTCTATCTGTACGTTTTCGTTTAAAATTAAATGTTACTTTAAATTGTGAAAACGTCCGTTTTATTTCTAATCATCTATATCTATACAAATAATATAAAGCTGGAGAGTTTGTTTGTTTGTTTGAACACACTAATCTCAGGAACTACGGGTTTTAATTGAAAATTATTTTTTGTGTTGAATAGTCCATTTATTGAGGAAGGCTATAGATTATATAACATCACGCTATGACTAATAAGAGTGTTGTCGATTAAAGTTCACGCGGACAAAGTCACCGGCGGCCGCTATTAATAATATCATAACAATATTTAATATTAAATATTTTTAGATACAGATGATTTATTATTGTAATCTCATTAAATCTGGACAAATTTAAAATTGTTAGCGTAATTTAAGCTAATAGCTTCACGCTTTATCCCGCATTTAGTAGGTTAGGCAAAGATAATCTAGTGTTAGACATTCCGTTCTCCGCATTCTAGATATTTCGCGTTGCTCTTGGGAATCGAACCCTCACGTACCCTTACGTTTACAGTCTCCTTCTGAGCTACATCGATATTACTATTATAGTTCTACTAACTCAAGCTGTACATTTTTATAACCTCAACTGTATATCTATTTATTGTAATTTAAATGCATAATTGATTTGTGCATTGTTTTTGTTATCTTTTATTGTATAAAAAATTAGAATTGTTTCGTTTGCTCAAAGAATGGTAATTTGACTAAAGACCATAAAATTTATTTAATAGCTTTCTATATCAATATAAAAACCCACAGCACTATCACTTAATTATATACTAGCGACCCGTTCGCGGCATCGCTCGCTTGATCATCGTTTTCGACAACAACGCTCGTAATCTAATTGCTTCATATCTCACTGAAAAGATTCAGTAAGTTACTGTAAATAATGTAAAGTCTTCCGGTTGTTATTTACGGACAGGTGTGTCGCAAGGATCGATTTTAGGGCCTTTCCTATTTTTGGTATATATAAACGATCTTCCATTCTTTGCTGAGAATTTATGCGATATTGTATTATTTGCTGATGATAATTCTTTGATCTTTAAAGTAGACCAGAATAATGATAATGATGATGTCATGATCAATGATGTCGCAGATTCTTCACTGGTTTACCGCTAATAATTTAGTATTGAACGCGAAAACAACTAAATGTATAGAATTTACTATGCCCAATGTTAAGAGACAGAAGCTTAACTTAAGTCTCAATAATGAAATTCTTAATTTCACTGACTCTGCAGTGTTTTTAGGAATAACTCTGGATTCGAGACTTCAACGGGGCACCCACCTGTCTTCCCTTGCGAGTAGACTGAGCTTTGCTGCTTACGCTGTTAGAAAAGGGAGACAGCTTACAGATAATATTACTGCTCGAATCGTTTATTTTAGCTATTTTCATAGCATCTTGTCCTATGGAACAGCATCAGAGCTCGGGATTCTTTACGAGAAGTTTTTAATAAAGCGGGTATTCTTACGGTTTTGTCACAATACATCTACAATAATATTTTGTTCATACGTAAAAATATAAACAATTACCTAAAGAACAGCACGGTATAAATATAAAGAGTAAAAATAAGCTTTTGCCTCCAGAAGGTAAATAAATCTTTATGTCCCAAGCTATACGGTAATGTAATAAAATTCCACAAATACTTACAGACTTACCCTTCGAGCAATTTAAAATCAAGATTAAAAACATATTAATAGGGATAATATATTATTCAATCTAAGAATATTACACGAATGTTAGTGTGTGGAGTTAAATACTGTTGATGCTCATTCGGAAGGCTGACCACAGTTGTAAATATATTACAAATTTACATTAAAAAAAGCAACTGTTGAGTTTCTTGCCAGCTCTTCTCAGCAGAACTGTCCTCTGAGCTGGTGGTAGCTTCTAGTAGGACAGACAATATTGACATTTATTTTAAATGTTCGAAAGTGCTTGTAATAGCCTATTTTAATAAAAAAATACTTTGACTTGATTTTGATTTTGTATTGTACTTAACAGTTTAATTTTTTCCTCTCAAATTACTTTATCTATAAAAAAAATATATGCAATAATTTATTTGGGCGGTTATTACTCGCGAGCGTTTTTAGTATTAGTAAAAACGTGCTTTTTCACAGTCTTCTAGGTGCGAGTGGAAGTTTCATAAAAATACGGTTCAGCTGTTCCAGAGAATAGCCACAACTAAACATAGTATAGAAAATTCTATATATGAAATTAAATAGATTGGTAGTACTTACCTGCCCTATCTACCTATAGTATATATGATACTATATAGTATATATATGATACTATATAGTATATAGATATATAAACATATACAGGCGGTATATAGTATATACACTGTACAGACTATTGGATTTTTTTCCCAATTCGATTCGATAAGCATCGGATCTGTCGATAATCGAATTGTAAGCGAATCAGTAGCTCATAATAGAGTTGTGTTCATTAAATTATAGCATTTGGCGAATGTTGGAAAGCTATTCATGCGATTGGTTGTACGTAATGTTCGATTATGTCAATGTTTTTTTTTGTTCTTAAAAAGAATTTATTTATTTATTTGTTTATTTATCGATTTATTTATTTATTTATTTGTTTATTTATCGATTTATTTATTTGTTTATTTATTTATATTTTTAATAGGGACCCAACATTGTATATAAAAGTAATTCTTATTCTTATAAATATTTAACAATTTAAGTAATAGTAATACTAAATTGTATACCACACTTAAAGGCTAACTAACTAACTTAACTTGAATTTGTTGTTTATGGTAATATTGAATAAATATATTGAAATCGTTATGGCGTACTGGGACATCGTTTGCTTACTTGGGTCTGTACATGCGACGGTTGTTCCAGGTTCGATCCCGCACGGGAGAATTAATTTATTTACATTCGCTCTGGTAACAAACGGAGTGTTTCCCACTGGCTATTTTGATTTATTAACAATAATAATATTCACAAGACAGTGCTACGTTCCGAGAAGTTGTAAATACACGCCTAGAGTTATCTTCATTAAATTGAAGATCACAATTAAATTTATAAGTTAGAATAATGTTTATTAGAGTATTAATCGAAAGATGCTAAAATCAGAATGTATTTTAACTAATTCAAAATGTTGAAATAACATTTAGATAAGACATTCGCAAAATAAATTATTATATCGGGGGACTTTATCCAACACATGTAACTTGTATTCTACAACTTTTTCTTCTGTTTCTCTCTGTGTGAATATTAGACATTGTATTGACTAGCAAAAAAGTTAATAACTTCCTCAAGCACATATATATATATATATATATATATATATATATATATATATATATATATATATATATATATATATATATATATATATATATATATATATATATATATATATATATATACGGACGTGTGTATGGCATTTGCGGAGAGCGGAGTGTTACCAAACTTAGTTCTCTCCACTTATTCTGTTTTATATTAAAGCATAATTATTGTATTATATCAATTGATCATAATAAGTTCCACTATAAGTCACTATAGATTTATTCGTCTTGTAAATAGAATATCTTTTATATATATATATATATATATATATATATATATATATATATATATATATATATATATATATATATATATATATATATATATATATATATATATATATATATTGTCATTCTGTCTCTATATTTCACAAACCTGAGTACATCAAACTGAGTGTTTGAGTTATAAACATAAGTAATTAAAGGCGAGCCTGTAAGTTGTCTGTATCTCGATCTTCGTTTACTTAGCCAAGTTGCACTATACTGTGTTATTAAGTTTTATAAATGTAGAAATGTATTGTGGAGGTCGTCAGTTCGATTTCGATAGACGACAAGATGAAAAAAATGAAAAAAATGCTATGTTAGATTTTCTGTTTATTTCAACGTCTTCTGGTTCCTCCATTTCACTCCAAAGTGCTCCATTCAATATGTAATCGTAATATGTTTTAAATATAGGTGAAAATTGAAAAAAAAAAAAAAAAAAATATATATTAGTACTACTAAAACGGAGAATATATTACAGTTTAACGATTTCCTCGCATAAACAATTATTTCTATATAGGAGTCTCTCTTCTCATCTGCCTGGCATTAGTCCCGGCTTCGTTTGCCAGGGTCTGCCTTCCGACTAAGCTTACTCCACTTTACTCTGTCTTTAACATCTTAAGTGGACAATTATTGGCTCTCACGTCCTGCGTCACGACATCCAGCCATCGCTTCCTTGGGCGTCCGGGTGGTCTAACTCCAGGGACAGACATGTCAAGGCACTTCCTTCCGACATGGCTCTCAGGTCGGCGCATAACATGGCCATATAATCTCAGGCGACGCTCTTGGAGCTTATCCGCTACGTCACGGACCCCAAGACTACCTCGAATGAATGTGTTGCGTATGCCGTCGGACCGCGTCACGCCACACATCCATCTCAGCATCTTCATCTCCGTGACGTGAAGCTTCTATATATATCCCTTTCTATATATGAGTATAAAAGTATAATCTATACTAAGCTACTAAATACATCACAAAATATTTGATTACTGATGAATTTAAAGCACATTTTGTACTATATTTAATTTAAATGTTCGAATACTCCCAGGAGATACAAGAACATTGTCAACGAAGTAGATTGCTAGAGCTAAAGTGCTTTATAGTTTACAAGCAGTTTTTACTTTTAGTAAATGAGATTTGGAAAATTCTTTAGCTGGTTATTATACAAGCACTAAATTACAATAAGTAGCCTCCTGAAAGACTGACACTAGTGACATTCCAATAGGACGATTCAAAAGTGCTTGTAGAAGCCTAATTGAATTAAGAATATTTTGATTTTGACTACTTGGCTCAAAATATTTCATATTGGCAAAAAGCGGAGAACGGAGTATCTGCCTTTCTATCATATAAATGAGAAACCATCCTCGTGTATATGAAAAGCATCTGATAGTAAACGCGAGGATTGTGGGTTCGATTATCATTTGCGGTAACAAATTTTTATTTTCCCACTCTAGTAAGACGTATAGTTCCGCCACTCAGTCTTTTCCTGCTTTAAGCGGGATAGAGCGTGAAAATGAAAATAAACACGGCTATACATAATATTATTATATGATAGTGACAAATGGCATTGACACTATAAAGTATTTCAATCCTTCCTATAATGTATTCACTTCCGCTCGACTTCAAGAAGTCAAAGACCAAGTGATAAATAAAATTGCGTAAAAGCCTTTTTTGTAACACAAGTGTAACATTTGCTCACTTTACGCTCAAACTTTGGTACTAAGTTGATATGTATGTATTCAGAACGGGATATATTATATTTTTATATTATATTATATTGTTTTACACATTCTTTTGGAAACGGCTTATTGGTACGGGATTAATCCTGTAAATATTACCAAATTTAAAAAATAATGTAATGCTGTAAAACAAGTATCTTCTTATTTTGAATAAAATTATTCGACTTTGAATATATACCGATACCCACTATTATCCATTTTATAATATTCTTGTTTCCCTGGAAATAGCAAAGTACTAGTAGTGCCTTGATATGTCTGTCCCTGGAGTAAGGCCCCCCGGACGCTCAAGGAAGCGATGGCTGGACGTCGTGACGCAGGACATGAGAGCCAATGGACTAACAACTGAGGATGCTCATGATCGTGCAAAGTGGAGTCGATAAAGTAGGAAAGCAGACCCTGGCAATAGGCCGAGATAATGCTAAGTAGAAGAAGAAGAAGCAAAATAGTATTAATATTTCCACTTAAAATTTGATTGGGGCCCTCGCGTCGTTGTGCAGAGGCATAGAGGCGTCTGTCTGTAAACGTGACGGTAACGGAACGGAACGGACGGTGACGGAAGATTCGATTCCCACTTGGGGAGAATGAATTAGTTTCATTTTCTTCACTCCAGCAACAAGTTAAAGCGCGGCGTCGAGTTCCGCCACTCAACACGCAATGCCTCGAAAGGCGGAAAGCCTGGAAATTGCTCGCTTTTTTCGATGATGATGATGATCGCTCTGCCCATCTGGTATAAAAGCGAAAACATAAAAAAGTGAACAGTTTCGCTTCAAATCTTTTTTACAAGGTTTACTGTATTGAGAATCCCGTGTGAAATGTTTTTGGACGTGTGCCCACAGTCGGATAGGTAGTATGAGAGTGCTCAGATATTTTAATTCACAGTTATACTTGTACTAGTGACCCGCTCGCAACTTAGCCCGCTAAGTGAACTGAAACACTTTTTTTAAAAAGATTTTATACCTTGTCGTAGGTCACATCACTACTAAAGAGGTACAATCCCACCATACATTGTTTTGTTATAACTCAAAAGGTATTGTATTGGCAGCGTTTTCGATTAAAGCTCCGACACGTTGAACTAATATGCACAAAACCTAAACTTATTATATACTAAATACCTATACCTTCCTGAGAGATCAGTCTCACTGTTTTTGATAATTGTATGAAAATTCATCTAGTACTTTCGAGATTATCGCGAACAGACAGACAGGCAGGGGCGCAGAAGGACTTTTTAATAATATGTAGTGATATTATATGATAGCTATGGAACCGTCGTAGCACAGCTGCAAATCGTCTGGCTATAAAAGCGATGATTGTGGGTTCTCACTTAAGGAAATGGATTATATTAATTTTTCACTATGGTACGAGAAAGAAGCTCGGCGTAGAGTTATGTTACTCGATATGCAATCTCTTTACAGTAGGTTCCCTTTGCTTACTTTTTTATATTCGGAATATATTTATAAATAAAACATATCATAGGGAATGTTATTCATTTCTGAGTTTTTTATAGTAAATAAAAAAAATTACCTCTCTTTTTGATTAATATAAAATAACTTTATTGTACATAAAATCACTTCCCACAGACGTACGTTTCGAATCTTTCAAATTTTCGCAACGGATTTTAATGCGGTTTATAGTAAGCTGCTGAGCATATGAAAGATTTTAAATTAAACACACAATATATAAAAAATATAGTATATAAGTACACGCAGGTTAAACCACTACTGGAAAACTAATTTTCTATTCAAAATTATATAGACGTCGAAATAGAACCTCCTTTTTCATGAAGTCAGCTACGAGTTTTTTTATGAAGTTAGTAGAAGGTAGAGTAAATTATTAATATAAATTATTTTCTTACATATTATATGAAGACACAAACACATACTGTCCATATATTTTTTTCTTTTTAAGCTCCAGTCAGTCAGTCTTTTACGCAGAACCGTGGAAATATTCGGTGCAAATATTCGTTAGTCGGGATTTAAAATTTCAATTTATAGGGACTGGAGTACGGATTTAGTTTTTAACAATTCAACGAATCGAAAAAAGACTAAATTATTAATAATTGTGCTATATATGGTGTATCCAGGTTCAATTCCAGCTTGAATAAAAATTTCGATAAATAGTTTAAATTGAAAGTATTAAAAATTATTTACTGTGAACTTGTAATATACGAGTTAGTGTTAAATATACAGGTGTTTGCTAAATTCTTGGTATGTTCCTGAGACAAGTAGGTCAAGTTCGATAGAAGGGATCGGCGGAGAGGCAGAGAGCTCAAACGAGATTGAACTCAAATCACGTAGCCATAGAGTTCATTTTTCATTGTCTTTCCCCGGTGTTACGAGATAGGCTCGCCATTATATAATGTAGAAATAATTTCTCAAGATGCCTCACTGCTCAAAATGTACGTTTATATTAGAATGACAAGAAAGTTGAAGCATACAGTTTTTAATAACTTAACCGCGTTGAGTTCCGCTTCTCAGCATGCGATTTTGGTAAATTGTAAAGAGAGTAGAGAACGGAGTGTCTTAGCTCTCTGCTCGCCCTGTTATATGAGGAAAGGTGATTGTACTTTATATGTTTACCTCATCTATCCAATTAATCTATATGATCTTACTCCACCAAATGCTTATTTAAGATATTGTATTATACAGATATATATAACCACGACGGGTATGGGTTCGATTCCCATCCGTGGAATAGAAGTACTGACTCTTCCTCGCTCTGGTAACAAGACCAGGTTCCCCCACTCCACTGGAAAATTGGCAATAAGCTAGGGAATAGTGTTTTTACACCAGGTTCCCACTGACTACTATATAACAGATATATGAGCAGTGTAAGGCTAAAAAATGTCGTTCGAAATTTAAACTAAAACACCAGGCAGATGAAAATGCAACTCTTAGAGAATTTTGAAGTGAAATTGAATTTAAATTTCCAAACGGCCATCGTATCACAGATAAATGTGTTCGGAACAATTTTATGGAACTCATTTTTTTAGCTGTACATGAATTTTACTTAATACTCGTATTACAAAGCTTAAAAATTTGTAGTTATGCATATTTTATATAAATAATCTGTGGCGCTCAGTTCTGCCAGTATGTTACTATATTACATACAAAAAGTAGAATAAATTACTTAATTGCATTTATATATTACCGGGATAAATGAATTCGAGTTATCTGACTATCAATCTGACATCACATATGAGCCATCTTTTTGGAAATTTTAGTTTAAATTTAACAATACATTTGTTTTACGGTAGCCTTGATCTATTAAATAGTAATTGTCATGTTTTAAATGAAATTTACAAGTTATATTAAAATTATAAATATTATATTAACTAATTAATTTAAAATATATACAAATCACAAAAATCAAAGATTTTATCTAGTTGTCATTTCTCTCCTTTGTTTAGACACAAAGTCTCTCATACGCAAAGAGAAGGGAGTGTCTTAACACTACGCCCCCGACTAAGGCACTAAGGCACTAAAATCTCACCTGCCTAATTTGCTGGTGGAAAACAATGCGGTAACGAATACACCAAGTCATGATTCCTTACTTGTATAATTTTCACTTTTAAACTATTGTACTAACGATTCAATAGCGGACTGCACGTGCTGACTTTATAACAAATAGCTCGAAAATTTTTGTACAATTTTAAATTATTCAAAAAGTTTCTTTAACTTTGTCAAAAAGAACTTTCCTTTAGAGTAAGATAGAATTATAATTTTAATGTTTTTTTTTTATTTAATTCATACAATTGTTGTACGCTATTGAGGTCATCGTGGGTTCGCAGCGCTGTGGAAAAGCGATTTGCTGTAAACGAGGTAGACTACTACTCGTACAATCCTTACTAGGGGATATTAAATATTCTATTTATGTTCCTGTTCCAGTAAGAAGAAATACAGAGTTAAGTTCCGCCATTGAGCACGCAAATGATAGAGGATTCGGCAAACGGTGTGACTTGACACTGTATAAACACTAAAGTATGGAAGGAAAATAATTTTGAACAGGCTTATAAGATTTTCGACGTAGCTCGAAAAGAACGCACTAGACCACTAGGACAGTAACGGTATCGGATTCGAATCCTGTTTTTCTTAAAAATCTTTTCTCTTTAGTGTAGAACACATTGACCATGTTAAAAAGAAAATATTTTATACAACAATTTCTATGGCGGTTTTAAGCTTCTAGCTCCGAGATAACTAGCATGTGTCATCTCACCCATAGTAAGCTCACATTAATATTGGTTTTTGAATAACCAAATATCGATATCAATTAGAATAATTTAATTTCATAGCTCATTTCGCATTCATTGTTATTGATGTTAAACTAACATAGAACATCACATTAAAAGCTTTTAGTATATCCAGTTATTAAAGTATAAGGTATAAAACCAGTATTTTTTTTAAGGTATTAATATAAGTATGTTTAGCTTCATACTTTATGACACATCTTCAATCTATCTAGTATCAAAATATTCAGTTCGACACATTATGTGGTTTATATTAATAAAAATTTGTTATAAAGTTATATTTCATACTGAGCAAAGTAAAAATCTGCTTAAAAAATGTTCTAAACAACTTGTCAAATATAAAACTTTCAGATCCAAGATAGGTGCGGTTTCAAATCCAGCTACGTTTAAATTTTCTTATGTTTTTTTAATAAATACAGAACACAACGTCACGCTTTATCCGTTCGATTTAGGAAAATACGGAAATAATTAATTTACTTAAAATCTCTCTGACTCTCTGTTTCTTTCACGATTTAAAGTTTCTTGTTGTATAGCAATATTGATTATAGGTTTGATTTGAACACACACTCGTCTCATGCAACGTCACGATTACTGCGTCTATATATATATATATATATATATATATATATATATATATATATATATATATATATATATATATATATATTATATATATATATATATATATATATATATATATATATATATATATATATATATATATATATATATATAGACGCAGACGATTCCCTTAATGGGAATCTAACCTACAAGTTTCACGTTATAGACAGACGCTGTGCCACTGTGCTAAAACGACCACTACTATTATTTTAATATAACTTATATCAAAATCAAAATCTGTCCGTACAGTGTATTTTAGATCTCTTATCTCATAGCACAAGTCTTTTCAATAGGAGTAGTAATTTGGACAGCGTCCAATAGATGGAGGAGCCGGCAGCTGAGATCATGAGATTACAAGATCAAACATGTTCTAAACTATACCTAAGTATATGTAGATATTTATATTTATTTATGGCTATATGGATATTTTTATTTTTTTTTTAATTTTCATGATATTTCCATTATAGCAAGATAGGGAGAAGGAACTTAATGTTAAGATACTCCGTTAAAAACTTTCCTCCTTTCCCAATTTTCGAGACATTTCGTGTTTTATTATCAGAACAAGCAAATAAAAATGCTCCTAGACCCTAAATGGCAATAGAACCCAGTAACATTCGAAAAAACAACATAGTCAGTCAGGAACGGTGCCTCTGCGGCACGACGTCTGACCTCTGCTGTATAAATAAGAATTACATAAATTATATCTAGAGGTCATCACGGCGCAGATTAAATATGTCTATTTGTATACGTAATGTTTGTAGGATCGATTGCCACTCTCATATTTGTATTTAAAATATTTTCCTTACTTTATCCTCGTGTGTCCTTTTATACACGTGCTAGGGACGGAAAACTGACAGCTATTAAGATTTTTCCTATATATTTTAAAACAACCGGCACATGCCAGAAGGCAAGGTCAGATATATTTGTTTTAGTTCGTATAATAAAGATAAAACGTATACAAAAATAGATATAAGCCTCTTATGTACTAAATTATAAGTATGAGCTTAAATGCTTACACTTACAAAAAGCTCTACAAAATAGGTCCATCGATGAAATAGTGTTGTATTATAGGAACTCAATTAAGCACGATTGTCTAATTAAATCGGCTTTCCGCAGTAATTTCCATCGATCTCTTCGACAGACAGAGGTCTGTAGGAAAGCTCTTAACTGACACGTGTATGTATATTTGTGTCAGGTAAATTAAAATAGATTTTTTTAGATATTTATATAAATTCGATATTTTCCTTATATAGCAAGATAGACAGAGGTAACTTGGTGTTATGAAACTCCGTTCTCTACTTTCTCTTCTTTCACTTGTTACCAGATCGAGGCATGCGCCATGACGGCGTATTGAACTGAATTATTTGATTTTCTTATCTTTTAAAAATCTCACCAATATCGCAAGATAGTTAAAGAGAACAATTTTCTGCTCCATAAAGACAACTAGATATAACATTTGAAAGGGCTCTTCTTCTGTGAAATTCTCAAAAGCATACTAAGCTTAAATGAAGCCTTTTCTAGGCCTCATAAGTACAATATCTTTCTTTTTATAATAAAAAATTATAAAAACTTCAAATTCTAGTAATCAGTTAGTATGACTATAATATGTTTTAAGACAAATGACAAGAATTTTATAAGAAATAACAAAGTAAAGTAAGGAAGAAAACAAAAACTATATAAATAATAAATATGACAATATTTCACTGATATTCAAAATAAATACCTTAAACAGGCCTAGATAGGCCCTCATTTAGGCTTAGTATGTTTTTGAGAATTTCACGAAAGAAGTACCTTCTTAAAAATCTGGATATACTGCACAATATTTGCTCTATTACGCATTCAGTACGCTATCGTGAAACGTTTGACTCTATAATAGAGTCATCAATTGCATGGCCCAGGAAGTCGTAGATAACGGGCTAGGGCGGTATGGTAAGGCGGTAAGGGTGTAGGAATCTATTTAGAAATGATATTTTAAAATGAAATACATATTTCACTATCTGCTTTTAGAATTGTAGTACATATGTACTTGTTCGATCCGCAATTGACCTTTTATGAAGTGTCATGACATAACCGTTTTTTTATGCTAAATAAATTTTAGTGGTATTTTTTGAACAAGGTAGGTAGTAGGTTTTATATATGTATTTTCATAATTAATTTAATTATGCCTAACTTTGGGCTAACTTAGCCACTCTCATTAGTAAAGTTATATCGAATCAAATTTAAAAAAAAAACGGTATCATAATTTTTAATTATACTTTCACGTGAAAAGCTTTCGCGACAATTATAATTAAATTTCGTCCAACGTGTCAAAGCAACAAAAAGCTCTGGCAATAACAAAGTAGTTTGTGAATTAGGACATTAATAAAACTAATATCAGTATTGCCAGCGGTGGCTGTCTACCCTCGTCAAATGGCATATGATATTCGTTAGGTTTGCATAATTTCATCACATATGACTTGAATACACAAAAAGATTGTACCTACGAGCCAGATTCTACTTGTAAATAACCGAGCTAACCCATTCCTTTTCGTATTTCTCATACTTTGAAATGTTCGCGAGGTGAATATTGAATGATTAGAATTATGGTTTTGTCGAGTTGTTTATTGAATTTTTGTTGTTATTTTGTGCTATTGTTGTTTTTGTTTGTGTTGGCAATCATTCTTGTACAGGTTTGATATTATAGTAATCGATGTAAAGGTTACTAAAGTTGTGTAATTTTTAACTATTTGAGACAAGTATTATGATTAATGACAAAAAAATCCAAGCTGTCTTTGATCTCTTCATACATGTCCTCCAGGGGATACCTTTGTATGTGACCTTCCTCCAGTATCTTCAACAGTGTGTTTTCGGAGGTCATCCGAGGTCTCCTCTTACCTCTTACCTCCTCTATACAAAACAAATGCAAAATAAGTAAATATTATAAGAGGTTGACATAGAATTTTCTATAGTCGACCCCTGCAGCTTAAATGTCGAAGCTCGGAGCTCGAAGCCAAGAACCGTCCGAACATTGTTACCGGATTGTAAGACTTATTGTTTGGGGTTTTTATATATGTTTTAATGGAAGCTTATTGAGGATTACATTATTCAATAGACAGATGAAGAACCCAAACCAATCTTTGTTGGTTAAAGTAATATAATGATGTATTTTTTATATATTAGAATCTGAAAAGAATTTTATATGCAAGAAAATATGTTCAGAAAAGGCTTTTCTGAAAAAGTTTGTTTTAAAAATATAAAATTTTGAAAAACTTTGATAATATTTCAATTTTTGTTAAAATATCAGTGTTTAAGCTGATTTATATTTGGTATTAGTCAAACAATTAAGCTTACCTTCTTCTAGAGCACTACTACTACTACTCGTACTAGGGTAAGTAGAGAGAAGTTAGTGTTAAGATACTTCATTTTCCTACTGGATATTGAGGGTTGAGTGATGGGACTTTTTGCCATGTATGTTCCATATCAATTTCATAATTCAAGGTAATAGAAAATACAACTTATAAAAGTTGACGAGCTTTTTATATATGAATTTAACTCTACAATTATTTTTCATGTTATACCTATAAATTTCTAATATGCGTACTTTATGTTTAGCTTGTACTATAATTTCTAGCTTACAGCTAAATATCTTAACTATAGGTCAACAGGAAGTAGCCTTTAGGATTTAATTACACTGCGGTTTTCTTTTGATTGCGTTAATTTAGAAGTTTGACTTCTTCAGTGCTCCAAGCGAACATAGACCTGGATATTTGAAATGCTTCAAGTTGATACCTTCAAGCATTTTTGAGATAATGTTCGTGACAGATCCTATAAGGGTACTGTTTTTTTCTAAAGCACCCTAAACAGTAAACTTAATCCAAAAAGGCCGAGTGGATATCAAACCCTCAACACGTGTACGTCAAACGCTATCTCACAGACTAACAATATCTTAAAGCTGCACAATTAATTTTATTATTCATATTTACATAGCTTCATACTTTCTCATATAGCAGGGCATACTTCATACTTTTTCATATATAGGCAAATCCAAATAATTCAAAGTAAGAATACAAGATTCTTTTGAACGTCAAAAAAATACCACCAGTTCACCATAATGCCTCAGACCTGAGAAGATTTTTTTTTCTATAGTTTTTGACCAATTGACGAAATTACGTTCTCAGTCAGACGCTGTGCTTATATATATATATATATATATATATATATATATATATATATATATATATATATATATATATATATATATATATATATATATATATATATATATATATATATATATATATATATATATATATATATATATATATATAATATAATAACATTATTTTATTAAATATTATATAAAATAATATTCACTTGCCGTGAGTCTTCAAGAAAATCATATTTATATAAAGCTATTGTCTACGTTGCCATGGCGACGCAGTAATCCGTCTCCGATGAAATTTACGATCTCTGCGAGAACGATAAATAATTTGTTTACATACTTCTTTCAAATTAAAACATTTATTTAATAATATTAATAATATTTATATAATAATGTTATATAGTTTATGTTTAAATTAAAGCGACTCAGTTTTATAAATATATTTAAATGTATACTTTTATATACAAATTTAGGACGTGACATCAAGTGTTTACAAGGTTATTTTATCCAAGATAGCATGTCGTGGCCGCATCGGCATAGCGTCTGACTATAAGCGTGACAGTTGTGGGTTCAATTCCCATTTGGAGGAATGATATTTTTTTCCTTGTCGTGCTAAGAAAAAGTGGTGTTGAGTAACGCCAGTATACGCAATATCTCGAAAATTGGGCGAAAAGTAGGTAACTTACTCTCGGCACTTGTCGCCGTCTGCCTTCCCTGCTATTTAGCTGGATACAGCGTGGACCTATTAAAAATATCTCAAACATTATTATGAGTTGGTCTTAAAATCTGATTTTTAACTTAAGAAGAAACATTTAGCAATAAAATATTTTACTTTTGGTGCTTTACAAGTAAAGAACTTCGTTACGGAGCACAGACTATTTTCAATATAAGTGTTGCCCTACTTAAAAATTCCTTTGTCACGATTTTAAGTAGTTTCCCCTAGATAAGTTACTGAAAAATGCGATAGCGGAGGAAAAAAACTAACAAAATAGTAGCAATATTGTGAGCGGCCATAAAAGCTTACAGGGTCACGTTAACTCTATATATTGTAAGCTTAATCTTATTGAAGTATAATTTAAACTGAGAAGAATAGCTCCAGGCGGAATCAGTTAGCGGTAGTTATAGAACAGCTCGTGTTAGACATTCCGGGGCTAGGAATTGGGTAAAAATTACGTTTACATATTTTGATATATGAAAATTCATTAAAGAAAATTCGACTTGACATATATTTTAATACTACATTACTACAGAAAAATAATTTAATTTAAAATGTGTAATAAGAGTGTGTGAGATCTTATTTTACTTTTGCTAAAATTCAAATGCTACTAAAGCAGCTAAAGTGATATTAAAAACTCTATAGTCATCATATACTTTTCTGTAGAGAGATCCTAATAAATTTTCATGATTCAAGTATAACTTAAAGCAAAAAAGTGTTTTCTTTTTTATTTTATCTAACTTGCATTGGTAAGTTCGAAGAACTGACGAAGAATACTTTTAGATTCAATTTATACGCGGTAGATAAATAGTAAAAGGTATAGGATTGAAATTTCTCTAATTTGTTAAAAAATCTAGATCTGCCCAGATATCATCAATTTATTTCTAAAATATAATTTAAAGACGACTCCAGTAGAATTATTATGAATTTGGTATTGGTATAGAGAGGAGCTCAGACAGCGGAGGTGAGCTTTAAAGGGCGCCATACTTAAAACCTACACTTAAAAACTTAAACTTATATTTAACCTTGTATCTCAAGTCCCATGCACTGCTATGAGCTCCTCTCCCTACAACGCGATGGACTAATGAAATACTATGTTTAATTTTCTTTTCTCTTGAAGAACAGCTTTTAAAAGCTTCTAAAATATTTTTTTAACCTCACGCCGTGTAGTAGAGTAAGCACCTTTTCAAGACATGTGAGAAATGGTGAAACTCAATGCCCAGCTGTGTCTTGTTGCCTGCCAGAGCGTGAAAAATCAAAATAATTTATTCTCCTCAAGCGGGAATTGAAGCCACAACTGTCGCGCTTATACTACTGCGCCACGACGGCCCCTATAAAAATATAATATATCATATTATTATATATATTTTAAAACTAAAATATATAAATTCTCTATAAGCTCTACACATATGGTATATTTCTTACAGACTGGCTGACAGTGACATGGGCGCAGAGCGGCATGCATCTGCAGCCCGACGCCGCGCAAGACGAAGACTCCGTCCGTGGACGGTGAGTGCACACATTGATGACTGATCAGTGATCGTATCTTACCGTTTTTGTTTTACTCTTGAGAATATTTTTTTTCTTAGTTTCATGTATCTCCTGAATTTAGTTGGGTAAGTAGAAGGAGCATAGTGTTAAGACACTCCATTTGCCGTTTTAGATATATATGTTTTACTTTATCATCTTTCACCTTTAATTTCCTTTAAAACGGTAACATGGAGTACCTATCTCAGTGTCATTTTTTATTCCTAAAAGAACCTAGTGTTAAAATATTCCGTTAACCGCGTCCCGCCCGACATACACGCACAGTGTTCAGACCGGTGGAACTTACCAGAACATTAATTAATTTCCTTATGTGTAGACTAAATTATTTAACTATCTTTAATTACTTATATAAGTATATACACACATATATATATATATATATATATATATATATATATATATATATATATATATATATATATATATATATATATATATATATATATATATATATATCACAAAATTAGGAAATATTTCGATCTGTCAGTCAGGGTTCTGTAGTAGTGCCGCCAAACGGTGTATACGACGTAGATTGATGGGGACGTGGGGGAGTGGCAGTGGAGAGCCGTCGCGTCGCGTCGTATTGAATATGACATGTGGTTGCTTGATGGCTTTTATTTTATAATGCTCATGTAAAATAAGTTATTGGTAATACATTTGTATGTACAAGTGATGTTATATTAATCAGGATGCGTAGGGAATTCAGGACTTTGGAGATTTTGTTTTAGATAGAAGAGGAAAGAAAGAACGTATTTGTATTATTTTTTTCCTTATCTTTCAGATTCGTTCTCCGTATCTTTAGTTAGGTAACATTATTGGTTTTTTTCTATGATAGATATATTACATAGATTTATTATCTTATGAGTCCAGTAATTCGTTTGAGCTACATACTGGACTATAGTAAAAATAAGATGTTTATGTTATATATATATATATATATATATATATATATATATATATATATATATATATATATATATATATATTATATATATATATATATATATATATATATATATATATATATATATATATATATATATATATATATATATATATATATATATATATATATATATATATATATATATATATATATGTATATATATATATATATATATATATATATATATATATATATATATATATATATATATATATATATATATATATATATATATATATATATATATATATATATATATATATATATATATATATATATATACTCCCTACAAACTTCTTTTGCCTGGTGAACTGTCATTTTGATGACCTTTCTCCAGTAGTTTCACACACTGTTCTTGAATGTCAACCGGGTTCTCCGCCACCCTCACTTTCCATTGACTCTTGCATCATATATCTTTTTAAACATTATTTCATCACTAAATTTCTCGACGAGGTCTTATTCTATCTAAGCTGGTCTCAATTCAAATGTTCGTCTAGTGATGGTTATTCATGAAAAATTCAATACTGTTCAGAGCTTTATATTGGAAAAATATGTATAGCACTCTCGTGACCTACAGGTGTTCAGATTCATTTAAAAAAAAACCAGTTGAATAGCGATGCGGAGCCTTGTTGGTGTACATGACGTTTAATCGTTCTTTATTGAAAACATATTCAAATTTATAGTAAAAAAGTGTTTTTCGTATATTTTAGATACTACTAGTAGTAGTAACTACTTTTTGTACCTCAATGTGTTAGGCAAATTCTTCAAAGCATACTGTTACAGATACATTAAAGTAAAAAAAAACTACAGACGCCTTTTCCCTCAACGAATAGAATTTCATCTAATCTATTCTTGGCCACAGACTGCAATAACGTGATTGAAATGTCAGGTTTCATTTTTTAATATTTCAAACGAGATTACAGCCTAAGATGTCAGCCGTAATATTCAAAGAAAAGAAACTGATTAATTTTGTAATTGATTACTTTGTCAAAATTTTGTATGGGTTTATTATGTATGTATTAAACGTATTAAACGCGGTTTTTTTAATGAGTAACGAAGCTACACCTCTTGGTATTCGTCCAAGTACTCTGACCACTGAGCTATACGTTCTCATCGCGCTACATTGAAGTTTGAATACGTTTTTCTAAAAGTAATTTTCTTTCTTATTGTACGATAACGTTTTAAAATAAATAAAAATATTCCATACAATTAAGCATGGTTTTGTAAGGACTAGAAGTGAACTTAGCATTTAAGCTCATCCATTCATCTAGCTATCATACAAGCGAGAAAGCTAATCAAGCTGCACAGCTTTACAATTTACTTGTAGCTCAGTTACAATAGCTTGCTTGGAAGATATCAAATTGAGTGTACTAATTTTGTATTTATAGAAGAATACATAATATACGAATAATATTATTGAGTTTTTATTAAAACAATTTAATGTTTATTTTGTATTCAAATAATACTCGTACTGCATAGTAATAACGAAACGTCGAGACAAGCGGCTGACAACACCTTGCCCTTTCATAAAACGAAAGTGCCAAAGTTCGTGGAGTTTAATGGACTGATTAGGGCTGTCAAATGTTATATATATATATATATATATATATATATATATATATATATATATATATATATATATATATATATATATATATATATATATATATATATATATATATATATATATATATATATATATATATATATATATATATTTAAAAAAGAGCGCATTTGTTTTCATAACAATTGAATTACAGTAACTAAGAAGTATTTCCACTATCGTTTTCAGTCTCTTTATCTCTGTACAGTATTATGACATTAATATACAATTAATAATACATAAAATTAAACAACTTAAGCATAGTTTTTAAATTCCAGATATATTCCCCGTATCATAGGATCAATCATAATTATCGTAAGATTTTTAATACTAAAATAATAAGTGTTATATAAAATTTAGTTAATTCTGCCAACCCTAGACACTAATGGAGTCCGCATCGACCCATCGGATCGACATTAGTGCGATTGTCAAGCTCCACGTTTTCATTATGTCAGGACTGATCATATCGCATACGAAACGCTTTTTTGTTTATATTGTATATTCACTATATAAATGTTAGAAATGTAGATACTATTATATAATTGAAAAAACGGTGTATATGATGGTTGTGAATATATATATATATATATATATATATATATATATATATATATATATATATATATATATATATATATATATATATATATATATATATATATATATATATATATATATATATATATATATATATATATATATATATGTATATATGTATATATGTATATATATACATATACCTATCTGTATTGTCGTCCGACCAACGCGGTACCGTGTTGTAATATTTCAACAGAATCTCATTTGCTGGCGCACCTGAGCATGAGATAATACTAGCGGTTATATTATATTTGCTTTTAAAACTTTAAGATATATTTATAGAAAGAAGCACATCATTGTGGCTCAATAGAACAATGCCTGACCTTAAGGCAAGATGGACGCGAGTTGAATCCCCACTTGAGGAATAATTTTTTTCAATTCTGGCGTTTGTGTAGTACAAGCGCGGCGTCGAGCTCCACCACTCCTTGTGATTAGAAATCGAAATTATATATATATATATATATATATATATATATATATATATATATATATATATATATATATATATATATATATATATATATATATATATATATATATATATATATATATATATATATATATATATATATATATATATATATATATAATCAATACATATACAGTAGAAAATTAAATATATCTGTACATTTTGTTTCTGTTTGTTTGTGTTTGCCTGTTTGCATACGCTAATCTCCGGAACTAACGGACGAATTTGAATGAAAGCAATTGCAAATTTCTAAATATTATTATCTATTTTTATAAGGCACAGATTAAGGCACAGATACTCTAGTAAGCCATAACTTCGTTTTTAATTTAACGTCAATTTAGATATACCCCTGTAGGTATATGTTTCATTATTGATAGATTTTTTCATATTACACTCAGATGCTTGTTTTATAGAATAAATCTATTTCGTATAGTTATTCTACATAGAACCACTAGCTACTTAGACCTTGTTACGAAATTATTAAGTGCTTATCTAATTTAAAGTTTCGAAGCTCGTGCATCTTGCATGATGGTGGAAGAAATTAACCGCCTCGTGTTTTGTGAAGGCGTCACATGTTAATAATGTTACTATATAACGAATAACTACGTTATAGTCATTACGACGTAGAAAATAACGATAGCAAAAAGTATTAAATTATATTATTTTTACATGTTTTATAGGTTAAGCCATAAATGAGAAGAGCTTAGGAAGTAATAATAATTAAAGATAACATATCAAAATTTCAACGCAGCGGGATTTGAACCCGCGCCTCGTGGAGACCGGCCATAACCATCCTCTAATAAGAATTTCGACGCAGCGTGAGGAAGATCGCATGGCTTAGTGGTCAGAGCGCTTGGACGGCTTCCATGAGGCGCGGGTTCAAATCCCGCTGCGTTCAAATTTTTATGTTTTCTTTAAGTATTTTTTCTATCCTTAGTGTTTTAACACTTTAAAAATCATTAAAATAGAGTTTAAGATGTGTTTTAAATAAGTTTATATAGATTATATTTAGACAGTTGTGAGTTCGATACACGCTCGGGGTAAATTTATATAAAATTGAAAAGAACATTTCATTACCTAAATTAATAAAAGAATTGGGCTAAAGTGGAGAATACAGTGTCCTAAAGCAAAATGATCTCTGCTACACAGTACAGTGTATGTGAACTTAACTGATAATGAGAAGATCACACGATATATTTGATACTGGATAATATACGTCAGATATGTAACAGATTTTTTTTAAATTTTTATTTAAAATAAGTATAGGACTAATGGACTATGGAGCAGTAAGACTGTATCTGTACGCACGAGATGCTTGTAAATGTTTCTAAAAATAATTCGTTAAGTCTCTTAAGAACTCCATACCTTGAGTTAATTACCCCTTAATTCAAAGTCTAGCTTAAGTAACAGAAAGAAATATATAAATATATTGCTAAAATGCTAGAAAAAACTTAAGGATATGGACTACGTGTCCGTTATGATCAGATAAATCCAAAACAAAAAAAAACGCTACGGTATATGCGAGATTGGCGTAAAGCAAAAAACAAAACACTATGCTACGTCTAAAATTGGTTTGAAAGCAAGGAACGTAGTGTCTTAACACTATGTTCCCCCTGTCTACCTTACTATGCGGGATATAGCTTGAAACAAAAAAAAAAAAAAAAACGACACTAAAAAACACTAAAAAAGAACGACACGACACAAGAATATCTCATACAAATTTCATTATTTTTTACAATAACGATAAAGAGATTGGATCATTGAATATTGTAACCAAGTTTTTATATTAATTAAGTTGAATGAAAACCTATTGTTTCGTGAGAGGTTTTACGTTACGTCGCCTAAGCCAATGTGCATTATTTTATAAAAGTTATAAAGTATAAAATATTTGTGTAAAAGATTTCGGACAAACTATATACATATAGGTATTATCGAGGACCGTCGTGGCGCAGTGGCATGGGTTCTGCCTGTAATCGCGACGGTTTGTAGCTTCGATTCCCACTCGGGGGGACTGGATGTATTTCATTTTTTTCGCTCTGGTAACAAGGCAAAAAGCGCGACGACGAGTTCCGCCACTCAACACGCAATGCCTCGAAATGTGGAAAGCGGGGAGCGGAGTGTCTTAACACTAAGTTCTTACGGTTCCCTCTGCCTACCCTGCCATGTGCGGGATACAGCGTGAAGCTAATTTAATTTAATTTTTATTTTTAAGTACTTTGTTATAGTTTGATTTTGTATTGGCAACACTATGTTAATTTGTAATGGCAATTTCAATTAATTTAAAATATATAATATCAAATTTTACTCGCTGGTACGGTAGGTTACATCCAAACGATTCTAGTAGTCCAGGATGAAGAAAATATTTTGGTTGGTTTAGAGTAGAGAGGGTAAAGAGGGACGAGTAGCATTAGGACATACCGCCCTCCATATCTCACGTAATTTCGAGAAGAACACGAGCCCCAATTAGGCAATTTTCCTAATAATTATCAAAGTATTTTCCTTATAAGGCTGTTTATTGAATATTGCCTCTTTTTCCTTTCTCCTTTACAACTTCTTAGAACCGCGAAAACTTCGTTAATAGCTTTGAAGTCACAAACATATATCTTAGACATTTTTTCATTTGCTAAAAGCCTGTCACGAGAAGACTCACTCGTGAATATTAAAGAGCTTAAAGTGAATCTCCGTAAAACATTAAGAATTTAAATAAAATATTCGAAAAAAATTGCATTTATATATTTATGGTAGAAATAAATAACACTCTGTATTTAAGAATACTATATTATATTCCTTTTCCGTACAGGCTCCACTCCTTTGGAATAAACTCCCTAAGGCTATACAAGAAAGCCAATCAATATCGTCTTTTAAGTCGATATTGAAAAAAAACATCTAATTAAAAAAACTAAACAGTATCTGAAAAGTCTTTAATTTAACTATGTTTTTTTTTTATTTATATTATATTATTTTTTTATGTTTATATATTTTATAGTCTATGTATATATTTATATGTATTTGTACAAGTATATGTCTATTTACTTGTATGTATGTAAGTATGTATATCTTCTATGCTTTATATATTGGAATTTTTATTTAAGTTATTTTTATGTTTATGTAATTATGTAAATTTTTTATATTGCATCATTTCTGTCATCTCGCTACATACTGGTTTCACCCACTTTCACAGGTTGGCTGGAAGAAATCTCTACTAGAGATAAGTCCACCTTTTGTAATTATGTAACTATGATTGTACTTAACATATATTTTTTGATTGCAATAAAGAATACTATATATTATTAAAAAATCTAAAATTTACAAATTAAAGGTAAATGTAGCTCCAATCATAATGACTCTTGAGATATAATAGTAGAATTACGACTTATTTGACTATTAAAATAATTGAATTCATAATTATTACGAAATTGACGCAGTGGCAAAGCCTAAATGCTACGGTTGTGGGTTCGATTTTCGTGAGGGGGAAATTGTATACAATAGTACTCCAAAGTGACGATCTCTTGGTCAGTTATGAAGTCCTGGTACCTGGTAGTTGTTTCATCTTGGGAACGAGTGTAACTGTAAGTACTGTCTCTATAGTTTTCCCAGCTTATGTCTCAAAAAGTGAGATTTAGTATAAAAATACATATATGCCTTCTAAAAGCGCAACTCTTCATATTAAGGGCAGCATCTGAAATCTGGTGTCCATCTGGTGACCAGAAAAGTTCTTACAAAAATAATTATAGTCATGGCTTCGGTCGCTTGATCGATTTTGTCGGATTTTCTCTAAGGTTAAATATGGTCAGTCAGTAGTCAGCCAGTAGATGGATCGATGAGAGTCAGTCATGTATTGTATTTATAATATTTTCCAATTTTCTTTTCATATCACTTTGGGTATAAAGTATTTTATCATGGCGGTAAATACTCGCGCGCGTTTTCCGCGCGCATAAATCTTGATCCCGCGGGAGTTTCGGGATAATAAATAGCCTAAATGTTGCTACACAGCCTCCTCTATCTCCTAGTAAAAGTTTTATAAAAATTGGTCCACAGAATAGACAAGACAAAAGGAAAAATAAACAGACGAGTAAATTTTTTAAATATTGTTTTATATTTTAATAACGTGAAATAATATATGCACTCACACCCCACACTCCAATTTTATTTATATGTATTAAGATGTATAGGAAGTATTAATAAAATTTATTATAAACGGGATCCTCCTACGTGTCTATCTATTTTCGTCAGTCACAGATTAATTAAATAAGGTTTCATAATTCGTCCATCAACTAAATTGGGGCAAGAAGCCTTATAAATTGTTAATAGGTTTCAACTTATATATGTATATAGCTATATATATTTATATTTAAAGTACATACATGTGTTTACTACCCTTTATAACAACGTATAGGTGTTATGAAAAATATTATCAGAACATAAAGCAATTTCTTTAATTCAAATCTAGCCCAAATATTCTGGACGAATAAACTATTGATCCGAATTGAGCTACAGTGAACTTTAACATAAATATTACATGATCAGATTATACGGGTATATATATATATATATATATATATATATATATATATATATATATATATATATATATATATATATATATATATATATATATATATATATATATATATATATATATATATATATATATATCCGGGTGTCGCCGCTCAATGTCTAGAAATTAGCCACTAAGCGGAGAGACGAAATTTAGAGATGAAAGTAAAGAAAAATATAAATTTCTGCATTGCCAACAGTTATGGACGAGCAGGAAGTCTAGCAGTGACACCTGGTGAGAAGTTAATGGAACTACTACGTCCTAGCGCGGACACACCACGCCGGCACTCCACCGCCGCGTGCGCACCCGCGCAGCCAAAACCCAGCGGCTTCGTGTACTGTCCATCAGACGCGCTCCCTTATTGCCCTCCGTCGAGATTTGCTCCGCCCAGGCCAGTTAATAAGGTAAATTGTTTTTCTTTTACTTTTAACATTTGGTTCTCATTATGTAATTTAATCTTAAGATTCGGAACCATCATGGTGTAGCAACATAGGGTCTAACCGAAAGAAATATTCCGGTAATTACAGCCCGATTTATCTATCCCATTTACTTAATATTGCTTAAAACAATTATGTTTCGTAACATCCAATATTTAGATAGGCTGTTTGATACATTTTATAAATATAATTTCAAATTAATAGGTTTTTCGTTCAATTAGGAGATCTGTTATTTTGTTTAACAATGCCCATATTTATTCCCAACAGATATTGTATCGGCAAGTACTCTCAACTTTCTTTGTGTACTCTTGTAGCTCGTTATAAGCATAAAATACCTCGGTTACCGCGAAAGTTTGATGGATCGATGAGAGCTTTCACCGACATAATTATTAAAGAATAAGCCCAATTGTTAGCTCAACAATGTTTACTCGAGTCAGTCTCGAGGATGTGATCAATAAGACCCATATATATATTAAATTTTTGAAGCTTTGCTGTCAACCTTTATATTAAATTTCATAAAAGAATCTTAATTGGAATCTATTACAATTTCTAATAGGTAGCTAATATATATTCACTAATTATACTTTTTTGCTGCAGTTACCTCCTCCTCAAATACAACCACCACCTCAGCCACCACCAGTACCACAACGGACTGCGCCAGTCGTGACACCCCTGCCAGTTCCACCTCCAGCACCTCCACGACGGTCTTCACCTCAACCTCCTAGAAGAGTGCCACCCCCAACTCCACCGAGGCCACTAACAACTACAAGTACTCCAAATCAGACAGTTGATCCAAATGGAAATAAGCGACCGAACCCACCACTCCAAAATCAAACGCCACCTAGACTCGATTGCAATAGGAATCCTCAACCAACCGTCCCAAGACGTCCACCCCAAAAGATACCAGACACTCCATACACACCGGCACCAGTGCCTCAGAATAACCAAGTAAAAAGATCACCAAGTTCAGGTTCGAATATCAGCGTTAGACAGGATTCGAATGTTTCATCCGATTCCTTCAGTCAGACATCTTCACCATCGTATACAACGAAAACTATGGAAGCCCCCTTGCTTCCCCACCAACATGTAAACAAAAGTCTAAATGCAAAAATTGCTAGAGGCTTGTTACTAAAAGAGCAACAAGAGAAAGAATCTGGTAATTCCTCCATAACGAAGAGTATGTCAACACCAGCTTCGTTACAAACGATTGTGAGATTTCAGAATGGAAGCAATATGTCCTTACATCATAGGGTGAGTGTGATTAACATTTCTACTAACTTAATTTACACATTAATTATTATAAGAAAATATTTAATTTTCCAATTAAAATATGTTGTCTCATGTTGTAAATATTGTGGCCATTGTGGAACGAAAAGGATGTTTGTGGATTAATACATACCCATACCACATACTTGCTCTGGTGCATGACATTGAGCCATTTAACACGTAATCTTTCTCAATTTGGCTGTTATGCGAGAAAGAACGTGAAGTGTAAGTTTTTTCTAACATTATTTTATTTTATTTTACTTCGGTAAGTAAAAATATACCGTCACATACGATTATACTAGGTTACTGAGGTTAGACCTCATAAAAGTAGAGTGAATAAAAAAAATCAACAACATATCTATCAATTCTTAGTTAGTTACCCAGAAATATTTGTCTGTATAATATATTAAATCTCTGATCTGACTGCGAAACTCGCAGCGTTGGATTTCGCTAAGCAGGAGCATTGACAGAAAACCATGACTATCTAGAAAACCGTGGAAATTTTTTGATTTTACATTTTAAATTTCTTGATTTTTAAAAAGAAAAGTCTAAAATATCCAATAAACGTTGTAAATAGTACGGTACGATTACAGCGATACTTTTCACGGATCCACGTGAAATAGTGGAATACATTTGCAACTGCACGACTGCATTATATAGGATGCTGCTTGCTGTCAGCAAAATATTTATGCCGATGCGATACAAGTACGACCCGCTGTGCTTTATTTTAAATTCTATGAGTTACTAGCTATTACCTACCTTACCTGCCACTTAGTCGTCTTCGTCCAATATAGGAAATCACTCAATAACGATTATGGCATTCTTTCATAGTGTAAGACTCCAGTTTTATAATGATTTATTTAAATTTCCAATTTCATAACAATGGCGTTAGGTACTCTTGTTCTCACTTTTGTATAAAATTCCATAGACACATAATTGCAACACTCCAGTGACAGACTGTCCGCGTCTGATGCCTTACCAAATATGGCTCCCGAGTGCTGTGTCTTACGGCTATATTCATATCTAACCGGAAAAGACGCAGTGCCCCTCTTTATTCATAAATGGGAAATATTCAAGTCAATAACAGTACTTAATTCATCAACACCATCTACAAATGCCGTTTAACTCAAATAACATTCAATATATTATAAATATGAGTAAATTATGCTAACAATAGATACAATGATTTAATATATGTAGTTAAAATCTTTAAAAACAGAATTAACTATATATTTAACTTAACGGCAAATTGCTTAAATGTAGCGTAAATATTAAAATCCGCAGTCATACGCAGCACGGTGTAGCAATTAAAATATAGTGCGATATTTAACAGCGTACCACACTCAACTCGAGTGTGGTGCAAATAAAAGAAATGAGAGAGGATGTGAAAATATTCTTCACACTTTTCAGTTGTTTGAAATATTTGATTCTCACCCCCCATTGGGCAAAAATTGCAATTACCTATTCTAATTTTTTTATAGCTTCATGCAGTATTCCCCATACAGCAGCAGGGTTGTAGAGATAACCTAGTGTTAAGACACTTCGATCCCCATTTTTTGCCCAATTTACGAGAGGCTGCATATAGAATGATGAAACTCACCGCTGTGTTTTGTCACCAAAGCTTTTACTAAAAGAAAACAATTTATTGCCATAAGTGGGAATAAAACCCACAACGCGACGGTTGTGGCTTACAGTCAACCGAATATAAAAATGTGACACATTGGCCAAAATTTTGTAATTATAAAAAAAGACTAATGTTAAGGTCATTAAATACCAAATGTATATATAATAGACAAAAATGTATTAAATGAAAATAAGTCTTGACACTTGCTGCCTGAAGTAATAAATAATGTGAAGCTATTTGAATAGAAAATGTTGTTTAATTCAAATCGCTTGAGCGTATAACTTAATTTAACAAATATTTTATTTCACACTTGGAAGCTCTTCCTGGAAATCATACTTAATTTGATCGCGATCCTCGATTTCAAACAGAACAAAATTGAAAATGTGGGTTCATCTGATATTTTCTATTAACCTATTTTAATTTGTGTTTTTTTTATAAAAGCAATTCTTGTTCGTATTTTAATCAGGTTTCTAATAGAATTGTAATTTTTATTCGATAACTTTTAATTAAATTAATTATCCATATATTTCAAGGTAACCAAGTAACTAAGCTCTACATTTTTGTCTCTCTATTCCGGGAAATAACAAATATAAAAAAAAATATTTTGTTTTTCCAATCAGTTTACATAAAACTTTAGTAGTGTCCACCATCCAACACTCTCTAAATTAAACAAAAATTGTATCATAACACTACGATAAAAATAATCGGAGATACGCTAAAAATGATAATAATTCAGCTTTCTATCATTATTGTCATTTATTTATTATTATTTCATTTATTAGTCATTATTTTCATTTATCCATCTTGTTTATGTACATATATTTATATGTTTAGTATAGTTAAAAATGCATAGTAATTAGCGGCAAATTGACTCTATAATCCATTGAATAAATTTTGCCAGCTTTTCGATAAAATATGCATTAATAAAGCTGAAACGTTCTTTACAGCACGCTGTGGGTAACAAAACGAATGCTGAACATTTTTTATACGAATACATTAGTCCTCGTGGTTTTTGAGTAGTGTCTGACAATAAACGCGATGGTTATGACCACGAATTCTACTCGGTTTAATATTTTTAGGGTTTATATAATAATTATAGTCAAATATCTAAGTTAAGAACTTCTTAAAGTACAAAAAAATCAAACTTCTAAGTTAACGCATTTAAAAGATACGAGCGTTTATGCTTAGTTATTTTTCATTTCATTTTGTATGAAAATCACCGCTGACATAGAGTTATGAAGTATGGCAATAAGTTAGAACTTAGTTAGTTTCAAAATTTTTAGATACATCGCAGAACAAAGCCTTACAAACCGTAGCGTAATTTAAACAAACAAATTTGCTTTTTTCATAAAATATAATATACAACATTTTACCATAAACTAATTAAAAACTTTGTTAGCAACCAACCGACGTACCAGAGACTTGTAAGCTAAGTAAATAATAATGAAACATGATCGTTTCACCGAAACTTACAAGAAAATTCTTAATTAGTCAACTTGTAACAATATTATGTTATTGAAGTTTCGAGGCACAACACTCATTGTCATTCTATTAGAATATAGGCTACACTTTACAAGTATTTCATTAAGTTCAGCGCATCTGGATTTCGAATTTCAAACTTTGAACGTCTTTAAAATATTTTAGCGCCCATTAAACAGTCGTAAAAGTTCCATTTTCCGCCGTATCAGGCAGACACCGTCAAGAATCTTTTGTCATCTAAGTGAACGGTTATCTTTAGAGATAGTATGAACAAAATTGTTTGTATATAATAAATTTCGGTATCCGCTTATTTTTATACTCGTAGCACCATGTTCTGCGGCAAGTGTCAATAATGAAAGGATTATGTCAATTATTTTAAATTAATTTAGCTTCACGTTTGGTCCGCTAAAGCAGGATAAGCGGACAGAGTCTTGCGTCATAACACTCCGTCTCCAATTTACTGCCTAAATTAGAGACCTTTAAGTTCTAGTCTTATCAAAGCGCAGAAAATAAATTAAATCGTCCTTTTTAGTAGTAGAATTCATTATCCATATATAAAACTTACATTATTATTAAATTACATTAGTATTAAATATACTTTTAAAATTTAATTTATGTTTATTTGAACCCGCACCTCTTGGAAACCATCGAAGCGCTCTGACTGCTAAGCCATACGTTCTCATTGACCAATGTTGAAATTCTTATACGTTAGTTACACCTTATTTATTCTTCACATCTCTGTACACTTAATCTGCAACTTTTACAAATTTCCACTACCCACAAATTATTGCTAAGAACAATTAATTGGCAAGAGAAAATGCTATTTATTATATATATATATATATATATATATATATATATATATATATATATATATATATATATATATATATATATTATATTTTTTAAAGGGCTATTCTACTCTAAGGAAAGAAAAATAATTCCTTTATGAAGTGGAACGAACCAACAACCGATCATGTTTCAGTCAGACGCCGTCCCGATGCGCCGCTGTGACCTTCAACGTTTTATTTGCCACCACTATTACGAGTATTATTCAAATTCTTGATACAAAGCTCCAGAGATTGAAATATGAATTTCATTTTAGATGTATAATGTAAGACGCCTTGTATTCATTATGTAGAGACATGTTCGGAATTTCATCTATTATATATTATTTTAAATAAATATTACGAAATAATGCTAATGCTAATTTCATGGTGTTAATGGTGGCTGGTGTTAAGATACTCGGTGCTCCAATTAACAAGACACTGGGTGCTGAGCTGCGTAACTGAACGCCGCGCTATGTTCTTACCAGAGTGAGGAGATAAAAATATCTTTTAAGATAATCATTTCCCTCAATAGATATCGAACCTATAAGTATCGTGTTTACATTCAGGTGTACTCCGACATGACCACAATGAGTCAAACATTTATTTTAATCATTTTTCTGATAACTGTTGATATATAGAAGGGATATAAGGAAAATAACTGACTTCTTTTGTACGTAGTGTAGGAGAAAGAAAACATATCATTCGTTCGTTGTAACTTTAACGATTTTTAAAGTACATGACGAGAAAGCTCTCAGACTGCAGGAGCTTTTAGAACTTATATATGACACTTGGCCAGTTTTCACAACATGAAAGATTTATTATTGTGAAATTTTATACACTTTTGTTTATTATTTTTTTAGTTGCAATATATTGTTAATATTCGTGCTCTACAATATAATATATATTTTTTTTATGTTGTCAATATGCTAACAACAAAAATTCGATGTGGTAAGTCATAAAAAAAATCGATATCGGATTCCAAGAGATCCGTAGAGATCCGTAGAGATCCATATCAAAAATATATAACTTCATATTAAGGGACCAAAAAGAATACTAAGTGCAATTAAAATAATTTCTTGCAAATCTTCACTCAAATGCTCCAAAAGTGCAGCTTAATCTCTATTGAAGTGAAATCTAGTGAAATCTAAACGACGACGTAGCGTTAAGTCCGATCGGGGCAGATGCTCGAGTTAGCAAACTCAACGTCTTGTTGGAGGATTGACACAAAACTCTTTAAGAACTGTTGACGGTGCTTCACTCTATTTCAAGTCCACGGTTTGAGTTGATTTTTAAATAATCAGACGGTGTAAAATAAATTGCGGGGATTTCGAGTTCGAATTTAGATGTCTTAAATATTTTAGATTTTACCAAAGAAATGTATGAAGCAATGATTTCCTAGAATTTTGTTGCAAATATAACTAAGTCACACATATCTCTATTCTGTAAATGTTTATAGAAACATTGATTGATTTCGCATTAAAAATTTAGGCAGAGAGGAAAATCTAATGAACCTATTTATTACCGCGATCGTATAAGATTGTCTAGATTTTTCAACAATACTAAATATTTTTTTAAAAATAAATGACAGTCTAAATGAGAACTGAATTTTAATTTTTTTTCTTAATTTAATAACACAATTATTACGACAACTATATATATATATATATATATATATATATATATATATATATATATATATATATATATATATATATATATATATATATATATATATATATATATATATATATATATATATATATATATATACATATATATATATATATATATATATATATATATATATATATATATATATATATATATATATATGTAAGTAGTCTACATTCGAATAAAACTGGAATACCTTTTCCTAACACCGTGAGAGAAAATCCACTTGCGATTGCACTCGATTGAACGCTCGAATACTTTGTACCTTTAGCTGTTATCTGATGTACTTCGTATTTAAAATTTTACCCAATAGCTACATTTATAATAATAATTTACATTTGTATAAATATTATCTAGCCCGTTAAAGCTTAGCGAACATAATGTAATAAAGCTCAATCTAAAGCTCATCAGATACGAAAAACTATTATGCACTATATTAAATATTAACTATATCGTTTGATATATTTTGCTTTTGAATACTAAACGAAGACTCCTTTGAAATATACTAATCAAGAGCATTGAATGCAATAAAAGCGTTAAAATTGAGTGTAAAGCTGTTCATTTTATATCAATATGAAGATATTTATTTAAATTGCAAGAGATTAACGATATAATTGACCATTTGTTATTTTTTTTAGCTTCACCTTTTATTCTGCTTATAGTAAGGGAGACATCGAGAACTTAGTGTCAAAACACTTAGTTTTACACTTGTCACTCGAATTTTTATGTGTTGAATAGAACAGAATAATTAATTTACCGAGTGCGAATGGTACCCACAACCATTGTATTTATATTTAGATGCTGTTTCACTCCACCACAATAGCCTCAGTTAGTTTGACTTTATTTAATTTTAATTTATAAAGACGATTAAAATTAAATTAAAATAAAAATGTACATAGTTATGATATAAATAATTTTTTTTTGGTGTACTTGATTTACAGCTCAAAGTTAAACAATCAAAATATGTCCAAATTCAAATTCAAATAAAATTTTATTCAAAATAAGAATACATTATTCATTTGTTAAATTGTTATTGTTCCACCGGTTCACTAAAGTTAATGCCTCAGATCTGAGGAAAAACTCGACGCGATTTTTTTTCTCCTTTCTTTTTTTTTGTTAGTCTCTTTCGTGATATCGACATTTTATAGTCTACTACTTGACTCTCTTTGGTCAAATTTCAATAACACATTTTAAAGATCCGAGTTGAACCCAAATCTAACACCAGGTACTATCTTGACGTTACAGCTCTTAAAGTCACATTTTATATAGGAATAGAGTAAGCCAATTTTAGTACCAGTGATTATAGAACAATATACACACATAAAAATCCCTCCAGCCGTAGTTGTTCAAAATATTAAAGAGGATTCTTGACTGCAATTTATTAGATTAAATAATTTTTAAGAGCAGAAACAAGTTACTGGCATATTTGAGAGTCGCTGCATAAAAAAAAAAACAAATTGCAAATATGCTAACCTATTGCGACATCAAAATTTGTTAAGTAACCGAAGTATTAAAACAAATTTCGCGGGTGACCCACTGGCCGTGATTATTTAAACTTTTAATTCCCTGCTAAGTAACTGCTCTATCTAGCCAAAGCGCGGCGTTGACATCCGCCTCTTAACATTATGTGTCGAGAGGCGGACATGACACGAATTCAGGTGAAAAGTGGTGAAGTAAGTGACACTTACTCGGCAAGGCTGGATAATAAAATTATTACTATATCATTATTTATATACTTTTACTAATTAATTACCAAAATATGATAATTTTACATAAATAACATCTCTGTCTCTCTCGCTAGATGCTCCGGGACATACGAGGCACGAGCAGAGAGGGCTCAGCCCACAAATTCCGTCTGATGCAGCTCGCGCTCAACGCAGTCGCGCTCCTCGCTATCACTGGAGCTCTGTTTGCGTACTTCAGGGCTAATCCCGCTGTACAGGTGAGATAAATTTCATATTGTTCATACAATAATTTATATTATAATGCATTTAAGAATATATTTTTCTTTATTTTTTTACTATATTGTTTTGTTTATATGACAGAGTAACACTCTGTTCAATAAATTTTTAAGACATTCCGTGGACATGTGACGGAATTCTACACTGTCCTTTGCCCTCTCACTATATTGAAGAAATTAAAATAATTATTTCTTCCGACTGGGAGGGAACCCAGAGCCCACCGTTCATCGCTTACACTTCATCACAACAACTTGGGCCCTTTTAAGCTTATTTTGTTAATAGACATACAAATTATTACGTAATAATTGTTTTTGAGTGCTCTTTAACAAAGTCCATTCACATTTTCAAGGAGTTCAAGGAAATATTATTATAATTATAACTTAGCAGGATATTATAACTGTAAAATTGTGAATAAAGATAAGAAATAAATAACAGTTATTATAAACTAGAAATAAATAATAGATAGAGAAATAAATAATAGAAATAAATAATAGTTATTATAAACTATTATTTATTTCATTCTCATTACCGTTATAATATCGTAATTATCAAAAGATTACGTAAATATATAAAAAAACTGGTTAAAAGCCGAAGCCCTAATAAAAATAACAATGTACAAAGGTGAAATATAAAAAGAAGCCAAAGCTTAAAAGTTTGCCAGTCATACTTATTTCACGTATTTTTCACAACTTTGAAGAACAATGGGCTTTTTAATTGTAGCCGCATAAAGCTGTTGAAATTTTTTTTTGGTAAATCGCCTTTGAATAACAGTACCGGTTCTAGCAACACTGGTTTTTGACGGTGATTTACATAAATTTTCAGTTAATGTTTTTTTTTGTAACAATGTATTGAATACTTCTACGAATATGCTCACAGAGGGTGCCCATTCGACTTACTAATTGCATAGTTATTACATTTAAAATCATTACCATGACGGAGTGACCAGAGAGGCCTCAAAACACTCCTTCCCTCAGATTAAAAAATAATAATAATAATAATATTTGTTCTTTAATCTGAGCTCTCCATTCAAAATTTTCTATTAAAATTCGAAATAAAGCAAGTTAAGCAAGCGAATGAGATTTAACGCTATATAAGATAAGATTTTCCATCAAAATTAAATATAGAAAATAGTGAAATATATCAACATTAATGTATTTACAAAATATCATAAATGAAATTGATTCGAGAAATGAATTAAAAATTTCACTTTAAAAAACAAATAAAAGTGCGTTAAATAAAATTCGTAAAACAAACGAGATTCATTTCGACTGAATTGAGCTTACATTTGTGAACTTAAAAAGTTCGCGCTTAAAGCTCGCTTATTCAATTTGCTTACAGTAATTTAAATGTTTTCACCTGTTGTTGTTTTGTTTGAACAAGTTTTACAAAGGAAAGCAACTAATGGTCTTATTATGAAGCTGACGAGCTTTGACAAATGTTTCGGTGGAAATTAGTATGGTTGGAGTTGGAATATTTTGGTTGGAGTTGAATATTTTGGTCTTTTGTGGTTGTCATAGTAACGGATCGGTTGTTATTTTTCATGTTAACCCCAAATTTTTTGTTTTTTTTTTTTAATTCTGAGAGGTCCGAGATGTCACGTGATTCTTCACTCACCGCTTATATAAAATTTAAATCAATATTTGGTGCAATGAGCCAATATCACACATATTAAAAAAATAAAATCAAAGAATTATTAGTTTTATATTTACTTGCTAAATTTTTTTTATAACAAAGTTAGTCAACCGGCTTCAAAGTTATAACAAACTAAAACACAAGTTAAAAAACATATTTACTATATTATATATGACACATATATATTATGTACATGCTTAGTACAATCCGTTATTTATGGAGTCGATAGCTAAAGCAAGATGTTAATAGATATCTACAATACACCAAACAAAAGCTAATAAAATAATTTAAATAAAATATCCAATATGGAAGGAATATCCAAGGAATTATGATAATTTTTTTATTAATTTATCTATTAACGTCATAGTATAACGGTAAATATGGGCAAGCAAGAATTTGGAATAACTTCTGTGAACAAACCAGTCATACACAACTAGCCTTTTATACGTTTTATAATAATTTAAGATTTTTACTGAAGCTTTGAATTATTGAAGAGTTGTGTCTCCTCCTGATATCAGCTCATTAATACCATCTTATTTTTTAAAACATGTAAAACATGTGAAGGTTTTCCTTGATTTTTCTGCGATTCCATGATAATAATAAGACCTAGGAAGTAAGCTCTTTCAAGTCAATAATCAATTTCAGAATTATTAAAATCGATTGAAAAATTAATGAGAAATAGAACACATAGGAGGTTCCTTTTTAGAAATCTTTCTTATTTTTTTTCAATCTCCAATTTTATTTTTATTTTATATATATATTTTGTAAAATTATTATTTATCTGTTATTTGTTGTTTACTTTTAAGTGGAAATATTGCTGATTTTAATAAAGAAAATTTTACACTTAAAATTAACAGATTAAATATTGTAGAAGAGCTTGAGCTCAGTTATACCACAAATCTCACTTCACTTACCAGCGATACACGTACACACTTCACACTCATCAACGGATTTTGATGTGGTATTTAAGGTCTTTTACAAAGAAATTATCTGTTTAAAACATATTTACTTGTATTATTCCAAGTCCAGGTAAGTATTCAGACC